>BSUD01000008.1:87859979-87953537 GCA_033239045.1 Fagopyrum esculentum | reverse complement strand
GTATACAATCAAAGATGAATAAGATGTCAAATAAGCAAACATGCAATTCTAGGGATTAAAGCATCTAGTTGTGGTTCCAACTCAAGATCTATAGATAAGCGGACAAAGCTGAGGTTTTTGCATGGGGAAGGTGTTTCTAAGGTGGAGTAGATCACCGGGTAAGTCTCACCACACACTAATCCCAAACCGTAACTCCTATTACCGGGTAAGTCTCAAGGAATTAAGATAAAGAACTATTGCCTCAAACTAACACACCATCTAAGGGAATAGAATCAACCTTTACCGGGTAAGTCTCAGGCTAACTCACAAAGATGGGATGGAAGCACACTCAAACCCCAATAAAGGACAAGCCTTTATTACCTACACTTATGATCGTTAGTATACAAACTAAGGAATTACCGGGTAAGTCTCATCCTAAGCTTGCTTTGAACCAGAAAGATATAATAAGAATAGGATTTGGCAAACTCTAACACATTAACTCTCAGTTAAGGATCGGATAAGCCACCTCGGTCAGCCAGTTTCCACCCCGGCCGAGATGTTCATCGACTGAACGAGATGCTTAGGGTTAAGGTTAAAGACTCGAACTTTCAGGATCCTACTGTGATTAAGATCATTCTATCATTGTTTTTCCCACAACCTTCAGCCAATCACCCTAGAATCACACAAGGAAATTAGCCACTCATCATCATAATGAAAGTATTAAATATATGGGAAGAAGGTGAATATTTGAACAAAGAAGAATTTAATGAAAACACTTCAATAACTGAATCAAATATCACACAAAAATCGTTCCTTGGATAATAATCCAACAAGACAAGACAACAAGGAAAGGAATTGAAGACAATCTTACAAAAACCCTCCAAAAAGCTATAAAGCTATAGTCTTCAAATCTTCCTTCAACCTTCAAAAAGGTTCTTCGAATCTCCCAAATTGGAGTAGGATGCGGCTGCTGCGCTGATAGCGTGATGTTCTAACTGTAAGCGGATGTTTGCAGCCTCTAAGCATGATCGGATTTGTGGAAAATCCAATCCTTTTTATAGGAAAAATAAACCTCCAAAGATAATAAATCTTAAGAAGATATTATCCCATAAATATAGGTAAAATATATGATTCTGCATATCTCCTTCCTTCTAGAAGCTCAGCCCAAAAATATAAGATCACTTTCCAATTTTAAAAGATCTCAGCCAAGAATAAAATATTCTCGCCGCGTCCTAGGTGTTCGCCTCGGTCGAGTCGGCGTCTCTGGATCGCCTCGGTCGAGATGAATCTCTGGTCAACCGAGGTGATCATAACTGAGTGTAGAATCTCTCAAAACTGGTCCAAAGTAAATCTTTAATCCATGGTTGTGCTTCCTGAATGTAGCTCCAAATGACTCTTGACTCCTTTTGCTCCTTTTTGATGCAATACGTACCATATTACCTGCAATTACAACGAAACTAGGTGTAGACCTCGATTCTCGCAAAGGTAGATGAAATGGTAGTAAAATCACATAATGTACATACAAACATGCAGATTATGAAAGATAAAACGTCCAAACAAACCCCAAAATATAGACTATAATTCATGCTATCAGTGTCCTAGCACAATGCCTTCGTTAACCATAAAATGACACTTCTCCCAATTCAAAACAAGGTTAGTGTCTTCACATCTTGTAAGCACTAGAGAAAGGTTAGATAGGCAATCATCAAAAGAGGAACCATATACAGAAAAATCATCCATAAATACCTCCATGATCTCCTCTATGTACTCGGAAAAGATAGCCATCATGCATCGCTGGAAGGTAGCTGGTGCATTGCACAATCCAAATGGCATCCTCCGATAGGCAAACGTCCCCCATGGACAAGTGAAAGTGGTCTTCTCCTGATCATCCGGATGGATAGGAATCTGGAAGAATCCACTATAGCCGTCCAAGTAGCAAAAGTGTGAATGCTGGGCCAACCGTTCGAGCATTTGATCAATGAAGGGAAGCGGAAAATGATCCTTCCGAGTAGCCGTGTTCAGCTTCCTATAGTCGATGCAAACTCTCCAGCCCGTAACGGTCCTTGTTGGGATCAACTCGTTGTTCTTATTCGTCACAACGGTCATCCCTCCTTTCTTCGGGACGACATGCACCGGGCTAACCCACTTGCTGTCCGAGATAGGATAAATAATACCTGCATCCAACAACTTAAGAACTTCCTTCTTCACAACCTCTTTCATGATCGGATTTAACCGTCTTTGAGGTTCCCGTGAAGTCTTATGATTATCTTCCATTAGAATTCTATGCATGCAGAAAGAAGGGTTAATGCCAATAAGATCGTCCGTGGTGTAGCCTATGGCTTTCCGATGCTTTCTCAGGACATGCATTAGCTTAGATAATTCAGAATTGGAGAGGGAAGCACTAGCAATAACGGGATAAGTAGAATCCGGCCCAAGAAAGATATACCTCAAGTGACTAGGGAGTTGTTTAAGCTCCACAACTGGGGGTGCTTTCTGGGAGGGATCTGTGCTTCCTCTTTCCAGTGGAGTGGTGTCAGAAACTGGACTATGTGCAGTCTCAGTTTGAATCGTCTCTCTGTCGACCTCGGTCGAGGCGCAAAGGCGTTGACCGAGGTGTTCTTCAGACGCCTCGCTCAGTCCAGAAAGTGCCTCGGTCGAGGTACTGCTACTGGATCCGAGGCTGGAAATCTTCGTTTCCTGGATCAGCTTCTCAGTCATGGCTCCTGGATCTTCTTCCAGTGCCTTCAGGCTCCGTATATCTGCATCACAAGAAGCATCTATACCTTCCTCCATTAAACTGAAGCTAATAACTCTTTCGAGTGGATCATTAATAAGGATAGAGCTCACCAATTCTCTTGATTCTTCTTCATCGTAGATGTTGAAGATATCATCAGTTAGTTGCTCCCCCTTCATGGCTGCAAGTAGTGCGAACTCCACCTCATCGCCACCAACGTTGAATTTCAACTTGGCGTTCTTGCAATCCACATTGCAACCCGAAGTTGCTAGAAATGGCCTCCCGAGAATGATAGGAACAGGATAATCTGCGGGAATGTCAAGTACGACAAAATCTATGGGTAGATAGAAGTTACCTAACTTGACCGGAACGTCTTCCAAAATGCCCACGGGATGGGTGATGGAGCGATCCGCCATGTAAAGTCGAATCTTGACCGGCTTGGGCTCTCCAAGACCGATCTTAATGCATAGCTCCAGCGGAATGATGCTCACGCTGGCTCCTAGATCACATAGGGCTTCACAAGTGACATCCCCAACTTGAATGGGAATGCAAAATGAGCCGGGATCTCTCAACTTAGGTGGCATCTTCTCCTTCATGATCTTTATAAGCTCCGAAGACTTAGATGTCATCCTAACTTCACCAACATCCTCCAGCTTCCTCTTCCTTGATAGGATCTCCTTTAAGAACTTCCCGTAGGCGGGCATACCTAAAATAGCATCAAGGAAAGGGATATTAATATGGAGCTTATTCATCAAGTCAAGGAACTTACCAAAGTGCTTGTCAAGATGTGCTCTGGCTCTGGACTGGGGAAATGGAAGTGGTGGTTTATATGCAGGAGGTGGAACATAGGCTTCAGTTGTTCCTCCTGCTTTCTGTTGCACCGCCTCGGTTGGCATCTCGGTCGAGATGTTCTTCGACTGGATCTGGACCGAGGTGGTCTGCGTCGAGCGAGGTACTGGATCTGTGGTTTTGAGTCCACTCCTCGTCGTGATGGCCATGCACTGGCCCTTAGGGTTAGTTTCCGTCTTTGCTGGAAGCTTCCCTGGATCTCTTGGCGCTTCATTCGCCCTATTAGCAAGTTGTTGTTCGAAGGACTTTTGGGCCCTCGAAAATGAAGTCATAGAATTCTCCATAGCATTAAGCTTGATCAAGATTGCCTCCAGGACTGCGTCCTTCTTTTCCGGCTGAGACGAACTTGATCCTTGCCCTTGGCTCTTCAATGGAGTAGAAGAAGAAGAAGGGGGAGAGAGGAAAGGGTTAGAGGAATCATTAGAGTTGGAGTTTGAATAATTGTTACCGTTGTTTTGGTTATTATTCGCTCTCCAATTGTTGCTATTGGATCCTCTATTGTTGTTGTAGTTGTTGTTTCGGGGTCCGTTGTTGTTGTTACGGTACCCATTCTTGTTGTAGTTGTTGTTGTTCCTTTGCCCTTGCTCTTCCTGCTTAGTTTGAGCCATCAATAGCTCCTTCAATTGCTTCACGTCGTTCTTCAAGGACGTGAATTGGTTGTTGTTGGTTTGAGTCTCTTGAAAGTTGACTCTTTTAACTCCACCTTCAGCTCCTTGGTGGGTATACTTCTCCATATGTAAGGCTTGCTTCTCAATGAAATCCCAAGCCTCGTCAACCGCCATATCCATGAATGTACCGGCGGAGAGTAGTTGGAGATTGAACTGGGTGTTTCCGTCCAGTCCTTTGAAGTAGATCTCCAGCAACTCTATCTTTGGAATCCCATGATGTGGGCAATCCAAAAGGATATCCTTGAACCGCTCCCATGATTTGGACAAACTCTCCTTGTCCTTCATGATGAAAGCATTGATCTTCCCTCTCATTTCAGCAGTCTTTGAGGGGGGAAAGAATTTAGTCAAGAATTCCGTAGTCATCTCTTCCCATGTGCTGATCTTTCCTGCAGGAAGAGATTGATACCAAGTAAGAGCTCTATCTTTAAGAGAAAAGTAGAAAGGTCTTAGCTTGTAGTTGTTATTTTCAATTCTGGGAGGTCGCAAGGTCTCCATCAAGATCTCGTAGTTTTTGAAGATGTTGATGCGGCGACTCCTTCTCTAGCCCTCCGAATTGACATTGGCGAATCATCGCTAGAACTTGTGGTCGAAGTTCGTAGTCATGGTCCGCTGGATCTCCTAGGTTCACTCCTGGACGCCTCAGCTGTTGATTAGGGTCCATCCTTTGACCTAGGGTTTGTGGAATTCCTGCAAGAAGAACATCTCGGACTGGCATCCGAAGTGGATGCACATCGGCCGGGGCGTCAGGAACTGGGACTTGCCTCGGTCGAGGATCAATTACTGGATCCTGCATCGGTCGAGGTTGAATCTGGTTCCGAATTGCTGCAATCTCAGCTTCGATTGCTGCATTCCTGGCCTGATTCTCTTCTTTTTCCTGCCTTAGTTCTTCTTTACTGAGACGTAGCTGCTCCTGCGTCTCTCTCAATTGGGCCAAAAGATCGTGATCGTCTTGTTGGGCCATCTTCGCTTCTCTTAAGCGTCGTTTGTATGTCTTTTCCGGTTCGGGATCGTAAGGAACGATTTCCTTTCCAGTGCGGGTTCTTCGCATATACCTAAGAAAGAACCTGCAAAAGTCACTCAAGTAGAGTGGTAAGACAACACGGGGCAAATGCCCCAAGAGCAAACCGTACCGGCTCGGTCTAGACCAAGTCCCCGGCAACGGCGCCAAAAACTTGTTCGCTCCAAACGGTGTGTGCAAGCTTTAAATTTATAACCCTAGACTTAAGCTTAAAACAAGGATGCGAACCCGCAGTGTACGGGTCGATCGTAGTAAAAGCAAGAAAATTCCAGGGGTCGATCACAGGGACTTAGTGAAACAAAGTCCAATACGGTATGCTAGTGTTAATGCTAACCACAAGAGCAAGTATACAATCAAAGATGAATAAGATGTCAAATAAGCAAACATGCAATTCTAGGGATTAAAGCATCTAGTTGTGGTTCCAACTCAAGATTTATGGATAAGCGGACAAAGCTGAGATTTTTGCATGGGGAAGGTGTTTCTAAAGTGGAGTAGATTACCGGGTAAGTCTCACTACACACTAATCCCAAACCGTAACTCCTATTACCGGGTAAGTCTCAAGGAATTAAGATAAAGAACTATTGCCTCAAACTAACACACCATCTAAGGGAATAGAATCAACCTTTACCGGGTAAGTCTCAGGCTAACTCACAACGATGGGATGGAAGCACACTCAAACCCCAATAAAGGACTAGCCTTTATTACCTACACTTATGATCGTTATTATACAAACTAAGGAATTACCGGGTAAGTCTCATCCTAAGCTTGCTTTGAACCAGGAAGGTATAATAAGAATAGGATTTGGCAAACTCTAACACATTAACTCTCAGTTAAGGATCGGATAAGCCACCTCGGTCAGCCAGTTTCCACCCCGGCCGAGATGTTCATCGACTGAACGAGATGCTTAGGGTTAAGGTTAAAGACTCGAACTTTCAGGATCCTACTGTGATTAAGATCATTCTATCATTGTTTTTCCCACAACCTTCAGCCAATCACCCTAGAATCACACAAGGAAATTAGCCACTCATCATCATAATGAAAGTATTAAATATATGGGAAGAAGGTGAATATTTGAACAAAGAAGAATTTAATGAAAACACTTCAATAACTGAATCAAATATCACACAAAATCGTTCCTTGGATAATAATCCAACAAGACAAGACAATCAAGGAAAGGAATTGAAGACAATCTTACAAAACCCTCCAAAAAGCTATAAAGCTATAGTCTTCAAATCTTCCTTCAACCTTCAAAAAGGTTCTTCAACTCTCTCCCAAATTGGAGTATGATGCGGCTGCTGCGTGTCCTCAGCTGTAATCGGATCGTATGCGGTGTATGCAGCCTCTAAGCATGATCGGATTTGTGGAAAATCCAACCCTTTTTATAGGAAAAATAACCCTCCAAAGATAAGAAATCTTAAGAAGATATATTCCCATAAAAATAGGTAAAATATATGATTCTGCATATCTCCTTCCTTCTAGAAGCTCAGCCCAAAAATATAAGATCACTTTCCAATTTTAAAAGATCTCAGCCAAGAATAAAATATTCTCGCCGCGTCCTAGGTGTTCGCCTCGGTCGAGTCGGTGTCTCTGGATCGCCTCGGTCGAGATGAATCTCTGGGCAACCGAGGTGATCATAACTGAGTGTAGAATCTCTCAAAACTGGTCCAAAGTAAATCTTTAATCCATGGCTATGCTTCCTGAAGGATTCCTTTTTGCTCCTCAATGTAGCTCCAAATGACTCTTGACTCCTTTTGCTCCTTTTTGATGCAATACGTACCATATTACCTGCAATTACAACGAAACTAGGTGTAGACCTCGATTCTCGCAAGGGTAGATGAAATGGTAGTAAAATCACATAATGTACATACAAACATGCAGATTATGAAAGATAAAACGTCTAAACAAACCCCAAAATATAGACTATAATTCATGCTATCAATAGGGTGCTTTCCTTGAGCTCCGTCACCTTCTTCATTAACTTCTCCAACCTAGATTCGAGAGAATCTTCAAGAGGTTGCTCATAAGTCTTTTTAGGGACATTAAGTTCATCCCACATTGCAAGTTCGTGTTGAATGGCCTCTTCTCTTTCCCATTCATTGTTGAACCAATAGAAGGAGTACTTCTCCTCCAAGTATTCATAATGATCTGCCCTAGCACTTTGTCTTGCTATCCAGGCTGGATCAAACATAGCCATCAGAAATCCTGAAAACTACAAAACTCATAGAAAGAGTAGTTAGTAGCAACAGGGGCAAGCGCCCCGAAAGCAAACCGTACCGGCTCGGTCTAGACCAAGTCCCCGGCAACGGCGCCAAAAACTTGTTCGCTCCAAACGGTGTGTGCAAGCTTTAAATTTATAACCCTAGACTTAAGCTTAAAACAAGGATGCGAACCCGCAGTGTACGGGTCAATCGTAGTAAAAGCAAGAAAATTCCAGGGGTCGATCACAGGGACTTAGTGAAACAAAGTCCAATACGGTATGCTAGTGTTGATGCTAACCACAAGAGCAAGTATACAATCAAAGATGAATAAGATGTCAAATAAAGCAAACATGCAATTCTAGGGATTAAAGCATCTAGTTGTGGTTCCAACTCAAGATCTATAGATAAGAGGACAAAGCTGAGATTTTTGCTTGGGGAAGGTGTTACTAAAGTGGAGTAGATCACCGGGTAAGTCTCACTACACACTAATCCTAAACCGTAACTCCTATTACCGGGTAAGTCTCAAGGAATCAAGATAAAGAACTATAACCTCAAACTAACATACCACCTAAGGGAATAGAATCAACCTTTACCGGGTAAGTCTCAGGCTAACTCACAAAGATGGGATGGAAGCACACTCAAACCCCAATAAAGGACAAACCTTTATTACCTACACTTATGATCGTTGGTACACAAACTAAGGAATTACCGGGTAAGTTTCATCCTAAGCTTGCATTGAACCAGGAAGGTGTAATAAGAATAGGATTTAGCAAACTCTAACACTTAACTCTCAGTTACGGATCGGATAAGTCACCTCGGTCAGCCAGTTTCCACCCCGGCCGAGATGTTCATCGACTGAACGAGATGCTTAGGGTTAAGGTTAAAGACTCGAACTTTCAGGATCCTACTGTGATTAAGATCATTCTATCATTGTTTTTCCCACAACCTTCAGCCAATCACCCTAGAATCACACAAGGAAATTAGCCACTCATCATCATAATGAAAGTATTAAATATATGGGAAGAAGGTGAATATTTGAACAAAGAAGAATTTAATGAAAACACTTCAATAACTGAATCAAATATCACACAAAAATCGTTCCTTGGATAATGATCCAACAAGACAAGACAACAAGGAAAGGAATTGAAGACAATCTTACAAAAACCCTCCAAAAAGCTATAAAGCTATAGTCTTCAAATCTTCCTTCAACCTTCAAAAAGGTTCTTCAACTCTCTCCCAAATTGGAGTATGATGCGGCTGCTGCGCGTGTATGCGGGATTTCTAACTGTAAGCGGATCTTTGCGGTGTATGCAGCCTCCTCAAATTGTAGAAAATCAACCCTTTTTATAGGAAAAATAAACCTCCAAAGATAATAAATCTTAAGAAGATATTATCCCATAAATATAGGTAAAATATATGATTCTGCATATCTCCTTCCTTCCAGAAGCTCAGCCCAAAAATATAAGATCACTTTCCAATTTTAAAAGATCTCAGCCAAGAATAAAATATTCTCGCCGCGTCCTAGGTGTTCGCCTCGGTCGAGTCGGTGTCTCTGGATCGCCTCGGTCGAGATGAATCTCTGGGCAACCGAGGTGATCATAACTGAGTGTAGAATCTCTCAAAACTGGTCCAAAGTAAATCTTTAATCCATGGCTATGCTTCCTGAAGGATTCCTTTTTGCTCCTCAATGTAGCTCCAAATGACTCTCGACTCCTTTTGCTCCTTTTTGATGCAAAACGTACCATATTACCTGCAATTACAACGAAACTAGGTGTAGACCTCGATTCTCGCAAAGGTAGATGAAATGGTAGTAAAATCACATAATGTACATACAAACATGCAGATTATGAAAGATAAAACGTCTAAACAAACCTCAAAATATAGACTATAATTCATGCTATCAAAATACCCCATACTTAGCCCTTGCTTGTCCCTAAGCAAGTTCCTCATATAGAAATCAAGATAGAATGGATTATAAGTCAAGAAAATCAATGAGAAGTCCTTCAAAAATATTTTTATGGTGTGCAATCATCATAGATCACTCTAAGAGAGTACTTCCTGGAAATTAAAAACTCAATATGATCAAAACATTTTATAAATATAGGAAAGTTGTTCATCTTTGCATAAAATCATAGAATGCATAATAAATCATAATTATCAAAATTAATCATGTATAATCCGATTTAAACCGCTAAGTCAATCAACAAGCTCAAGGTCTCAAGGGCTTCCCAAAAGAAAGGTCAAGAAACGTGTAGGGTAGGGATGTATGTAAGGTAATGTGGTGCTAGAATCCGGGAAAAGGATGAACTTCACTTTCACTTTGACTTGCAACATCTTCCACCAATAAGCTTTGCTTATTTCACACTTTTTTCTCTTTTACTTTACTTTTTGGGATGCATGGACAGAGGTGCACAATAACCGAAGCCTAGGAAATCCGCAATCATCAATTTCTCGAGATGCGTCAAACCCTTGATGCACATACCATGACCCGTTAGGAATATCGCTCAATCCGACTTTGGCAAGACACAAACACCCGGCTATGTGAATGGTGCCGAGTTACTCATCTTCATGATTGACTTCCCCAAACCTATTATTGCTTTCTAACACTTTCACTTTCAGCCACTTCTCAACTTTTGACTTGCTTTCACCACTTCGCTTGCTTCCAAATTCCCGGATAGGTAAAGGGAGGCAATATGTATATGAGGGGCTAAGCATGATCAAGAAGAAGAAGAAGAAGAAGAATGAATTGCCTTGGTCTTTCCAAGAAGAACGTGAGAGAACTTATGCTGCGGTGTCAACCTTCAAATTCAACATAATTTGGATAAAAATAAAGTATTAAACATGCCAATAATTTCAAACAAAGCATTTAGCAACTTAAACATATCATAAAACATTTCAAACATATAAAGAATTTAAATCCAGTCGGTAAACAAAATCTTCACTGAGATCATATCCAGATAAGTAACACAAAAATCGTTTTCGAAAATTTTCTGTTACGCCCACCTCGGTCGAGGTGTTCTTGGTTCAACCGAGGTGAAACACCTCGTTTTGCCAGAACTGTCCCGGTCGAGGTCAAAAATTTTTTTTTAAAACCATTTTTTTTCGGTTTCGACGTTTTTCTCAATCAAATAACCTGTAAGTATGCATGCAATCTCAGATAAACATATAAATGCAGAATGAAGCATAAATATGAAAATATCCGATACATCATAAGTCGAATAATACATCATAAGTCAAATAAGTCAGATAATACATCAACTACCCCATACTTGAGACACACTGTCCCAGTGGGTGTAAATAAAGTCTGAAAGAAAGGAGGACTTACCGGATAAAGAGCTGAACTGCATAAAAATAAAATAAATAAAATCCTGCAGCTCCTCAGAAGTCCTGATCCGGTGGTGGTGGTGGTGGTACATAAGGATACTGGGTCGGATCGAATGGATAGCCCATAGTCTGCTGGAACTGTAGCTCCATCATCCTACGCTGATAGTGCTGCCCCTCCAACATCTGCTGAGTCCAGCTGTCAAGGTGTCGGTGCTGGGCGGCAAACCTCTCATGCATGTCTACTGTAAGGGCAGCATATGAGTCTATCATCTGCTCTGTCAAATCGTCGATCCGACGATGAGCCTCTGCATCTCTGTGACGGCGTGTCCGACGTCTAGTAGATCTAACGGGAGGTGCAGCAGGTGCAGGCTCAGTATCCTCCTCATCCTCATCCAAATCAATAATGGGAGGCGCGCTCGTCCCAGCTGTATCTGTCCCTGTGTCCATCGGGACGCCGCCTCCTCTCTCATCAACTGTCTCGTCATCATCCTCCTCATCAGCCTCCTCAGCCTCCTCAGCAGCTGCAGCTGCTCCCTCTCTGTAGTCCTCCATCAGCGGGGCCCATGCTGTCTGCCAAAAATGTGGGTCGAAGACCGAAAACTGTGCAGACCATCTGATGCCCTGAGGCGCTGTCCGCTCCCAAGGCATGGCAACATACGGAGTAGTCAACCCACGAGGAACAAGAATCCGCCTCGTGATCATCTCCTGCAGACCCAGCGGCTTCGGAGCCGCCGCCAATGTGCAGATACTGAGATCCATCCCGTGGTAGGAGGCGATGTGGGTGACTAGACCTCCACAGCAAATATCACCCTTCCCTTTGGCCTTGATCCTGTGCAGATCCTCTGCCAGGAGCAAGCCAAAGTCCGGGTATCCTCCCGTGACCATGCAGTACAGCGAAAATAACTCCCCCTGTCTGATCTTCTGGGGCGTCTCAGTACGCGCCAGAAGCATCTCGCTGAATATCCGGTGGGCGAGTCTGAAAGCTGGGTGGAAGATGACCTTCTCCCTGGAATCACCAGGGCGCCATCTGTCTGCATGTGTAGTGATGTGGGCTATCTGTCCCCAAAACTCCCTAGCTACGGATCGGGAGGGGAAGTCTACAGCTGTAGGGGTAGGAAAGCTGAAAATCTCTCTGAATATCTCTAATGGAACTATGAAGTTCCGGCTCATCAGCCGGTACTTCACAGATCCCTCTGTGGGTAGGTAGGAGAAGGAGCTGACGAACTCTAGTGTCGGCTCTATGTAGGCTGGGGCTCGGATCTCAGAAAACTGATCCAGCCCGACTGTAGCTATCATCCTCCTAAGGTCAGCCTCTAACCCTAGGCAGTCAAAAGCGGATACCTCCAGAAATCGCGGTGCGATAACCGGACGGCCCGCTATCCTCTCGTAATCTACCCGACATCTCTCGTGGATGACCGGGCGGTAGGGACGGGAAGAAGAAGGGGAAGGGGAGGGTGAAGATCTGTCTCTCAGGGCTAGTATTCTGTCTGAACTCATCTTCACAAAACAGTCTGTCAGACCACCTCGGTCGACTGACAAATCTCAGAAATCACCTCGGTCGAGGTGCAGGCCGACTGGACCGAGGCGTAACAGTTCGATTTCGATTCTCAGAAAATTCAGTTCTTTTCCCCCTAAAATCACTACAATTGCTTCCTAAGGGGTACTTATAGATTTCCTCAACAGAAACAAGGGCAACCAAAGCCCAATAAGCGGTAAACGAGTCGGTTAGGGTTTTCGAACCTTTTTCGCTTCGTTTCGGTCGAAACACTCAGAGTTCTTGCAGATATGTAGTTGCAATCGACTCCTCTACTCCTCAATTGCGGTTTTGAAGCAGAAATCGTCGAAAAAGAGTGAGAAACGAGGGAGAGCGAGGTGCCTCTGTCGCCGCGGTCGAAATGCGTAAAAATAAAAAGTGAAAAGTAATTTTTCCTTTTTATACCGTCGCGAGATCTGCTGTCACCTCGGTCGAGATGGTCTCGACTGGACCGAGGTGGTACGGACCGAGGCGGTTCTGCAGAAACCCTAGTCGCCTCGGTTGCTTCAAGAATCAACTCGGTCGAGGTGTTCTGACAGTGACCGAGGTGCCTCTTTCTTCTCAGAATCTCGAACTTCTCCCTTTCCTGGAGTGCTCCTTCCTGTTATCTGTCCAGAACGCCAAAAACAAAGCAAAGCAAAGCAAAGCAAAAACAAAAACTATCTAAACTAGACTAGAAAACGGGAAAGAAAGCAATACCTTGGGTTGCCTCCCAAGAAGCGCTTGATTTAAGGTCGCTAGCTGGACCATAGTGCGTCTCAAAGGAGGTAGGAGGTTCCCTCACCCCATACTTCACCTCCATCGTGGGGTGAAGTAAGTAAGTCCATCAAACGCTCCAGAACGTGCAAGTGCTCGTCGGGGAATGAATCGTCTATGGGTGGGCTATCCGTCTCGCGGGAGGATTCCGGTAGCCGGCTGAGGTGGTCCGCAACTGAATTCTCGGATCCCTTCTTATCGCGGATCTCTAGGTCAAACTCTTGGAGCAAGAGAATCCATCGAATAAGGCGCGGCTTTGCATCCTTCTTAGCCAACAAGTAACGAATGGCTGCATGGTCGGTGTAGACAATGACTTTCGCCCCTACTAGATAGGAACGAAACTTCTCGAAAGCATATACAACCGCCAATAACTCCTTCTCAGTGGTAGCGTAGTTGCGTTGTGCTACATCTAGCGTCTTGCTAGCATAGTAAATGGCGGTGGTCCGTCCATCCTTCTTTTGCCCAAGCACCGCTCCTACGGCTACATCGCTAGCGTCACACATGACCTCAAAGGGCAAGGTCCAATCAGGAGGTTGGATAATGGGAGCGGAGACCAATGCTTCCTTAATCCTGTAAAAAGCATCAAGACACTCCTGCGAAAACTCAAAAACAACATCTTTATTCAAGAGGTTAGTTAGAGGTTTAGAAATCTTGGAGAAGTCCTTGATGAATCTCCTGTAGAAACCTGCATGCCCGAGAAAACTCCTCACACCTTTAACAGAACAAGGAGGAGGGAGCTTCTCAATAGTCTCGATCTTAGCTCGATCGACCTCAATACCTCGATTAGAAACGAGGTGTCCTAGCACAATGCCTTCATTAACCATAAAATGACACTTCTCCCAATTCAAAACAAGGTTAGTGTCTTCACATCTTTTAAGCACTAGAGAAAGGTTAGATAGGCAATCATCAAAAGAGGAACCATATACAGAAAAATCATCCATGAATACCTCCATGATCTCCTCTATGTACTCGGAGAAGATGGCCATCATGCATCGCTGGAAGGTAGCGGGTGCATTGCACAACCCGAATGGCATCCTCCGATAAGCAAACGTCCCCCAAGGACATGTGAAAGTGGTCTTCTCCTGATCATCCGGATGGATAGGAATCTGGAAGAATCCACTATAGCCGTCCAAGTAGCAAAAGTGTGAATGCTGGGCCAACCGTTCGAGCATTTGATCAATGAAGGGAAGCGGAAAATGATCTTTCCTAGTAGCCGTGTTCAGCTTCCTATAGTCGATGCAAACTCTCCAGCCCGTAACGGTCCTTGTTGGGATCAACTCGTTGTTCTTATTCGTCACAACGGTCATCCCTCCTTTCTTCGGGACGACATGCACCGGGCTAACCCACTTGCTGTCCGAGATAGGATAAATAATACCTGCATCCAACAACTTAAGAACTTCCTTCTTCACAACCTCTTTCATGATCGGATTTAACCGTCTTTGAGGTTCCCGTGAAGTCTTATGATTATCTTCCATTAGAATTCTATGCATGCAGAAAGAAGGGTTAATGCCAATAAGATCGTCCGTGGTGTAGCCTATGGCTTTCCGATGCTTTCTCAGGACATGCATTAGCTTAGATAATTCAGAATTGGAGAGGGAAGCACTAGCAATAACGGGATAAGTAGAATCCGGCCCAAGAAAGATATACCTCAAGTGACTAGGGAGTTGTTTAAGCTCCACAACTGGGGGTGCTTTCTGGGAGGGATCTATGCTTCCTCTTTCCAGTGGAGTGGTGTCAGAAACTGGACTATGTGCAGTCTCAGTTTGAATCGTCTCTCTGTCGACCTCGGTCGAGGCGCAAAGGCGTTGACCGAGGTGTTCTTCAGACGCCTCGCTCAGTCCAGAAAGTGCCTCGGTCGAGGTACTGCTACTGGATCCGAGGCTGGAAATCTTCGTTTCCTGGATCAGCTTCTCAGTCATGGCTCCTGGATCTTCTTCCAGTGCCTTCAGGCTCTGTATATCTGCATCACAAGAAGCATCTATACCTTCCTCCATTAAACTGAAGCTAATAACTCTTTCGAGTGGATCGTTAATAAGGATAGAGCTCACCAATTCTCTTGATTCTTCTTCATCGTAGATGTTGAAGATATCATCAGTTAGTTGCTCCCCTTTCATGGCTGCAAGTAGTGCGAACTCCACCTCATCGCCGCCAACGTTGAATTTCAACTTGGCGTTCTTGCAATCCACATTGCAACCCGAAGTTGCTAGAAATGGCCTCCCGAGAATGATAGGAACAGGATAATCTGCGGGAATGTCAAGTACGACAAAATCTATGGGTAGATAGAAGTTACCTAACTTGACCGGAACGTCTTCCAAAATGCCCACGGGATGGGTGATGGAGCGATCCGCCATGTAAAGTCGAATCTTGACCGGCTTGGGCTCTCCAAGACCGATCTTAATGCATAGCTCCAGCGGAATGATGCTCACGCTGGCTCCTAGATCACATAGGGCTTCACAAGTGACATCCCCAACTTGAATGGGAATGCAAAATGAGCCGGGATCTCTCAACTTAGGTGGCATCTTCTCCTTCATGATCTTTATAAGCTCCGAAGACTTAGATGTCATCCTAACTTCACCAACATCCTCCAGCTTCCTCTTCCTTGATAGGATCTCCTTTAAGAACTTCCCGTAGGCGGGCATACCTAAAATAGCATCAAGGAAAGGGATATTAATATGGAGCTTATTCATCAAGTCAAGGAACTTACCAAAGTGCTTGTCAAGATGTGCTCTGGCTCTGGACTGGGGAAATGGAAGTGGTGGTTTATATGCAGGAGGTGGAACATAGGCTTCAGTTGTTCCTCCTGCTTTCTGTTGCACCGCCTCGGTTGGCATCTCGGTCGAGGTGTTCTTCGACTGGATCTGGACCGAGGTGGTCTGCGTCGAGCGAGGTACTGGATCTGTGGTTTTGAGTCCACTCCTCGTCGTGATGGCCATGCACTGGCCCTTAGGGTTAGTTTCCGTCTTTGCTGGAAGCTTCCCTGGATCTCTTGGCGTTTCATTCGCCCTATTAGCAAGTTGTTGTTCGAAGGACTTTTGGGCCCTCGAAAATGAAGTCATAGAATTCTCCATAGCATTAAGCTTGATCAAGATTGCCTCCAGGACTGCGTCCTTCTTTTCCGGCTGAGACGAACTTGATCCTTGCCCTTGGCTCTTCAATGGAGTAGAAGAAGAAGAAGGAGGAGAGAGGAAAGGGTTAGAGGAATCATTAGAGTTGGAGTTTGAATAATTGTTACCGTTGTTTTGGTTATTATTCGCTCTCCAATTGTTGCTATTGGATCCTCTATTGTTGTTGTAGTTGTTGTTTCGGGGTCCGTTGTTGTTGTTACGGTACCCGTTGTTGTTGCTGTTGTTCCTTTGCCCTTGCTCTTCCTTCTTAGTTTGAGCCATCAATAGCTCCTTCAATTGCTTCACGTCGTTCTTCAAGGACGTGAATTGGTTGTTGTTGGTTTGAGTCTCTTGAAAGTTGACTCTCTTAACTCCACCTTCAGCTCCTTGGTGGGTGTACTTCTCCATGTGCAAGGCTTGCTTCTCAATGAAATCCCAAGCCTCGTCAACCGCCATATCCATAAATGTACCGGCGGAGAGTAGTTGGAGATTGAACTGGGTGTTTCCGTCCAGTCCTTTGAAGTAGATCTCCAGCAACTCTATCTTTGGAATCCCATGATGTGGGCAATCCAAAAGGATATCCTTGAACCGCTCCCATGATTTGGACAAACTCTCCTTGTCCTTCATGATGAAAGCATTGATCTTCCCTCTCATTTCAGCAGTCTTTGAGGGGGGAAAGAATTTAGTCAAGAATTCCGTAGTCATCTCTTCCCATGTGCTGATCTTTCCTGCAGGAAGAGATTGATACCAAGTAAGAGCTCTATCTTTAAGAGAAAAGTAGAAAGGTCTTAGCTTGTAGTTGTTATTTTCAATTCTGGGAGGTCGCAAGGTCTCCATCAAGATCTCGTAGTTTTGAAGATGTTGATGCGGCGACTCCTTCTCTAGCCCTCCGAATTGACATTGGCGAATCATCGCTAGAACTTGTGGTCGAAGTTCGTAGTCATGGTCCGCTGGATCTCCTAGGTTCACTCCTGGACGCCTCAGCTGTTGATTAGGGTCCATCCTTTGACCTAGGGTTTGTGGAATTCCTGCAAGTAGAACATCTCGGACTGGCATCCGAAGTGGATGCACATCGGCCGGGGCGTCAGGAACTGGGACTTGCCTCGGTCGAGGATCAATTATTGGATCCTGCATCGGTCGAGGTTGAATCTGGTTCCGAATTGCTGCAATCTCAGCTTCGATTGCTGCATTCCTGGCCTGATTCTCTTCTTTTTCCTGCCTTAGTTCTTCTTTACTGAGACGTAGCTGCTCCTGCGTCTCTCTCAATTGGGCCAAAAGATCGTGATCGTCTTGTTGGGCCATCTTCGCTTCTCTTAAGCGTCGTTTGTATGTCTTTTCCGGTTCGGGATCGTAAGGAACGATTTCCTTTCCAGTGCGGGTTCTTCGCATATACCTAAGAAAGAACCTGCAAAAGTCACTCAAGTAGAGTGGTAAGACAACACGGGGCAAATGCCCCAAGAGCAAACCGTACCGGCTCGGTCTAGACCAAGTCCCCGGCAACGGCGCCAAAAACTTGTTCGCTCCAAACGGTGTGTGCAAGCTTTAAATTTATAACCCTAGACTTAAGCTTAAAACAAGGATGCGAACCCGCAGTGTACGGGTCAATCGTAGTAAAAGCAAGAAAATTTCAGGGGTCGATCACAGGGACTTAGTGAAACAAAGTCCAATACGGTATGCTAGTGTTGATGCTAACCACAAGAGCAAGTATACAATCAAAGATGAATAAGATGTCAAATAAAGCAAACATGCAATTCTAGGGATTAAAGCATCTAGTTGTGGTTCCAACTCAAGATCTATAGGTAAGCGGACAAAGCTGAGATTTTTGCATGGGGAAGGTGTTTCTAAAGTGGAGTAGATCACCGGGTAAGTCTCACTACACACTAATCCCAAACCGTAACTCCTATTACCGGGTAAGTCTCAAGGAATTAAGATAAAGAACTATAACCTCAAACTAACACACCATCTAAGGGAATAGAATCAACCTTTACCGGGTAAGTCTCAGGCTAACTCACAAAGATGGGATGGAAGCACACTCAAACCCCAATAAAAGACAAGCCTTTATTACCTACACTTATGATCGTTGGTATACAAACTAAGGAATTACCGGGTAAGTCTCATCCTAAGCTTGCTTTGAACCAGAAAGGTATAATAAGAATAGGATTTGGCAAACTCTAACACATTAACTCTCAGTTAAGGATCGGATAAGCCACCTCGGTCAGCCAGTTTCCACCCCGGCCGAGATGTTCATCGACTGAACGAGATGCTTAGGGTTAAGGTTAAAGACTCGAACTTTCAGGATCCTACTGTGATTAAGATCATTCTATCATTGTTTTTCCCACAACCTTCAGCCAATCACCCTAGAATCACACAAGGAAATTAGCCACTCATCATCATAATGAAAGTATTAAATATATGGGAAGAAGGTGAATAATTGAACAAAGAAGAATTTAATGAAAACACTTCAATAACTGAATCAAATATCACACAAAAATCGTTCCTTGGATAATGATCCAATAAGACAAGACAATCAAGGAAAGGAATTGAAGACAATCTTACAAAACCCTTCAAAAAGCTATAAAGCTATAGTCTTCAATCTTCCTTCAACCTTCAAAAAGGTTCTTCGAATCTCCCAAATTGGAGTAGGATGCGGCTGCTGCGCTGATAGCGGGTGTGCTGCGTCGTATGCGGGATGTTCTAACTGTAAGCGGATGTTGGATTTGTGGAAAATCCAACCCTTTTTATAGGAAAAATAACCCTTCAAAGATAAGAAATCTTAAGAAGATATTATCCCATAAATATAGGTAAAATATATGATTCTGCATATCTCCTTCCTTCTAGAAGCTCAGCCCAAAAATATAGGATCACTTTCCAATTTTAAAAGATCTCAGCCAAGAATAAAATATTCTCGCCGCGTCCTAGGTGTTCGCCTCGGTCGAGTCGGCGTCTCTGGATCGCCTCGGTCGAGATGAATCTCTGGGCAACCGAGGTGATCATAACTGAGTGTAGAATCTCTCAAAACTGGTCCAAAGTAAATCTTTAATCCATGGCTATGCTTCCTGAAGGATTCCTTTTTGCTCCTCAATGTAGCTCCAAATGACTCTTGACTCCTTTTGCTCCTTTTCAATGCAAAACGTACCATATTACCTGCAATTACAACGAAACTAGGTGTAGACCTCGATTCTCGCAAGGGTAGATGAAATGGTAGTAAAATCACATAATGTACATACAAACATGCAGATTATGAAAGATAAAACGTCTAAACAAACTCCAAAATATAGACTATAATTCATGCTATCAAAATACCCCATACTTAGCCCTTGCTTGTCCCTAAGCAAGTTCCTCATATAGAAATTAAGATAGAATGGATTATAAGTCAAGAAAATCAATGAGAAGTCCTTCAAAAATATTTTTATGGTGTGCAACTATCATAGATCACTCTAAGAGAGTACTTCCTGGAAATTAAAAACTCAATATGATCAAAACATTTTATAAATATAGGAAAGTTGTTCATCTTTGCATAAAATCATAGAATGCATAATAAATCATAATTATCAAAATTAATCATGTATAATCCGATTTAAACCGCTAAGTCAATCAACAAGCTCAAGGTCTCAAGGGCTTCCCAAAAGAAAGGTCAAGAAACGTGTAGGGTAGGGATGCATGTAAGGTAATGTGGTGCTAGAATCCGGGAAAAGGATGAACTTCACTTTCACTTTGACTTGCAACATCTTCCACCAATAAGCTTTGCTTATTTCACACTTTTTTCTTTTTTACTTTACTTTTTGGGATGCATGGACAGAGGTGCACAATAACCGAAGCCTAGGAAATCCGCAATCATCAATTTCTTTGAGATGCGTCAAACCCTTGATGCACATACCATGACCCGTTAGGAATATCGCTCAATCCGACTTTGGCAAGACACAAACACCCGGCTATGTGAATGGTGCCGAGTTACTCATCTTCATGATTGACTTCCCCAAACCTATTATTGCTTTCTAACACTTTCACTTTCAGCCACTTCTCAACTTTTGACTTGCTTTCACCACTTCGCTTGCTTCCAAATTCCCGGATAGGTAAAGGGAGGCAATATGTATATGAGGGGCTAAGCATGATCAAGAAGAAGAAGAAGAAGAAGAATGAATTGCCTTGGTCTTTCCAAGAAGAACGTGAGAGAACTTATGCTGCGGTGTCAACCTTCAAATTCAACATAATTTGGATAAAAATAAAGTATTAAACATGCCAATAATTTCAAACAAAGCATTTAGCAACTTAATCATATCATAAAACATTTCAAACATATAAAGAATTTAAATCCAGTCGGTAAACAAAATCTTCACTGAGATCATATCCAGATAAGTAACACAAAAATCGTTTTCGAAAACTCTCAGTTAACCCACCTCGGTCGAGATGTTCTTGGTTCAACCGAGGTGAAACACCTCGTTTTGCCAGAACTGTCCCGGTCGAGGTCAAAAATTTTTTTAAAACCATTTTTTTTTTCGGTTTCGACGTTTTTCTCAATCAAATAACCTGTAAGTATGCATGCAATCTCAGATAAACATATAAATGCAGAATGAAGCATAAATATGAAAATATCCGATACATCAAAGGTCAAATAATACATCATGAGTCGAATAAGTCAGATAATACATCAACTAAATACCCCATACTTGAGACACACTGTCCCAGTGGGTGTAAATAAAGTCTGAAAGAAAGGAGGACTCACCGGATAAAGAGCCGAACTGCATAAAAATAAAATAGATAAAATCCTGCAGCTCCTCAGAAGTCCTGATCCGGTGGTGGTGGTGGTGGTACATAAGGATACTGGGTCGGATCGAATGGATAGCCCATAGTCTGCTGGAACTGTAGCTCCATCATCCTCGGTCGAGGTGTTCTGACAGTGACCGAGGTGCCTCTTTCTTCTCAGAATCTCGAACTTCTCCCTTTCCTGGAGTGCTCCTTCCTGTTATCTGTCCAGAACGCCAAAAACAAAGCAAAGCAAAGCAAAGCAAAAACAAAAACTATCTAAACTAGACTAGAAAACGGGAAAGAAAGCAATACCTTGGGTTGCCTCCCAAGAAGCGCTTGATTTAAGGTCGCTAGCTGGACCATACGGCATGTGATTGCTTAATGCACTTCGAATGTCGTGGAGTGCTCATCACATCCGTAAAAATCTTCCAAGAAGGTTCCGGTTCCTAACTTCACCGGCAAATGGTAAGATCTCCCACGTACAAGCTTGTACGGTTTGATTCTCACCGGAATTCGTCTAGGCTTCCTGCACTTCAATGGGACATTCCTCGTGTCCCATCCTTTCCTTGATCGAGAAAATAGTTTCTCGAGAATCATAGCAGCTTCCCCATCTATAGCTTGGGGATGGTACAGGGTCCTGAGCATGCGAGGGACCCCATACTTGAACAAATAACACTTCGTTGCCTTAGCGGTGAAGCGCTTGTTAACTTCACTCCTTATAATCCAAGGAGCATCTTCCTCCAACAATTTCAAGAGAGGTTTCATCTTGATCTTAGGAGGTTCTTTCGGAAGAGACCTCCAACTCTCCGGTGCCTTCCTGAAAAATCGAGAAATATTAATAGGGAATTCAAATGAAGTAGGAGAATGTACCTTGCAAAGTTCTCCAAAGCTTGAGACAAGTTTCGTGTTGGGTTGATAATTCACCAACGAAATCTCTCTCAGTTCTGCTGGTCTTTCTTCAACTTTGACCATAATCTCAGTAATTTGGCCAAGGTTCTCTGCATCTTCTGCTTTCAGATTTGCAGATTCTTCCATCTCGGCCGAAATCTCTTCCACCTCGGCCGAGGTCTCAACAGTCAGATCGAGACCTTCCATATCTTCTACCTCAAAAGCTTCAGGAGAAACTTCTGGTTTGACTGGAGGTATGCTCGAAACGTGCAACACTTCCTTATGCTCCTCTTCTGGCTTAGCATAGGATAGGGTGCTTTCCTTGAGCTCCGTCACCTTCTTCATCAACTTCTCCAACCTAGATTCGAGAGAGTCTTCAAGAGGTTGCTCATAAGTCTTTCTAGGGACATTCTTCTCATCCCATATCGCAAGTTCACGCTGAATGGCTTCTTCTCTTTCCCATTCATTGTTGAACCAATAGAAGGAGTACTTTTCCTCCAAGTATTCATAATAATCCGCCCTAGCACTTTGTCTTGCTATCCAGGCTGGATCAAACATAGCCATCAGAAATCCTGAAAACTACAAAACTCATAGAAAGAGTAGTTAGTAGCAATAGGGGCAAGCGCCCCGAAAGCAAACCGTACCGGCTCGGTCTAGACCAAGTCCCCGGCAACGGCGCCAAAAACTTGTTCGCTCCGAAAGGTGTGTGCAAGCTTTAAATTTATAACCCTAGACTTAAGCTTAAAACAAGGATGCGAACCCGCAGTGTACGGGTCAATCGTAGTAAAAGCAAGAAAATTCCAGGGGTCGATCACAGGGACTTAGTGAAACAAAGTCCAATACGGTATGCTAGTGTTGATGCTAACCACAAGAGCAAGTATACAATCAAAGATGAATAAGATGTCAAATAAGCAAACATGCAATTCTAGGGATTAAAGCATCTAGTTGTGGTTCCAACTCAAGATCTATAGATAAGCGGACAAAGCTGAGATTTTTGCATGGGGAAGGTGTTTCTAAAGTGGAGTAGATCACCGGGTAAGTCTCACTACACACTAATCCCAAACCGTAACTCCTATTACCGGGTAAGTCTCAAGGAATTAAGATAAAGAACTATTGCCTCAAACTAACACACCATCTAAGGGAATAGAATCAACCTTTACCGGGTAAGTCTCAGGCTAACTCACAAAGATGGGATGGAAGCACATTCAAACCCCAATAAAGGACAAGCCTTTATTACCTACACTTATGATCGTTAGTATACAAACTAAGGAATTACCGGGTAAGTCTCATCCTAAGCTTGCTTTGAACCAGAAAGATATAATAAGAATAGGATTTGGCAAACTCTAACACATTAACTCTCAGTTAAGGATCGGATAAGCCACCTCGGTCAGCCAGTTTCCACCCCGGCCGAGATGTTCATCGACTGAACGAGATGCTTAGGGTTAAGGTTAAAGACTCGAACTTTCAGGATCCTACTGTGATTAAGATCATTCTATCATTGTTTTTCCCACAACCTTCAGCCAATCACCCTAGAATCACACAAGGAAATTAGCCACTCATCATCATAATGAAAGTATTAAATATATGGGAAGAAGGTGAATATTTGAACAAAGAAGAATTTAATGAAAACACTTCAATAACTGAATCAAATATCACACAAAAATCGTTCCTTGGATAATGATCCAACAAGACAAGACAACAAGGAAAGGAATTGAAGACAATCTTACAAAAACCCTCCAAAAAGCTATAAAGCTATAGTCTTCAAATCTTCCTTCAACCTTCAAAAAGGTTCTTCAACTCTCTCCCAAATTGGAGTATGATGCGGCTGCTGCGCGTGTATGCGGGATTTCTAACTGTAAGCGGATGTTTGCAGCCTCTAAGCCTGATCGGATTTGTGGAAAATCCAATCCTTTTTATAGGAAAAATAAACCTCCAAAGATAATAAATCTTAAGAAGATATTATCCCATAAATATAGGTAAAATATATGATTCTGCATATCTCCTTCCTTCCAGAAGCTCAGCCCAAAAATATAAGATCACTTTCCAATTTTAAAAGATCTCAGCCAAGAATAAAATATTCTCGCCGCGTCCTAGGTGTTCGCCTCGGTCGAGTCGGCGTCTCTGGATCGCCTCGGTCGAGATGAATCTCTGGGCAACCGAGGTGACTCATAACTGAGTGTAGAATCTCTCAAAACTGGTCCAAAGTAAATCTTTAATCCATGGTTATGCTTCCTGAATGTAGCTCCAAATGACTCTTAACTCCTTTTGCTCCTTTTTGATGCAATACGTACCATATTACCTGCAATTACAACGAAACTAGGTGTAGACCTCGATTCTCGCAAAGGTAGATGAAATGGTAGTAAAATCACATAATGTACATACAAACATGCAGATTATGAAAGATAAAACGTCCAAACAAACCCCAAAATATAGACTATAATTCATGCTATCAAAATACCCCATACTTAGCCCTTGCTTGTCCCTAAGCAAGTTCTTCATATAGAAATCAAGATAGAATGGATTATAAGTCAATAAAATCGATGAAAAACTCTTTCAAAAACATTTTATGGTGTGCAACTATCATAGATCACTCTAAGGGAATACTTCATGGAATTTAAAAACTCAATATGCTCAAAACATTTTATAAATATAGAAAAGTTGTTCATCTTTGCATAAAATCATAGAATGCATAATAAATCATAATTATCAAAATTAATCATGTATAATCCAGTTTAAACCGCTAAGTCAATCAACAAGCTCAAGGTCTCAAGGGCTTCCCAAAAGAAAGGTCAAGAAACGTGTAGGGTAAGGATGTATGTAAGGTAATGTGGTGCTAGAATCCGGGAAAAGGATGAACTTCACTTTCACTTTGACTTGCAACATCTTCCACCAATAAGCTTTGCTTATCTCACACTTTTTCTTTTACTTTACTTTTTGGGATGCATGGACAGAGGTGCACAATAACCGAAGCCTAGGAAATCCGCAATCATCAATTTCTTGAGATGCATCAAACCCTTGATGCACATACCATGACCCGTTAGGAATATCGCTCAATCCGACTTTGGCAAGACACAAACACCCGGCTATGTGAATGGTGCCGAGTTACTCATCTTCATGATTGACTTCCCCAAACCTATTATTGCTTTCTAACACTTTCACTTTCAGCCACTTCTCAACTTTTGACTTGCTTTCACCACTTCGCTTGCTTCCAAATTCCCGGATAGGTAAAGGGAGGCAATATGTATATGAGGGGCTAAGCATGATCAAGAAGAAGAAGAAAAAGAAGAATGAATTGCCTTGGTCTTTCCAAGAAGAACGTGAGAGAACTTATGCTGCGGTGTCAACCTTCAAATTCAACATAATTTGGATAAAAATAAAGTATTAAACATGCCAATAATTTCAAACAAAGCATTTAGCAACTTAAACATATCATAAAACATTTCAAACATATAAAGAATTTAAAACCAGTCAGTAAACAAGATCTTCACTGAGATCATATCCAGATAAGTAACACAAAAATCGTTTTCGAAAACTCTCAGTTAACCCACCTCGGTCGAGATGTTCTTGGTTCAACCGAGGTGAAACACCTCGTTTTGCCAGAACTGTCCCGGTCGAGGTCAAAAAAATTTTTTTAAAACCATTTTTTTTTCGGTTTCGACGTTTTTCTCAATCAAATAACCTGTAAGTATGCATGCAATCTCAGATAAACATATAAATGCAGACAAAGCATGAATATGAAAATATCCGGTAAATAATACATCATAAGTCAAATAAGTCAGATAATACATCAACTACCCCATACTTGAGACACACTGTCCCAGTGGGTGTAAATAAGGTCTGAAAGAAAGGAGGACTCACCGGATAAAGAGCCGAACTGCATAAAAATAAAATAAATAAAATCCTGCAGCTCCTCAGAAGTCCTGATCCGGTGGTGGTGGTGGCATGTACGGGTACAAAGTAGGGTCATAGGGATAGCCCATGACATGCTGGAACTGTAGCTGAGCCATCATGTGCTGATGATGCTGTCGCTCCTGCATCTCCCGGATATCCAAAGAAAGTGCAGCATAAGTGTCGATAACCTGATCTGTCAGGTCATCAATCCGGCGGTGTGCTGCTCTGTCCCTAACCCTCTGCCTCCTGCGCCTAGCGGGCCTAACTGGAGAAGTCTCAGCCGGCGCTGGCTCAGTGTCCTCCTCGTCCTCATCAAGATCAATAATGGGAGGCGCGCTCGTCCCAGCAGTGTCTGTCCCTGTGTCCATCGGGACGCCGCCTCCTCTCTCATCAACCGTCTCGTCATCATCCTCCTCATCAGCCTCCTCAGCCTCCTCAGCAGCTGCAGCAGCAGCAGCTGCTCCCTCTCTGTAGTCCTCCATCAGCGGGACCCATGCAGCCTGCCAGAAATGCGGGTCGAAGACCGAAAACTGTGCAGACCATCTGATGCCCTGCGGCGCTGTCCGCTCCCAAGGCATGGCAACATACGGAGTAGTCAACCCACGAGGAACAAGAATCCGCCTCGTGATCATCTCCTGCAGACCCAGCGGCTTCGGAGCCGCCGCCAATGTGCAGATACTGAGATCCATCCCGTGGTAGGAGGCGATGTGGGTGACTAGACCTCCACAGCAAATATCACCCTTCCCTTTGGCCTTGATCCTGTGCAGATCCTCTGCCAGCATCAAGCCAAAGTCAGGGTATCCTCCCGTGACCATGCAGTATAGTGAGAATAGCTCCCCCTGTCTGATCTTCTGGGGCGTCTCAGTACGCGCCAGAAGCATCTCGCTGAATATCCGGTGGGCGAGTCTGAAAGCTGGGTGGAAGATGACCTTCTCCCTGGAATCTCCAGGGCGCCATCTGTCTGCATGAGTGGTGATGTGGGCTATCTGACCCCAAAACTCCCTAGCTACGGATCGGGAGGGGAAGTCTACAGCTGTAGGGGTAGGAAAGCTGAAAATCTCTCTGAATATCTCTAATGGAACTATGAAGTTCCGGCTCATCAGCCGGTACTTCACAGATCCCTCTGTGGGTAGGTAGGAGAAGGAGCTGACGAACTCTAGTGTCGGCTCTATGTAGGCTGGGGCTCGGATCTCAGAAAACTGATCCAGCCCGACTGTAGCTATCATCCTCCTAAGGTCAGCCTCTAACCCTAGGCAGTCAAAAGCGGATACCTCCAGAAATCGCGGTGCGATAACCGGACGGCCCGCTATCCTCTCGTAATCTACCCGACATCTCTCGTGGATAGCCGGGCGGTAGGGACGGGAAGAAGAAGGGGAAGGGGAGGGTGAAGATCTGTCTCTCAGGGCTAGTATCCTATCTGAACTCATCTTCACAAATCAATCTGTCAGACCACCTCGGTCGACTGACAAGTTCCAGAAATCACCTCGGTCGAGATGCAGGCCGACTGGACCGAGGCGTAGCAGTTCGAATTCCAATTCTCAGATTTCCAGTTCTTTTCCCCCTAAAATCACTACAATTGCTTCCTAAGGGGTACTTATGGGTTTCCTCAGCAGAATCAAGGGCAACCAAAGCCCAATAAACAGCAAACGAGGAGTTAGGGTTTTCGAACTTAGTTTACCTCGTTTCGGTCGAAAATGCTCAGATTTCTTGCAGATCTGTGGTTGCAATCGACTCCTCTTCCCTTTAATCGCGTTTTGGAACAGAAATCGTCGAAAAAGAGCGAGAAACGGAGGAGAACGAGATGCCTCTGTCGCCGCGGTCGAAATGGGTGAAAATAAAAAGTGAAAAAGTAAATTTCCTTTTTATACTGTCGCGAGATCTGCTGTCACCTCGGTCGAGATGGTCTTGACTGGACCGAGGTGGTACGGACCGAGGTGGTTCTGCAGAAACCCTAGTCGCCTCGGTTGCTTCAAGAGTCAACTCGGTCGAGGTGTTCTGTCAGTGACCGAGGTGCCTCTTTCTTCCTCAGAATCTCGAACTTCTCCCTTTTCTGGAGTGCTCCTTCCTGTTATCTGTCTAAAACACCAAAAACAAAGCAAAGCAAAGCAAAAACAAAAAACTATCTAAACTAGACTAGAAAACGGGAAAGAAAGCAATACCTTGGGTTGCCTCCCAAGAAGCGCTTGATTTAAGGTCGCTAGCTGGACCATAGTGCGTCTCAAAGGAGGTAGGAGGTTCCCTCACCCCATACTTCACCTCCATCGTGGGGTGAAGTAAGTAAGTCCATCAAACGCTCCAGAACGTGCAAGTGCTCGTCGGGGAATGAATCGTCTATGGGTGGGCTATCCGTCTCGCGGGAGGATTCCGGTAGCCGGCTGAGGTGGTCCGCAACTGAATTCTCGGATCCCTTCTTATCGCGGATCTCTAGGTCAAACTCTTGGAGCAAGAGAATCCATCGAATAAGGCGCGGCTTTGCATCTTTCTTAGCCAATAAGTAACGAATGGCTGCATGGTCGGTGTAGACAATGACTTTCGCCCCTACTAGATAGGAACGAAACTTCTCGAAAGCATATACAACCGCCAATAACTCCTTCTCAGTGGTAGCGTAGTTGCGTTGTGCTACATCTAGCGTCTTGCTAGCATAGTAAATGGCGGTGGTCCGTCCATCCTTCTTTTGCCCAAGCACCGCTCCTACGGCTACATCGCTAGCGTCACACATGACCTCAAAGGGCAAGGTCCAATCAGGAGGTTGGATAATGGGAGCGGAGATCAACGCTTCCTTAATCCTGTAAAAAGCATCAAGACACTCCTGCGAAAACTCAAAAACAACATCTTTATTCAAGAGGTTAGTTAGAGGTTTAGAAATCTTGGAGAAGTCCTTGATGAATCTCCTATAGAAACCTGCATGCCCGAGAAAACTCCTCACACCCTTAACAGAACAAGGAGGAGGGAGTTTCTCAATAGTCTCGATCTTAGCTCGATCGACCTCAATACCTCGATTAGAAACGAGGTGTCCTAGCACAATGCCTTCATTAACCATAAAATGACACTTCTCCCAATTCAAAACAAGGTTAGTGTCTTCACATCTTTTAAGCACTAGAGAAAGGTTAGATAGGCAATCATCAAAAGAGGAACCATATACAGAAAAATCATCCATAAATACCTCCATGATCTCCTCTATGTACTCGGAGAAGATGGCCATCATGCATCGCTGGAAGGTAGCGGGTGCATTGCACAATCCGAATGGCATCCTCCGATAGGCAAACGTCCCCCAAGGACATGTGAAAGTGGTCTTCTCCTGATCATCCGGATGGATAGGAATCTGGAAGAATCCACTATAGCCGTCCAAGTAGCAAAAGTGTGAATGCTGGGCCAACCGTTCGAGCATTTGATCAATGAAGGGAAGCGGAAAATGATCCTTCCTAGTCGCCGTGTTCAGCTTCCTATAGTCGATGCAAACTCTCCAGCCCGTAACGGTCCTTGTTGGGATCAACTCGTTGTTCTTATTCGTCACAACGGTCATCCCTCCTTTCTTCGGGACGACATGCACCGGGCTAACCCACTTGCTGTCCGAGATAGGATAAATAATACCTGCATCCAACAACTTAAGAACTTCCTTCTTCACAACCTCTTTCATGATCGGATTTAACCGTCTTTGAGGTTCCCGTGAAGTCTTATGATTATCTTCCATTAGAATTCTATGCATGCAGAAAGAAGGGTTAATGCCAATAAGATCGTCCGTGGTGTAGCCTATGGCTTTCCGATGCTTTCTCAGGACATGCATTAGCTTAGATAATTCAGAATCGGAGAGGGAAGCACTAGCAATAACGGGATAAGTAGAATCCGGCCCAAGAAAGATATACCTCAAGTGACTAGGGAGTTGTTTAAGCTCCACAACTGGGGGTGCTTTCTGGGAGGGATCTGTGCTTCCTCTTTCCAGTGGAGTGGTGTCAGAAACTGGACTATGTGCAGTCTCAGTTTGAATCGTCTCTCTGTCGACCTCGGTCGAGGTACAAAGGCGTTGACCGAGGTGTTCTTCAGACGCCTCGCTCAGTCCAGAAAGTGCCTCGGTCGAGGTACTGCTACTGGATCCGAGGCTGGAAATCTTCGTTTCCTGGATCAGCTTCTCAGTCATGGCTCCTGGATCTTCTTCCAGTGCCTTCAGGCTCCGTATATCTGCATCACAAGAAGCATCTATACCTTCCTCCATTAAACTGAAGCTAATAACTCTTTCGAGTGGATCATTAATAAGGATAGAGCTCACCAATTCTCTTGATTCTTCTTCATCGTAGATGTTGAAGATATCATCAGTTAGTTGCTCCCCCTTCATGGCTGCAAGTAGTGCGAACTCCACCTCATCGCCACCAACGTTGAATTTCAACTTGGCGTTCTTGCAATCCACATTGCAACCCGAAGTTGCTAGAAATGGCCTCCCGAGAATGATAGGAACAGGATAATCTGCGGGAATGTCAAGTACGACAAAATCTATGGGTAGATAGAAGTTACCTAACTTGACCGGAACGTCTTCCAAAATGCCCACGGGATGGGTGATGGAGCGATCCGCCATGTAAAGTCGAATCTTGACCGGCTTGGGCTCTCCAAGACCGATCTTAATGCATAGCTCCAGCGGAATGATGCTCACGCTGGCTCCTAGATCACATAGGGCTTCACAAGTGACATCCCCAACTTGAATGGGAATGCAAAATGAGCCGGGATCTCTCAACTTAGGTGGCATCTTCTCCTTCATGATCTTTATAAGCTCCGAAGACTTAGATGTCATCCTAACTTCACCAACATCCTCCAGCTTCCTCTTCCTTGATAGGATCTCCTTTAAGAACTTCCCATAGGCGGGCATACCTAAAATAGCATCAAGGAAAGGGATATTAATATGGAGCTTATTCATCAAGTCAAGGAACTTACCAAAGTGCTTGTCAAGATGTGCTCTGGCTCTGGACTGGGGAAATGGAAGTGGTGGTTTATATGCAGGAGGTGGAACATAGGCTTCAGTTGTTCCTCCTGCTTTCTGTTGCACCGCCTCGGTTGGCATCTCGGTCGAGGTGTTCTTCGACTGGATCTGGACCGAGGTGGTCTGCGTCGAGCGAGGTACTGGATCTGTGGTTTTGAGTCCACTCCTCGTCGTGATGGCCATGCACTGGCCCTTAGGGTTAGTTTCCGTCTTTGCTGGAAGCTTCCCTGGATCTCTTGGCGCTTCATTCGCCCTATTAGCAAGTTGTTGTTCGAAGGACTTTTGGGCCCTCGAAAATGAAGTCATAGAATTCTCCATAGCATTAAGCTTGATCAAGATTGCCTCCAGGACTGCGTCCTTCTTTTCCGGCTGAGACGAACTTGATCCTTGCCCTTGGCTCTTCAATGGAGTAGAAGAAGAAGAAGGGGGAGAGAGGAAAGGGTTAGAGGAATCATTAGAGTTGGAGTTTGAATAATTGTTACCGTTGTTTTGGTTATTATTCGCTCTCCAATTGTTGCTATTGGATCCTCTATTGTTGTTGTAGTTGTTGTTTCGGGGTCCGTTGTTGTTGTTACGGTACCCGTTCTTGTTGTTGTTGTTGTTGTTCCTTTGCCCTTGCTCTTCCTGCTTAGTTTGAGCCATCAATAGCTCCTTCAATTGCTTCACGTCGTTCTTCAAGGACGTGAATTGGTTGTTGTTGGTTTGAGTCTCTTGAAAGTTGACTCTTTTAACTCCACCTTCAGCTCCTTGGTGGGTGTACTTCTCCATGTGCAAGGCTTGCTTCTCAATGAAATCCCAAGCCTCGTCAACCGCCATATCCATAAATGTGCCGGCGGAGAGTAGTTGGAGATTAAACTGGGTGTTTCCGTCCAGCCCTTTGAAGTAGATCTCCAACAACTCGATCTTTGGAATCCCATGATGTGGGCAATCCAAAAGGATATCCTTGAACCGCTCCCATGATTTGGACAAACTCTCCTTGTCCTTCATGATGAAAGCATTGATCTTCCCTCTCATTTCAGCAGTCTTTGAGGGGGGAAAGAATTTGGTCAAGAATTCCGTAGTCATCTCTTCCCATGTGCTGATCTTTCCTGCAGGAAGAGATTGATACCAAGTAAGAGCTCTATCTTTAAGAGAAAAGTAGAAAGGTCTTAGCTTGTAGTTGTTATTTTCAATTCTGGGAGGTCGCAAGGTCTCCATCAAGATCTCGTAGTTTTGAAGATGTTGATGCGGCGACTCCTTCTCTAGCCCTCCGAATTGACATTGGCGAATCATCGCTAGAACTTGTGGTCGAAGTTCGTAGTCATGGTCCGCTGGATCTCCTAGGTTCACTCCTGGACGCCTCAGCTGTTGATTAGGGTCCATCCTTTGACCTAGGGTTTGTGGAATTCCTGCAAGAAGAACATCTCGGACTGGCATCCGAAGTGGATGCACATCGGCCGGGGCGTCAGGAACTGGGACTTGCCTCGGTCGAGGATCAATTACTGGATCCTGCATCGGTCGAGGTTGAATCTGGTTCCGAATTGCTGCAATCTCAGCTTCGATTGCTGCATTCCTGGCCTGATTCTCTTCTTTTTCCTGCCTTAGTTCTTCCTTACTGAGTCGTAGCTGCTCCTGCGTTTCTCTCAATTGGGCCAAAAGATCGTGATCGTCTTGTTGGGCCATCTTCGCTTCTCTTAAGCGTCGTTTGTATGTCTTTTCCGGTTCGGGATCGTAAGGAACGATTTCCTTTCCAGTGCGGGTTCTTCGCATATACCTAAGAAAGAACCTGCAAAAGTCACTCGAGTAGAGTGGTAAGACAACACGGGGCAAATGCCCCAAGAGCAAACCGTACCGGCTCGGTCTAGACCAAGTCCCCGGCAACGGCGCCAAAAACTTGTTCGCTCCAAACGGTGTGTGCAAGCTTTAAATTTATAACCCTAGACTTAAGCTTAAAACAAGGATGCGAACCCGCAGTGTACGGGTCAATCGTAGTAAAAGCAAGAAAATTCCAGGGGTCGATCACAGGGACTTAGTGAAACAAAGTCCAATACGGTATGCTAGTGTTGATGCTAACCACAAGAGCAAGTATACAATCAAAGATGAATAAGATGTCAAATAAGCAAACATGCAATTCTAGGGATTAAAGCATCTAGTTGTGGTTCCAACTCAAGATCTATAGATAAGCGGACAAAGCTGAGGTTTTTGCATGGGGAAGGTGTTTCTAAGGTGGAGTAGATCACCGGGTAAGTCTCACCACACACTAATCCCAAACCGTAACTCCTATTACCGGGTAAGTCTCAAGGAATTAAGATAAAGAACTATTGCCTCAAACTAACACACCATCTAAGGGAATAGAATCAACCTTTACCGGGTAAGTCTCAGGCTAACTCACAAAGATGGGATGGAAGCACACTCAAACCCCAATAAAGGACAAGCCTTTATTACCTACACTTATGATCGTTAGTATACAAACTAAGGAATTACCGGGTAAGTCTCATCCTAAGCTTGCTTTGAACCAGAAAGATATAATAAGAATAGGATTTGGCAAACTCTAACACATTAACTCTCAGTTAAGGATCGGATAAGCCACCTCGGTCAGCCAGTTTCCACCCCGGCCGAGATGTTCATCGACTGAACGAGATGCTTAGGGTTAAGGTTAAAGACTCGAACTTTCAGGATCCTACTGTGATTAAGGTCATTCTATCATTGTTTTTCCCACAACCTTCAGCCAATCACCCTAGAATCACACAAGGAAATTAGCCACTCATCATCATAATGAAAGTATTAAATATATGGGAAGAAGGTGAATATTTGAACAAAGAAGAATTTAATGAAAACACTTCAATAACTGAATCAAATATCACACAAAATCGTTCCTTGGATAATAATCCAACAAGACAAGACAACAAGAAAAGGAATTGAAGACAATCTTACAAAACCCTCCAAAAAGCTATGAAGCTATAGTCTTCAATCTTCCTTTGACCTTCAAAAAGGTTCTTCAACTCTCTCCCAAATTGGAGTAGGATGCCGCTGCTGCGCTTGTAAACCCTGATCGACGATATAGCGTGCTTCTCGAATTGTGGAAATCCAACCCTTTTTATAGGAAAAATAAACCTCCAAAGATAATAAATCTTAAGAAGATATATTCCCATAAAAATAGGTAAAATATATGATTCTGCATATCTCCTTCCTTCTAGAAGCTCAGCCCAAAAATATAAGATCACTTTCCAATTTTAAAAGATCTCAGCCAAGAATAAAATATTCTCGCCGCGTCCTAGGTGTTCGCCTCGGTCGAGTCGGTGTCTCTGGATCGCCTCGGTCGAGATGAATCTCTGGGCAACCGAGGTGATCATAACTGAGTGTAGAATCTCTCAAAACTGGTCCAAAGTAAATCTTTAATCCATGGCTATGCTTCCTGAAGGATTCCTTTTTGCTCCTCAATGTAGCTCCAAATGACTCTTGACTCCTTTTGCTCCTTTTTGATGCAAAACGTACCATATTACCTGCAATTACAACGAAACTAGGTGTAGACCTCGATTCTCGCAAAGGTAGATGAAATGGTAGTAAAATCACATAATGTACATACAGACATGCAGATTATGAAAGATAAAACGTCTAAACAAACCCCAAAATATAGACTATAATTCATGCTATCAAAATACCCCATACTTAGCCCTTGCTTGTCCCTAAGCAAGTTCCTCATATAGAAATCAAGATAGAATGGATTATAAGTCAAGAAAATCAATGAAAAGTCCTTCAAAAATATTTTTATGGTGTGCAACTATCATAGATCACTCTAAGAGAGTACTTCCTGGAATTTAAAAACTCAATATGCTCAAAACATTTTATAAATATAGAAAAGTTGTTCATCTTTGCATAAAATCATAGAATGCATAATAAATCATAATTATCAAAATTAATCATGTATAATCCAGTTTAAACCGCTAAGTCAATCAACAAGCTCAAGGTCTCAAGGGCTTCCCAAAAGAAAGGTCAAGAAACGTGTAGGGTAGGGATGTATGTAAGGTAATGTGGTGCTAGAATCCGGGAAAAGGATGAACTTCACTTCCACTTTGACTTGCAACATCTTCCACCAATAAGCTTTGCTTATTTCACACTTTTTTCTCTTTTACTTTACTTTTTGGGATGCATGGATAGAGGTGCACAATAACCGAAGCCTAGGAAATCCGCAATCATCAATTTCTTGAGATGCGTCAAACCCTTGATGCACATACCATGACCCGTTAGGAATATCGCTCAATCCGACTTTGGCAAGACACAAACACCCGGCTATGTGAATGGTGCCGAGTTACTCATCTTCATGATTGACTTCCCCAAACCTATTATTGCTTTCTAACACTTTCACTTTCAGCCACTTCTCAACTTTTGACTTGCTTTCACCACTTCGCTTGCTTCCAAATTCCCGGATAGGTAAAGGGAGGCAATATGTATATGAGGGGCTAAGCATGATCAAGAAGAAGAAGAAGAAGAAGAATGAATTGCCTTGGTCTTTCCAAGAAGAACGTGAGAGAACTTATGCTGCGGTGTCAACCTTCAAATTCAACATAATTTGGATAAAAATAAAGTATTAAACATGCCAATAATTTCAAACAAAGCATTTAGCAACTTAAACATATCATAAAACATTTCAAACATATAAAGAATTTAAATCCAGTCGGTAAACAAAATCTTCACTGAGATCATATCCAGATAAGTAACACAAAAATCGTTTTCGAAAATTTTCTGTTACGCCCACCTCGGTCGAGGTGTTCTTGGTTCAACCGAGGTGAAACACCTCGTTTTGCCAGAACTGTCCCGGTCGAGGTCAAAAATTTTTTTAAAACCATTTTTTTTTTCGGTTTCGACGTTTTTCTCAATCAAATAACCTGTAAGTATGCATGCAATCTCAGATAAACATATAAATGCAGAATGAAGCATAAATATGAAAATATCCGATACATCATAAGTCGAATAATACATCATAAGTCAAATAAGTCAGATAATACATCAACTACCCCATACTTGAGACACACTGTCCCAGTGGGTGTAAATAAAGTCTGAAAGAAAGGAGGACTCACCGGATAAAGAGCCGAACTGCATAAAATTAAAATAAATAAAATCCTGCAGCTCCTCAGAAGTCCTGATCCGGTGGTGGTGGTGGCATGTAGGGGTACAAAGTAGGGTCATAGGGATAGCCCATGACATGCTGGAACTGTAGCTGAGCCATCATGTGCTGATGATGCTGCCGCTCCTGCATCTCCCGGATATCTAAAGAAAGTGCAGCATAAGTGTCGATAACCTGATCCGTCAGGTCATCAATCCGTCGGTGTGCTGCTCTGTCTCTAACCCTCTGCCTCCTGCGCCTAGCGGGCCTAACTGGAGAAGTCTCAGCCGGCGCTGGCTCAGTGTCCTCCTCGTCCTCATCAAGATCAATAATGGGAGGCGCGCTCGTCCCAGCAGTGTCTGTCCCTGTGTCCATCGGGATGCCGCCTCCTCTCTCATCAACTGTCTCGTCATCATCCTCCTCATCAGCCTCCTCAGCAGCTGCAGCTGCTCCCTCTCTGTAGTCCTCCATCAGCGGGGCCCATGCTGTCTGCCAAAAATGTGGGTCGAAGACCGAAAACTGTGCAGACCATCTGATGCCCTGAGGCGCTGTCCGCTCCCAAGGCATGGCAACATACGGAGTAGTCAACCCACGAGGAACAAGAATCCGCCTCGTGATCATCTCCTGCAGACCCAGCGGCTTCGGAGCCGCCGCCAATGTGCAGATACTGAGATCCATCCCGTGGTAGGAGGCGATGTGGGTGACTAGACCTCCACAGCAAATATCACCCTTCCCTTTGGCCTTGATCCTGTGCAGATCCTCTGCCAGGAGCAAGCCAAAGTCCGGGAAGCCGCCTGTGACCATGCAGTACAGCGAAAATAGCTCCCCCTGTCTGATCTTCTGGGGCGTCTCAGTACGCGCCAGAAGCATCTCGCTGAATATCCGGTGGGCAAGTCTGAAAGCTGGGTGGAAGATGACCTTCTCCCTGGAATCTCCAGGGCGCCATCTGTCTGCGTGAGTGGTGATGTGGGCTATCTGACCCCAAAACTCCCTAGCTACGGATCGGGAGGGGAAGTCCACAGCTGTAGGGGTAGGAAAGCTGAAAATCTCTCTGAATATCTCTAATGGAACTATGAAGTTCCGGCTCATCAGCCGGTACTTCACAGATCCCTCTGTGGGTAGGTAGGAGAAGGAGCTGACGAACTCTAGTGTCGGCTCTATGTAGGCTGGGGCTCGGATCTCAGAAAACTGATCCAGCCCGACTGTAGCTATCATCCTCCTAAGGTCAGCCTCTAACCCTAGGCAGTCAAAAGCGGATACCTCCAGAAATCGCGGTGCGATAACCGGACGGCCCGCTATCCTCTCGTAATCTACCCGACATCTCTCGTGGATAGCCGGGCGGTAGGGACGGGAAGAAGAAGGGGAAGGGGAGGGTGAAGATCTATCTCTCAGGGCTAGTATCCTATCTGAACTCATCTTCACAAATCAATCTGTCAGACCACCTCGGTCGACTGACAAGTTCCAGAAATCACCTCGGTCGAGATGCAGGCCGACTGGACCGAGGCGTAGCAGTTCGAATTCCAATTCTCAGATTTCCAGTTCTTTTCCCCCTAAAATCACTACAATTGCTTCCTAAGGGGTACTTATGGGTTTCCTCAGCAGAATCAAGGGCAACCAAAGCCCAATAAACAGCAAACGAGGAGTTAGGGTTTTCGAACTTCGTTTACCTCGTTTCGGTCGAAAATGCTCAGATTTCTTGCAGATCTGTGGTTGCAATCGACTCCTCTTCCCTTTAATCGCGTTTTGGAACAGAAATCGTCGAAAAAGAGCGAGAAACGGAGGAGAACGAGATGCTCTTGTCGCCGCGGTCGAAATGGGTAAAAATTAAAAAGTGAAAAGTAATTTTCGCTTTTTATACCGTCGCGAGATCTGCTGTCACCTCGGTCGAGATGGTCTCGACTGGACCGAGGTGGTACGGACCGAGGCGGTTCTGCAGAAACCCTAGTCGCCTCGGTTGCTTCAAGAATCAACTCGGTCGAGGTGTTCTGACAGTGACCGAGGTGCCTCTTTCTTCTCAGAATCTCGAACTTCTCCCTTTCCTGGAGTGCTCCTTCCTGTTGTCTGTCCAAAAACCCAAAAACAAAGCAAAGCAAAGCAAAAACAAAAAAAAACTATCTAAACTAGACTAGAAAACGGGAAAGAAAGCAATACCTTGGGTTGCCTCCCAAGAAGCGCTTGATTTAAGGTCGCTAGCTGGACCATAGTGCGTCTCAAAGGAGGTAGGAGGTTCCCTCACCCCATACTTCACCTCCATCGTGGGGTGAAGTAAGTAAGTCCATCAAACGCTCCAGAACGTGCAAGTGCTCGTCGGGGAATGAATCGTCTATGGGTGGGCTATCCGTCTCGCGGGAGGATTCCGGTAGCCGGCTGAGGTGGTCCGCAACTGAATTCTCGGATCCCTTCTTATCGCGGATCTCTAGGTCAAACTCTTGGAGCAAGAGAATCCATCGAATAAGGCGCGGCTTTGCATCCTTCTTAGCCAACAAGTAACGAATGGCTGCATGGTCGGTGTAGACAATGACTTTCGCCCCTACTAGATAGGAACGAAACTTCTCGAAAGCATATACAACCGCCAATAACTCCTTCTCAGTGGTAGCGTAGTTGCGTTGTGCTACATCTAGCGTTTTGCTAGCATAGTAAATGGCGGTGGTCCGTCCATCCTTCTTTTGCCCAAGCACCGCTCCTACGGCTACATCGCTAGCGTCACACATGACCTCAAAGGGCAAGGTCCAATCAGGAGGTTGGATAATGGGAGCGGAGACCAACGCTTCCTTAATCCTGTAAAAAGCATCAAGACACTCCTGCGAAAACTCAAAAACAACATCTTTATTCAAGAGGTTAGTTAGAGGTTTAGAAATCTTGGAGAAGTCCTTGATGAATCTCCTGTAGAAACCTGCATGCCCGAGAAAACTCCTCACACCTTTAACAGAACAAGGAGGAGGGAGCTTCTCAATAGTCTCGATCTTAGCTCGATCGACCTCAATACCTCGATTAGAAACGAGGTGTCCTAGCACAATGCCTTCATTAACCATAAAATGACACTTCTCCCAATTCAAAACAAGGTTAGTGTCTTCACATCTTTTAAGCACTAGAGAAAGGTTAGATAGGCAATCATCAAAAGAGGAACCATATACAGAAAAATCATCCATAAATACCTCCATGATCTCCTCTATGTACTCGGAGAAGATGGCCATCATGCATCGCTGGAAGGTAGCTGGTGCATTGCACAACCCGAATGGCATCCTCCGATAGGCAAACGTCCCCCAAGGACATGTGAAAGTGGTCTTCTCCTGATCATCCGGATGGATAGGAATCTGGAAGAATCCACTATAGCCGTCCAAGTAGCAAAAGTGTGAATGCTGGGCCAACCGTTCGAGCATTTGATCAATGAAGGGAAGCGGAAAATGATCTTTCCTAGTAGCCGTGTTCAGCTTCCTATAGTCGATGCAAACTCTCCAGCCCGTAACGGTCCTTGTTGGGATCAACTCGTTGTTCTTATTCGTCACAACGGTCATCCCTCCTTTCTTCGGGACGACATGCACCGGGCTAACCCACTTGCTGTCCGAGATAGGATAAATAATACCTGCATCCAACAACTTAAGAACTTCCTTCTTCACAACCTCTTTCATGATCGGATTTAACCGTCTTTGAGGTTCCCGTGAAGTCTTATGATTATCTTCCATTAGAATTCTATGCATGCAGAAAGAAGGGTTAATGCCAATAAGATCGTCCGTGGTGTAGCCTATGGCTTTCCGATGCTTTCTCAGGACATGCATTAGCTTAGATAATTCAGAATCGGAGAGGGAAGCGCTAGCAATAACGGGATAAGTAGAATCCGGCCCAAGAAAGATATACCTCAAGTGACTAGGGAGTTGTTTAAGCTCCACAACTGGGGGTGCTTTCTGGGAGGGATCTGTGCTTCCTCTTTCCAGTGGAGTGGTGTCAGAAACTGGACTATGTGCAGTCTCAGTTTGAATCGTCTCTCTGTCGACCTCGGTCGAGGCGCAAAGGCGTTGACCGAGGTGTTCTTCAGACGCCTCGCTCAGTCCAGAAAGTGCCTCGGTCGAGGTACTGCTACTGGATCCGAGGCTGGAAATCTTCGTTTCCTGGATCAGCTTCTCAGTCATGGCTCCTGGATCTTCTTCCAGTGCCTTCAGGCTCCGTATATCTGCATCACAAGAAGCATCTATACCTTCCTCCATTAAACTGAAGCTAATAACTCTTTCGAGTGGATCATTAATAAGGATAGAGCTCACCAATTCTCTTGATTCTTCTTCATCGTAGATGTTGAAGATATCATCAGTTAGTTGCTCCCCCTTCATGGCTGCAAGTAGTGCGAACTCCACCTCATCGCCACCAACGTTGAATTTCAACTTGGCGTTCTTGCAATCCACATTGCAACCCGAAGTTGCTAGAAATGGCCTCCCGAGAATGATAGGAACAGGATAATCTGCGGGAATGTCAAGTACGACAAAATCTATGGGTAGATAGAAGTTACCTAACTTGACCGGAACGTCTTCCAAAATGCCCACGGGATGGGTGATGGAGCGATCCGCCATGTAAAGTCGAATCTTGACCGGCTTGGGCTCTCCAAGACCGATCTTAATGCATAGCTCCAGCGGAATGATGCTCACGCTGGCTCCTAGATCACATAGGGCTTCACAAGTGACATCCCCAACTTGAATGGGAATGCAAAATGAGCCGGGATCTCTCAACTTAGGTGGCATCTTCTCCTTCATGATCTTTATAAGCTCCGAAGACTTAGATGTCATCCTAACTTCACCAACATCCTCCAGCTTCCTCTTCCTTGATAGGATCTCCTTTAAGAACTTCCCGTAGGCGGGCATACCTAAAATAGCATCAAGGAAAGGGATATTAATATGGAGCTTATTCATCAAGTCAAGGAACTTACCAAAGTGCTTGTCAAGATGTGCTCTGGCTCTGGACTGGGGAAATGGAAGTGGTGGTTTATATGCAGGAGGTGGAACATAGGCTTCAGTTGTTCCTCCTGCTTTCTGTTGCACCGCCTCGGTTGGCATCTCGGTCGAGGTGTTCTTCGACTGGATCTGGACCGAGGTGGTCTGCGTCGAGCGAGGTACTGGATCTGTGGTTTTGAGTCCACTCCTCGTCGTGATGACCATGCACTGGCCCTTAGGGTTAGTTTCCGTCTTTGCTGGAAGCTTCCCTGGATCTCTTGGCGCTTCATTCGCCCTATTAGCAAGTTGTTGTTCGAAGGACTTTTGGGCCCTCGAAAATGAAGTCATAGAATTTGATAGCATGAATTATAGTCTATATTTTGGGGTTTGTTTAGACGTTTTATCTTTCATAATCTGCATGTTTGTATGTACATTATGTGATTTTACTACCATTTCATCTACCTTTGCGAGAATCGAGGTCTACACCTAGTTTCGTTGTAATTGCAGGTAATATGGTACGTTTTGCATCAAAAAGGAGCAAAAGGAGTCAAGAGTCATTTGGAGCTACATTGAGGAGCAAAAAGGAATCCTTCAGGAAGCATAGCCATGGATTAAAGATTTACTTTGGACCAGTTTTGAGAGATTCTACACTCAGTTATGATCACCTCGGTTGCCCAGAGATTCATCTCGACCGAGGCGATCCAGAGACACCGACTCGACCGAGGCGAACACCTAGGACGCGGCGAAAATATTTTATTCTTGGCTGAGATCTTTTAAAATTGGAAAGTGATCTTATATTTTTGGGCTGAGCTTCTGGAAGGAAAGAGATTTGCAGAATATATATTTTACCTATATTTATGGGATAATATCTTCTTAAGATTTATTATCTTTGGAGGGTTATTTTTCCTATAAAAAGGGTTGGATTTTCCACAAATCCGATCATGCTTGGAGGCTGCATACATCGATCAATACCCTACATACACAGCAGCCACATCCTACTCCAATTTGGGAGAGAGTTGAAGAACCTTTTTGAAGGTTAAAGGAAGATTGAAGACTATAGCTTTATAGCTTTTTGGAGGGTTTTGTAAGATTGTCTTCAATTCCTTTCCTTGTTGTCTTGTCTTGTTGGATTATTATCCAAGGAACGATTTTTGTGTGATATTTGATTCAGTTATTGAAGTGTTTTCATTAAATTCTTCTTTGTTCAAATATTCACCTTCTTCCCATATATTTAATACTTTCATTATGATGATGAGTGGCTAATTTCCTTGTGTGATTCTAGGGTGATTGGCTGAAGGTTGTGGGAAAAACAATGATAGAATGATCTTAATCACAGTAGGATCCTGAAAGTTCGAGTCTTTAACCTTAACCCTAAGCATCTCGTTCAGTCGATGAACATCTCGGCCGGGGTGGAAACTGGCTGACCGAGGTGACTTATCCGATCCTTAACTGAGAGTTAATGTGTTAGAGTTTGCCAAATCCTATTCTTATTACACCTTTCTGGTTCAAAGCAAGCTTAGGATGAGACTTACCCGGTAATTCCTTAGTTTGTGTATTAACGATCATAAGTGTAGGTAATAAAGGCTTGTCCTTTATTGGGGTTTGAGTGTGCTTCCATCCCATCTTTGTGAGTTGGCCTGAGACTTACCCGGTAAGGGTTGATTCTATTCCCTTAGATGGTGTGTTAGTTTGAGGTAATAGTTCTTTATCTTAATTCCTTGAGACTTACCCGGTAATAGGAGTTACGGTTTGGGATTAGTGTGTAGTGAGACTTACCCGGTGATCTACTCCACTTTAGTAACACCTTCCCCATGCAAAAATCTCAGCTTTGTCCGCTTATCTATAGATCTTGAGTTGGAACCACAACTAGATGCTTTAATCCCTAGAATTGCATGTTTGCTTTATTTGACATCTTATTCATCTTTGATTGTATACTTGCTCTTGTGGTTAGCATTAACACTAGCATACCGTATTGGACTTTGTTTCACTAAGTCCCTGTGATCGACCCCTGGAATTTTCTTGCTTTTACTACGATTGACCCGTACACTGCGGGTTCGCATCCTTGTTTTAAGCTTAAGTCTAGGGTTATAAATTTAAAGCTTGCACACACCGTTTGGAGCGAACAAGTTTTTGGCGCCGTTGCCGGGGACTTGGTCTAGACCGAGCCGGTACGGTTTGCTCTTGGGGCATTTGCCCCGTGTTGTCTTACCACTCTACTTGAGTGACTTTTGCAGGTTCTTTCTTAGGTATATGCGAAGAACCCGCACTGGAAAGGAAATCGTTCCTTACGATCCCGAACCAGAAAAGACATACAAACGACGCTTAAGAGAAGCGAAGATGGCCCAACAAGACGATCACGATCTTTTGGCCCAATTGAGAGAGACGCAGGAGCAGCTACGTCTCAGTAAAGAAGAGCTAAGGCAGGAAAAAGAAGAGAATCAAGCCAGGAATGCAGCAATCGAAGCTGAGATTGCAGCAATTCGGAACCAGATTCAACCTCGACCGATGCAGGATCCAGTAATTGATCCTCGACCGAGGCAAGTCCCAGTTCCTGACGCCCCGGCCGATGTGCATCCACTTCGGATGCCAGTCCGAGATGTTCTTCTTGCAGGAATTCCACAAACCCTAGGTCAAAGGATGGACCCTAATCAACAGCTGAGGCGTCCAGGAGTGAATCTAGGAGATCCAGCGGACCATGACTACGAACTTCGACCACAAGTTCTAGCGATGATTCGCCAATGTCAATTCGGAGGGCTAGAGAAGGAGTCGCCGCATCAACATCTTCAAAACTACGAGATCTTGATGGAGACCTTGCGACCTCCCAGAATTGAAAATAACAACTACAAGCTAAGACCTTTCTACTTTTCTCTTAAAGATAGAGCTCTTACTTGGTATCAATCTCTTCCTGCAGGAAAGATCAGCACATGGGAAGAGATGACTACGGAATTCTTGACTAAATTCTTTCCCCCCTCAAAGACTGCTGAAATGAGAGGGAAGATCAATGCTTTCATCATGAAGGACAAGGAGAGTTTGTCCAAATCATGGGAGCGGTTCAAGGATATCCTTTTGGATTGCCCACATCATGGGATTCCAAAGATAGAGTTGCTGGAGATCTACTTCAAAGGACTGGACGGAAACACCCAGTTCAATCTCCAACTACTCTCCGCCGGTACATTTATGGATATGGCGGTTGACGAGGCTTGGGATTTCATTGAGAAGCAAGCCTTGCACATGGAGAAGTACACCCACCAAGGAGCTGAAGGTGGAGTTAAAAGAGTCAACTTTCAAGAGACTCAAACCAACAACAACCAATTCACGTCCTTGAAGAACGACGTGAAGCAATTGAAGGAGCTATTGATGGCTCAAACTAAGAAGGAAGAGCAAGGGCAAAGGAACAACAGCAACAACAACGGGTACCGTAACAACAACAACGGACCCCGAAACAACAACTACAACAACAATAGAGGATCCAATAGCAACAATTGGAGAGCGAATAATAACCAAAACAACGGTAACAATTATTCAAACTCCAACTCTAATGATTCCTCTAACCCTTTCCTCTCTCCTCCTTCTTCTTCTTCTACTCCATTGAAGAGCCAAGGGCAAGGATCAAGTTCGTCTCAGCCGGAAAAGAAGGACGCAGTCCTGGAGGCAATCTTGATCAAGCTTAATGCTATGGAGAATTCTATGACTTCATTTTCGAGGGCCCAAAAGTCCTTCGAACAACAACTTGCTAATAGGGCGAATGAAGCGCCAAGAGATCCAGGGAAGCTTCCAGCAAAGACGGAAACTAACCCTAAGGGCCAGTGCATGGCCATCACGACGAGGAGTGGACTCAAAACCACAGATCCAGTACCTCGCTCGACGCAGACCACCTCGGTCCAGATCCAGTCGAAGAACACCTCGACCGAGATGCCAACCGAGGCGGTGCAACAGAAAGCAGGAGGAACAACTGAAGCCTATGTTCCACCTCCTGCATATAAACCACCACTTCCATTTCCCCAGTCCAGAGCCAGAGCACATCTTGACAAGCACTTTGGTAAGTTCCTTGACTTGATGAATAAGCTCCATATTAATATCCCTTTCCTTGATGCTATTTTAGGTATGCCCGCCTACGGGAAGTTCTTAAAGGAGATCCTATCAAGGAAGAGGAAGCTGGAGGATGTTGGTGAAGTTAGGATGACATCTAAGTCTTCGGAGCTTATAAAGATCATGAAGGAGAAGATGCCACCTAAGTTGAGAGATCCCGGCTCATTTTGCATTCCCATTCAAGTTGGGGATGTCACTTGTGAAGCCCTATGTGATCTAGGAGCCAGCGTGAGCATCATTCCGCTGGAGCTATGCATTAAGATCGGTCTTGGAGAGCCCAAGCCGGTCAAGATTCGACTTTACATGGCGGATCGCTCCATCACCCATCCCGTGGGCATTTTGGAAGACGTTCCGGTCAAGTTAGGTAACTTCTATCTACCCATAGATTTTGTCGTACTTGACATTCCCGCAGATTATCCTGTTCCTATCATTCTCGGGAGGCCATTTCTAGCAACTTCGGGTTGCAATGTGGATTGCAAGAACGCCAAGTTGAAATTCAACGTTGGCGGCGATGAGGTGGAGTTCGCACTACTTGCAGCCATGAAAGGGGAGCAACTAACTGATGATATCTTCAACATCTACGATGAAGAAGAATCAAGAGAATTGGTGAGCTCTATCCTTATTAACGATCCACTCGAAAGAGTTATTAGCTTCAGTTTAATGGAGGAAGGTATAGATGCTTCTTGTGATGCAGATATACAGAGCCTGAAGGCACTGGAAGAAGATCCAGGAGCCATGACTGAGAAGCTGATCCAGGAAACGAAGATTTCCAGCCTCGGATCCAGTAGCAGTACCTCGACCGAGGCACTTTCTGGACTGAGCGAGGCGTCTGAAGAACACCTCGGTCAACGCCTTTGCGCCTCGACCGAGGTCGACAGAGAGACGATTCAAACTGAGACTGCACATAGTCCAGTTTCTGACACCACTCCACTGGAAAGAGGAAGCATAGATCCCTCCCAGAAAGCACCCCCAGTTGTGGAGCTTAAACAACTCCCTAGTCACTTGAGGTATATCTTTCTTGGGCCGGATTCTACTTATCCCGTTATTGCTAGTGCTTCCCTCTCCAATTCTGAATTATCTAAGCTAATGCATGTCCTGAGAAAGCATCGGAAAGCCATAGGCTACACCACGGACGATCTTATTGGCATTAACCCTTCTTTCTGCATGCATAGAATTCTAATGGAAGATAATCATAAGACTTCACGGGAACCTCAAAGACGGTTAAATCCGATCATGAAAGAGGTTGTGAAGAAGGAAGTTCTTAAGTTGTTGGATGCAGGTATTATTTATCCTATCTCGGACAGCAAGTGGGTTAGCCCGGTGCATGTCGTCCCGAAGAAAGGAGGGATGACCGTTGTGACGAATAAGAACAACGAGTTGATCCCAACAAGGACCGTTACGGGCTGGAGAGTTTGCATCGACTATAGGAAGCTGAACACGGCTACTAGGAAAGATCATTTTCCGCTTCCCTTCATTGATCAAATGCTCGAACGGTTGGCCCAGCATTCACACTTTTGCTACTTGGACGGCTATAGTGGATTCTTCCAGATTCCTATCCATCCGGATGATCAGGAGAAGACCACTTTCACATGTCCTTGGGGGACGTTTGCTTATCGGAGGATGCCATTCGGGTTGTGCAATGCACCCGCTACCTTCCAGCGATGCATGATGGCCATCTTCTCCGAGTACATAGAGGAGATCATGGAGGTATTCATGGATGATTTTTCTGTATATGGTTCCTCTTTTGATGATTGCCTATCTAACCTTTCTCTAGTGCTTAAAAGATGTGAAGACACTAACCTTGTTTTGAATTGGGAGAAGTGTCATTTTATGGTTAATGAAGGCATTGTGCTAGGACACCTCGTTTCTAATCGAGGTATTGAGGTCGATCGAGCTAAGATCGAGACTATTGAGAAGCTCCCTCCTCCTTGTTCTGTTAAAGGTGTGAGGAGTTTTCTCGGGCATGCAGGTTTCTACAGGAGATTCATCAAGGACTTCTCCAAGATTTCTAAACCTCTAACTAACCTCTTGAATAAAGATGTTGTTTTTGAGTTTTCGCAGGAGTGTCTTGATGCTTTTTACAGGATTAAGGAAGCATTGGTCTCCGCTCCCATTATCCAACCTCCTGATTGGACCTTGCCCTTTGAGGTCATGTGTGACGCTAGCGATGTAGCCGTAGGAGCGGTGCTTGGGCAAAAGAAGGATGGACGGACCACCGCCATTTACTATGCTAGCAAGACGCTAGATGTAGCACAACGCAACTACGCTACCACTGAGAAGGAGTTATTGGCGGTTGTATATGCTTTCGAGAAGTTTCGTTCCTATCTAGTAGGGGCGAAAGTCATTGTCTACACCGACCATGCAGCCATTCGTTACTTGTTGGCTAAGAAGGATGCAAAGCCGCGCCTTATTCGATGGATTCTCTTGCTCCAAGAGTTTGACCTAGAGATCCGCGATAAGAAGGGATCCGAGAATTCAGTTGCGGACCACCTCAGCCGGCTACCGGAATCCTCCCGCGAGACGGATAGCCCACCCATAGACGATTCATTCCCCGACGAGCACTTGCACGTTCTGGAGCGTTTGATGGACTTACTTACTTCACCCCACGATGGAGGTGAAGTATGGGGTGAGGGAACCTCCTACCTCCTTTGAGACGCACTATGGTCCAGCTAGCGACCTTAAATCAAGCGCTTCTTGGGAGGCAACCCAAGGTATTGCTTTCTTTCCCGTTTTCTAGTCTAGTTTAGATAGTTTTTGTTTTTGCTTTGCTTTGCTTTGCTTTGTTTTTGGCGTTCTGGACAGATAACAGGAAGGAGCACTCCAGGAAAGGGAGAAGTTCGAGATTCTGAGAAGAAAGAGGCACCTCGGTCACTGTCAGAACACCTCGACCGAGTTGATTCTTGAAGCAACCGAGGCGACTAGGGTTTCTGCAGAACCGCCTCGGTCCGTACCACCTCGGTCCAGTCGAGACCATCTCGACCGAGGTGACAGCAGATCTCGCGACGGTATAAAAAGGAAAAATTACTTTTCACTTTTTATTTTTACGCATTTCGACCGCGGCGACAGAGGCACCTCGCTCTCCCTCGTTTCTCACTCTTTTTCGACGATTTCTGCTTCAAAACCGCAATTGAGGAGTAGAGGAGTCGATTGCAACTACAGATCTGCAAGAACTCTGAGTGTTTCGACCGAAACGAAGCGAAAAAGGTTCGAAAACCCTAACCGACTCGTTTACCGCTTATTGGGCTTTGGTTGCCCTTGTTTCTGTTGAGGAAATCTATAAGTACCCCTTAGGAAGCAATTGTAGTGATTTTAGGGGGAAAAGAACTGAATTTTCTGAGAATCGAAATCGAACTGTTACGCCTCGGTCCAGTCGGCCTGCACCTCGACCGAGGTGATTTCTGAGATTTGTCAGTCGACCGAGGTGGTCTGACAGACTGTTTTGTGAAGATGAGTTCAGACAGAATACTAGCCCTGAGAGACAGATCTTCACCCTCCCCTTCCCCTTCTTCTTCCCGTCCCTACCGCCCGGTCATCCACGAGAGATGTCGGGTAGATTACGAGAGGATAGCGGGCCGTCCGGTTATCGCACCGCGATTTCTGGAGGTATCCGCTTTTGACTGCCTAGGGTTAGAGGCTGACCTTAGGAGGATGATAGCTACAGTCGGGCTGGATCAGTTTTCTGAGATCCGAGCCCCAGCCTACATAGAGCCGACACTAGAGTTCGTCAGCTCCTTCTCCTACCTACCCACAGAGGGATCTGTGAAGTACCGGCTGATGAGCCGGAACTTCATAGTTCCATTAGAGATATTCAGAGAGATTTTCAGCTTTCCTACCCCTACAGCTGTAGACTTCCCCTCCCGATCCGTAGCTAGGGAGTTTTGGGGACAGATAGCCCACATCACTACACATGCAGACAGATGGCGCCCTGGTGATTCCAGGGAGAAGGTCATCTTCCACCCAGCTTTCAGACTCGCCCACCGGATATTCAGCGAGATGCTTCTGGCGCGTACTGAGACGCCCCAGAAGATCAGACAGGGGGAGTTATTTTCGCTGTACTGCATGGTCACGGGAGGATACCCGGACTTTGGCTTGCTCCTGGCAGAGGATCTGCACAGGATCAAGGCCAAAGGGAAGGGTGATATTTGCTGTGGAGGTCTAGTCACCCACATCGCCTCCTACCACGGGATGGATCTCAGTATCTGCACATTGGCGGCGGCTCCGAAGCCGCTGGGTCTGCAGGAGATGATCACGAGGCGGATTCTTGTTCCTCGTGGGTTGACTACTCCGTATGTTGCCATGCCTTGGGAGCGGACAGCGCCTCAGGGCATCAGATGGTCTGCACAGTTTTCGGTCTTCGACCCACATTTTTGGCAGACAGCATGGGCCCCGCTGATGGAGGACTACAGAGAGGGAGCAGCTGCAGCTGCTGAGGAGGCTGAGGAGGCTGATGAGGAGGATGATGACGAGACAGTTGATGAGAGAGGAGGCGGCGTCCCGATGGACACAGGGACAGATACAGCTGGGACGAGCGCGCCTCCCATTATTGATTTGGATGAGGATGAGGAGGATACTGAGCCTGCACCTGCTGCACCTCCCGTTAGATCTACTAGACGTCGGACACGCCGTCACAGAGATGCAGAGGCTCATCGTCGGATCGACGATTTGACAGAGCAGATGATAGACTCATATGCTGCCCTTACAGTAGACATGCATGAGAGGTTTGCCGCCCAGCACCGACACCTTGACAGCTGGACTCAGCAGATGTTGGAGGGGCAGCACTATCAGCGTAGGATGATGGAGCTACAGTTCCAGCAGACTATGGGCTATCCATTCGATCCGACCCAGTATCCTTATGTACCACCACCACCACCACCGGATCAGGACTTCTGAGGAGCTGCAGGATTTTATTTATTTTATTTTTATGCAGTTCGGCTCTTTATCCGGTGAGTCCTCCTTTCTTTCAGACTTTATTTACACCCACTGGGACAGTGTGTCTCAAGTATGGGGTAGTTGATGTATTATCTGACTTATTTGACTTATGATGTATTATTCGACTTATGATGTATCGGATATTTTCATATTTATGCTTCATTCTGCATTTATATGTTTATCTGAGATTGCATGCATACTTACAGGTTATTTGATTGAGAAAAACGTCGAAACCGAAAAAAAATGGTTTTAAAAAAAAATTTTTGACCTCGACCGGGACAGTTCTGGCAAAACGAGGTGTTTCACCTCGGTTGAACCAAGAACACCTCGACCGAGGTGGGCGTAACAGAAAATTTTCGAAAACGATTTTTGTGTTACTTATCTGGATATGATCTCAGTGAAGATTTTGTTTACCGACTGGATTTAAATTCTTTATATGTTTGAAATGTTTTATGATATGTTTAAGTTGCTAAATGCTTTGTTTGAAATTATTGGCATGTTTAATACTTTATTTTTATCCAAATTATGTTGAATTTGAAGGTTGACACCGCAGCATAAGTTCTCTCACGTTCTTCTTGGAAAGACCAAGGCAATTCATTCTTCTTCTTCTTCTTCTTCTTGATCATGCTTAGCCCCTCATATACATATTGCCTCCCTTTACCTATCCGGGAATTTGGAAGCAAGCGAAGTGGTGAAAGCAAGTCAAAAGTTGAGAAGTGGCTGAAAGTGAAAGTGTTAGAAAGCAATAATAGGTTTGGGGAAGTCAATCATGAAGATGAGTAACTCGGCACCATTCACATAGCCGGGTGTTTGTGTCTTGCCAAAGTCGGATTGAGCGATATTCCTAACGGGTCATGGTATGTGCATCAAGGGTTTGACGCATCTCGAGAAATTGATGATTGCGGATTTCCTAGGCTTCGGTTATTGTGCACCTCTGTCCATGCATCCCAAAAAGTAAAGTAAAAAGAAAAAAATGTGAAATAAGCAAAGCTTATTGGTGGAAGATGTTGCAAGTCAAAGTGAAAGTGAAGTTCATCCTTTTCCCGGATTCTAGCACCACATTACCTTACATACATCCCTACCCTACACGTTTCTTGACCTTTCTTTTGGGAAGCCCTTGAGACCTTGAGCTTGTTGATTGACTTAGCGGTTTAAATCGGATTATACATGATTAATTTTGATAATTATGATTTATTATGCATTCTATGATTTTATGCAAAGATGAACAACTTTCCTATATTTATAAAATGTTTTGATCATATTGAGTTTTTAATTTCCAGGAAGTACTCTCTTAGAGTGATCTATGATGATTGCACACCATAAAAATATTTTTGAAGGACTTCTCATTGATTTTCTTGACTTATAATCCATTCTATCTTGATTTCTATATGAGGAACTTGCTTAGGGACAAGCAAGGGCTAAGTATGGGGTATTTTGATAGCATGAATTATAGTCTATATTTTGAGGTTTGTTTAGACGTTTTATCTTTCATAATCTGCATGTTTGTATGTACATTATGTGATTTTACTACCATTTCATCTACCTTTGCGAGAATCGAGGTCTACACCTAGTTTCGTTGTAATTGCAGGTAATATGGTACGTTTTGCATCAAAAAGGAGCAAAAGGAGTCGAGAGTCATTTGGAGCTACATTGAGGAGCAAAAAGGAATCCTTCAGGAAGCATAGCCATGGATTAAAGATTTACTTTGGACCAGTTTTGAGAGATTCTACACTCAGTTATGATCACCTCGGTTGCCCAGAGATTCATCTCGACCGAGGCGATCCAGAGACACCGACTCGACCGAGGCGAACACCTAGGACGCGGCGAGAATATTTTATTCTTGGCTGAGATCTTTTAAAATTGGAAAGTGATCTTATATTTTTGGGCTGAGCTTCTGGAAGGAAGGAGATATGCAGAATCATATATTTTACCTATATTTATGGGATAATATCTTCTTAAGATTTATTATCTTTGGAGGTTTATTTTTCCTATAAAAAGGGTTGATTTTCTACAATTTGAGGAGGCTGCATACACCGCAAAGATCCGCTTACAGTTAGAAATCCCGCATACACGCGCAGCAGCCGCATCATACTCCAATTTGGGAGAGAGTTGAAGAACCTTTTTGAAGGTTGAAGGAAGATTTGAAGACTATAGCTTTATAGCTTTTTGGAGGGTTTTTGTAAGATTGTCTTCAATTCCTTTCCTTGTTGTCTTGTCTTGTTGGATCATTATCCAAGGAACGATTTTTGTGTGATATTTGATTCAGTTATTGAAGTGTTTTCATTAAATTCTTCTTTGTTCAAATATTCACCTTCTTCCCATATATTTAATACTTTCATTATGATGATGAGTGGCTAATTTCCTTGTGTGATTCTAGGGTGATTGGCTGAAGGTTGTGGGAAAAACAATGATAGAATGATCTTAATCACAGTAGGATCCTGAAAGTTCGAGTCTTTAACCTTAACCCTAAGCATCTCGTTCAGTCGATGAACATCTCGGCCGGGGTGGAAACTGGCTGACCGAGGTGACTTATCCGATCCGTAACTGAGAGTTAAGTGTTAGAGTTTGCTAAATCCTATTCTTATTACACCTTCCTGGTTCAATGCAAGCTTAGGATGAGACTTACCCGGTAATTCCTTAGTTTGTGTACCAACGATCATAAGTGTAGGTAATAAAGGTTTGTCCTTTATTGGGGTTTGAGTGTGCTTCCATCCCATCTTTGTGAGTTAGCCTGAGACTTACCCGGTAAAGGTTGATTCTATTCCCTTAGGTGGTATGTTAGTTTGAGGTTATAGTTCTTTATCTTGATTCCTTGAGACTTACCCGGTAATAGGAGTTACGGTTTAGGATTAGTGTGTAGTGAGACTTACCCGGTGATCTACTCCACTTTAGTAACACCTTCCCCAAGCAAAAATCTCAGCTTTGTCCTCTTATCTATAGATCTTGAGTTGGAACCACAACTAGATGCTTTAATCCCTAGAATTGCATGTTTGCTTTATTTGACATCTTATTCATCTTTGATTGTATACTTGCTCTTGTGGTTAGCATCAACACTAGCATACCGTATTGGACTTTGTTTCACTAAGTCCCTGTGATCGACCCCTGGAATTTTCTTGCTTTTACTACGATTGACCCGTACACTGCGGGTTCGCATCCTTGTTTTAAGCTTAAGTCTAGGGTTATAAATTTAAAGCTTGCACACACCGTTTGGAGCGAACAAGTTTTTGGCGCCGTTGCCGGGGACTTGGTCTAGACCGAGCCGGTACGGTTTGCTTTCGGGGCGCTTGCCCCTGTTGCTACTAACTACTCTTTCTATGAGTTTTGTAGTTTTCAGGATTTCTGATGGCTATGTTTGATCCAGCCTGGATAGCAAGACAAAGTGCTAGGGCAGATCATTATGAATACTTGGAGGAGAAGTACTCCTTCTATTGGTTCAACAATGAATGGGAAAGAGAAGAGGCCATTCAACACGAACTTGCAATGTGGGATGAACTTAATGTCCCTAAAAAGACTTATGAGCAACCTCTTGAAGATTCTCTCGAATCTAGGTTGGAGAAGTTAATGAAGAAGGTGACGGAGCTCAAGGAAAGCACCCTATTGATAGCATGAATTATAGTCTATATTTTGGGGTTTGTTTAGACGTTTTATCTTTCATAATCTGCATGTTTGTATGTACATTATGTGATTTTACTACCATTTCATCTACCCTTGCGAGAATCGAGGTCTACACCTAGTTTCGTTGTAATTGCAGGTAATATGGTACGTATTGCATCAAAAAGGAGCAAAAGGAGTCAAGAGTCATTTGGAGCTACATTGAGGAGCAAAAAGGAATCCTTCAGGAAGCATAGCCATGGATTAAAGATTTACTTTGGACCAGTTTTGAGAGATTCTACACTCAGTTATGATCACCTCGGTTGCCCAGAGATTCATCTCGACCGAGGCGATCCAGAGACACCGACTCGACCGAGGCGAACACCTAGGACGCGGCGAGAATATTTTATTCTTGGCTGAGATCTTTTAAAATTGGAAAGTGATCTTATATTTTTGGGCTGAGCTTCTAGAAGGAAGGAGATATGCAGAATCATATATTTTACCTATTTTTATGGGAATATATCTTCTTAAGATTTCTTATCTTTGGAGGGTTATTTTTCCTATAAAAAGGGTTGGATTTTCCACAAATCCGATCATGCTTAGAGGCTGCATACACCGCATACGATCCGATTACAGCTGAGGACACGCAGCAGCCGCATCATACTCCAATTTGGGAGAGAGTTGAAGAACCTTTTTGAAGGTTGAAGGAAGATTTGAAGACTATAGCTTTATAGCTTTTTGGAGGGTTTTGTAAGATTATTTTCAATTCCTTTCCTTGATTGTCTTGTCTTGTTGGATTATTATCCAAGGAACGATTTTGTGTGATATTTGATTCAGTTATTGAAGTGTTTTCATTAAATTCTTCTTTGTTCAAATATTCACCTTCTTCCCATATATTTAATACTTTCATTATGATGATGAGTGGCTAATTTCCTTGTGTGATTCTAGGGTGATTGGCTGAAGGTTGTGGGAAAAACAATGATAGAATGATCTTAATCACAGTAGGATCCTGAAAGTTCGAGTCTTTAACCTTAACCCTAAGCATCTCGTTCAGTCGATGAACATCTCGGCCGGGGTGGAAACTGGCTGACCGAGGTGGCTTATCCGATCCTTAACTGAGAGTTAATGTGTTAGAGTTTGCCAAATCCTATTCTTATTATACCTTTCTGGTTCAAAGCAAGCTTAGGATGAGACTTACCCGGTAATTCCTTAGTTTGTATACCAACGATCATAAGTGTAGGTAATAAAGGCTTGTCTTTTATTGGGGTTTGAGTGTGCTTCCATCCCATCTTTGTGAGTTAGCCTGAGACTTACCCGGTAAAGGTTGATTCTATTCCCTTAGATGGTGTGTTAGTTTGAGGTTATAGTTCTTTATCTTAATTCCTTGAGACTTACCCGGTAATAGGAGTTACGGTTTGGGATTAGTGTGTAGTGAGACTTACCCGGTGATCTACTCCACTTTAGAAACACCTTCCCCATGCAAAAATCTCAGCTTTGTCCGCTTACCTATAGATCTTGAGTTGGAACCACAACTAGATGCTTTAATCCCTAGAATTGCATGTTTGCTTTATTTGACATCTTATTCATCTTTGATTGTATACTTGCTCTTGTGGTTAGCATCAACACTAGCATACCGTATTGGACTTTGTTTCACTAAGTCCCTGTGATCGACCCCTGAAATTTTCTTGCTTTTACTACGATTGACCCGTACACTGCGGGTTCGCATCCTTGTTTTAAGCTTAAGTCTAGGGTTATAAATTTAAAGCTTGCACACACCGTTTGGAGCGAACAAGTTTTTGGCGCCGTTGCCGGGGACTTGGTCTAGACCGAGCCGGTACGGTTTGCTCTTGGGGCATTTGCCCCGTGTTGTCTTACCACTCTACTTGAGTGACTTTTGCAGGTTCTTTCTTAGGTATATGCGAAGAACCCGCACTGGAAAGGAAATCGTTCCTTACGATCCCGAACCGGAAAAGACATACAAACGACGCTTAAGAGAAGCGAAGATGGCCCAACAAGACGATCACGATCTTTTGGCCCAATTGAGAGAGACGCAGGAGCAGCTACGTCTCAGTAAAGAAGAACTAAGGCAGGAAAAAGAAGAGAATCAGGCCAGGAATGCAGCAATCGAAGCTGAGATTGCAGCAATTCGGAACCAGATTCAACCTCGACCGATGCAGGATCCAGTAATTGATCCTCGACCGAGGCAGGTCCCAGTACCTGACGCCCCGGCCGATGTGCATCCACTTCGGATGCCAGTCCGAGATGTTCTACTTGCAGGAATTCCACAAACCCTAGGTCAAAGGATGGACCCTAATCAACAGCTGAGGCGTCCAGGAGTGAACCTAGGAGATCCAGCGGACCATGACTACGAACTTCGACCACAAGTTCTAGCGATGATTCGCCAATGTCAATTCGGAGGGCTAGAGAAGGAGTCGCCGCATCAACATCTTCAAAACTACGAGATCTTGATGGAGACCTTGCGACCTCCCAGAATTGAAAATAACAACTACAAGCTAAGACCTTTCTACTTTTCTCTTAAAGATAGAGCTCTTACTTGGTATCAATCTCTTCCTGCAGGAAAGATCAGCACATGGGAAGAGATGACTACGGAATTCTTGACTAAATTCTTCCCCCCCTCAAAGACTGCTGAAATGAGAGGGAAGATCAATGCTTTCATCATGAAGGACAAGGAGAGTTTGTCCAAATCATGGGAGCGGTTCAAAGATATCCTTTTGGATTGCCCACATCATGGGATTCCAAAGATCGAGTTGTTGGAGATCTACTTCAAAGGGCTGGACGGAAACACCCAGTTTAATCTCCAACTACTCTCCGCCGGCACATTTATGGATATGGCGGTTGACGAGGCTTGGGATTTCATTGAGAAGCAAGCCTTGCACATGGAGAAGTACACCCACCAAGGAGCTGAAGGTGGAGTTAAAAGAGTCAACTTTCAAGAGACTCAAACCAACAACAACCAATTCACGTCCTTGAAGAACGACGTGAAGCAATTGAAGGAGCTATTGATGGCTCAAACTAAGAAGGAAGAGCAAGGGCAAAGGAACAACAACAATAACGGGTACCGTAACAACAACAACGGACCCCGAAACAACAACTACAACAACAATAGAGGATCCAATAGCAACAATTGGAGAGCGAATAATAACCAAAACAACGGTAACAATTATTCAAACTCCAACTCTAATGATTCCTCTAACCCTTTCCTCTCTCCTCCTTCTTCTTCTTCTACTCCATTGAAGAGCCAAGGGCAAGGATCAAGTTCGTCTCAGCCGGAAAAGAAGGACGCAGTCCTGGAGGCGATCTTGATCAAGCTTAGTGCTATGGAGAATTCTATGACTTCATTTTCGAGGGCCCAAAAGTCCTTCGAACAACAACTTGCTAATAGGGCGAATGAAGCGCCAAGAGATCCAGGGAAGCTTCCAGCAAAGACGGAAACTAACCCTAAGGGCCAGTGCATGGCCATCACGACGAGGAGTGGACTCAAAACCACAGATCCAGTACCTCGCTCGACGCAGACCACCTCGGTCCAGATCCAGTCGAAGAACACCTCGACCGAGATGCCAACCGAGGCGGTGCAACAGAAAGCAGGAGGAACAACTGAAGCCTATGTTCCACCTCCTGCATATAAACCACCACTTCCATTCCCCCAGTCCAGAGCCAGAGCACATCTTGACAAGCACTTTGGTAAGTTCCTTGACTTGATGAATAAGCTCCATATTAATATCCCTTTCCTTGATGCTATTTTAGGTATGCCCGCCTACGGGAAGTTCTTAAAAGAAATCCTATCAAGGAAGAGGAAGCTGGAGGATGTTGGTGAAGTTAGGATGACATCTAAGTCTTCGGAGCTTATAAAGATCATGAAAGAGAAGATGCCACCTAAGTTGAGAGATCCCGGCTCATTTTGCATTCCCATTCAAGTTGGGGATGTCACTTGTGAAGCCCTATGTGATCTAGGAGCCAGCGTGAGCATCATTCCGCTGGAGCTATGCATTAAGATCGGTCTTGGAGAGCCCAAGCCGGTCAAGATTCGACTTTACATGGCGGATCGCTCCATCACCCATCCCGTGGGCATTTTGGAAGACGTTCCGGTCAAGTTAGGTAACTTCTATCTACCCATAGATTTTGTCGTACTTGACATTCCCGCAGATTATCCTGTTCCTATCATTCTCGGGAGGCCATTTCTAGCAACTTCGGGTTGCAATGTGGATTGCAAGAACGCCAAGTTGAAATTCAACGTTGGTGGCGATGAGGTGGAGTTCGCACTACTTGCAGCCATGAAGGGGGAGCAACTAACTGATGATATCTTCAACATCTACGATGAAGAAGAATCAAGAGAATTGGTGAGCTCTATCCTTATTAATGATCCACTCGAAAGAGTTATTAGCTTCAGTTTAATGGAGGAAGGTATAGATGCTTCTTGTGATGCAGATATACGGAGCCTGAAGGCACTGGAAGAAGATCCAGGAGCCATGACTGAGAAGCTGATCCAGGAAACGAAGATTTCCAGCCTCGGATCCAGTAGCAGTACCTCGACCGAGGCACTTTCTGGACTGAGCGAGGCGTCTGAAGAACACCTCGGTCAACGCCTTTGCGCCTCGACCGAGGTCGACAGAGAGACGATTCAAACTGAGACTGCACATAGTCCAGTTTCTGACACCACTTCACTGGAAAGAGGAAGCACAGATCCCTCCCAGAAAGCACCCCCAGTTGTGGAGCTTAAACAACTCCCTAGTCACTTGAGGTATATCTTTCTTGGGCCGGATTCTACTTATCCCGTTATTGCTAGTGCTTCCCTCTCCAATTCTGAATTATCTAAGCTAATGCATGTCCTGAGAAAGCATCGGAAAGCCATAGGCTACACCACGGACGATCTTATTGGCATTAACCCTTCTTTCTGCATGCATAGAATTCTAATGGAAGATAATCATAAGACTTCACGAGAACCTCAAAGACGGTTAAATCCGATCATGAAAGAGGTTGTGAAGAAGGAAGTTCTTAAGTTGTTGGATGCAGGTATTATTTATCCTATCTCGGACAGCAAGTGGGTTAGCCCGGTGCATGTCGTCCCGAAGAAAGGAGGGATGACCGTTGTGACGAATAAGAACAACGAGTTGATCCCAACAAGGACCGTTACGGGCTGGAGAGTTTGCATCGACTATAGGAAGCTGAACACGGCTACTAGGAAAGATCATTTTCCGCTTCCCTTCATTGATCAAATGCTCGAACGGTTGGCCCAGCATTCACACTTTTGCTACTTGGACGGCTATAGTGGATTCTTCCAGATTCCTATCCATCCGGATGATCAGGAGAAGACCACTTTCACATGTCCTTGGGGGACGTTTGCCTATCGGAGGATGCCATTCGGATTGTGCAATGCACCCGCTACCTTCCAGCGATGCATGATGGCCATCTTCTCCGAGTACATAGAGGAGATCATGGAGGTATTTATGGATGATTTTTCTGTATATGGTTCCTCTTTTGATGATTGCCTATCTAACCTTTCTCTAGTGCTTAAAAGATGTGAAGACACTAACCTTGTTTTGAATTGGGAGAAGTGTCATTTTATGGTTAATGAAGGCATTGTGCTAGGACACCTCGTTTCTAATCGAGGTATTGAGGTCGATCGAGCTAAGATCGAGACTATTGAGAAACTCCCTCCTCCTTGTTCTGTTAAGGGTGTAAGGAGTTTTCTCGGGCATGCAGGTTTCTATAGGAGATTCATCAAGGACTTCTCCAAGATTTCTAAACCTCTAACTAACCTCTTGAATAAAGATGTTGTTTTTGAGTTTTCGCAGGAGTGTCTTGATGCTTTTTACAGGATTAAGGAAGCGTTGATCTCCGCTCCCATTATCCAACCTCCTGATTGGACCTTGCCCTTTGAGGTCATGTGTGACGCTAGCGATGTAGCCGTAGGAGCGGTGCTTGGGCAAAAGAAGGATGGACGGACCACCGCCATTTACTATGCTAGCAAGACGCTAGATGTAGCACAACGCAACTACGCTACCACTGAGAAGGAGTTATTGGCGGTTGTATATGCTTTCGAGAAGTTTCGTTCCTATCTAGTAGGGGCGAAAGTCATTGTCTACACCGACCATGCAGCCATTCGTTACTTATTGGCTAAGAAAGATGCAAAGCCGCGCCTTATTCGATGGATTCTCTTGCTCCAAGAGTTTGACCTAGAGATCCGCGATAAGAAGGGATCCGAGAATTCAGTTGCGGACCACCTCAGCCGGCTACCGGAATCCTCCCGCGAGACGGATAGCCCACCCATAGACGATTCATTCCCCGACGAGCACTTGCACGTTCTGGAGCGTTTGATGGACTTACTTACTTCACCCCACGATGGAGGTGAAGTATGGGGTGAGGGAACCTCCTACCTCCTTTGAGACGCACTATGGTCCAGCTAGCGACCTTAAATCAAGCGCTTCTTGGGAGGCAACCCAAGGTATTGCTTTCTTTCCCGTTTTCTAGTCTAGTTTAGATAGTTTTTTGTTTTTGCTTTGCTTTGCTTTGTTTTTGGTGTTTTAGACAGATAACAGGAAGGAGCACTCCAGAAAAGGGAGAAGTTCGAGATTCTGAGGAAGAAAGAGGCACCTCGGTCACTGACAGAACACCTCGACCGAGTTGACTCTTGAAGCAACCGAGGCGACTAGGGTTTCTGCAGAACCACCTCGGTCCGTACCACCTCGGTCCAGTCAAGACCATCTCGACCGAGGTGACAGCAGATCTCGCGACAGTATAAAAAGGAAATTTACTTTTTCACTTTTTATTTTCACCCATTTCGACCGCGGCGACAGAGGCATCTCGTTCTCCTCCGTTTCTCGCTCTTTTTCGACGATTTCTGTTCCAAAACGCGATTAAAGGGAAGAGGAGTCGATTGCAACCACAGATCTGCAAGAAATCTGAGCATTTTCGACCGAAACGAGGTAAACTAAGTTCGAAAACCCTAACTCCTCGTTTGCTGTTTATTGGGCTTTGGTTGCCCTTGATTCTGCTGAGGAAACCCATAAGTACCCCTTAGGAAGCAATTGTAGTGATTTTAGGGGGAAAAGAACTGGAAATCTGAGAATTGGAATTCGAACTGCTACGCCTCGGTCCAGTCGGCCTGCATCTCGACCGAGGTGATTTCTGGAACTTGTCAGTCGACCGAGGTGGTCTGACAGATTGATTTGTGAAGATGAGTTCAGATAGGATACTAGCCCTGAGAGACAGATCTTCACCCTCCCCTTCCCCTTCTTCTTCCCGTCCCTACCGCCCGGCTATCCACGAGAGATGTCGGGTAGATTACGAGAGGATAGCGGGCCGTCCGGTTATCGCACCGCGATTTCTGGAGGTATCCGCTTTTGACTGCCTAGGGTTAGAGGCTGACCTTAGGAGGATGATAGCTACAGTCGGGCTGGATCAGTTTTCTGAGATCCGAGCCCCAGCCTACATAGAGCCGACACTAGAGTTCGTCAGCTCCTTCTCCTACCTACCCACAGAGGGATCTGTGAAGTACCGGCTGATGAGCCGGAACTTCATAGTTCCATTAGAGATATTCAGAGAGATTTTCAGCTTTCCTACCCCTACAGCTGTAGACTTCCCCTCCCGATCCGTAGCTAGGGAGTTTTGGGGTCAGATAGCCCACATCACCACTCACGCAGACAGATGGCGCCCTGGAGATTCCAGGGAGAAGGTCATCTTCCACCCAGCTTTCAGACTCGCCCACCGGATATTCAGCGAGATGCTTCTGGCGCGTACTGAGACGCCCCAGAAGATCAGACAGGGAGAGCTATTTTCGCTGTACTGCATGGTCACGGGAGGATACCCGGACTTTGGCTTGCTCCTGGCAGAGGATCTGCACAGGATCAAAGCCAAAGGGAAGGGTGATATTTGCTGTGGAGGTCTAGTCACCCACATCGCCTCCTACCACGGGATGGATCTCAGTATCTGCACATTGGCGGCGGCTCCGAAGCCGCTGGGTCTGCAGGAGATGATCACGAGGCGGATTCTTGTTCCTCGTGGGTTGACTACTCCGTATGTTGCCATGCCTTGGGAGCGGACAGCGCCTCAGGGCATCAGATGGTCTGCACAGTTTTCGGTCTTCGACCCACATTTTTGGCAGACAGCATGGGCCCCGCTGATGGAGGACTACAGAGAGGGAGCAGCTGCAGCTGCTGAGGAGGCTGATGAGGAGGATGATGACGAGACAGTTGATGAGAGAGGAGGCGGCATCCCGATGGACACAGGGACAGACACTGCTGGGACGAGCGCGCCTCCCATTATTGATCTTGATGAGGACGAGGAGGACACTGAGCCAGCGCCGGCTGAGACTTCTCCAGTTAGGCCCGCTAGGCGCAGGAGGCAGAGGGTTAGAGACAGAGCAGCAAACCGACGGATTGATGACCTGACGGATCAGGTTATCGACACTTATGCTGCACTTTCTTTAGATATCCGGGAGATGCAGGAGCGGCAGCATCATCAGCACATGATGGCTCAGCTACAGTTCCAGCATGTCATGGGCTATCCCTATGACCCTACTTTGTACCCCTACATGCCACCACCACCACCGGATCAGGACTTCTGAGGAGCTGCAGGATTTTATTTATTTTATTTTTATGCAGTTCGGCTCTTTATCCGGTGAGTCCTCCTTTCTTTCAGACTTTATTTACACCCACTGGGACAGTGTGTCTCAAGTATGGGGTAGTTGATGTATTATCTGACTTATTTGACTTATGATGTATTATTCGACTTATGATGTATCGGATATTTTCATATTTATGCTTCATTCTGCATTTATATGTTTATCTGAGATTGCATGCATACTTACAGGTTATTTGATTGAGAAAAACGTCGAAACCGAAAAAAAAATGGTTTTAAAAAAATTTTTGACCTCGACCGGGACAGTTCTGGCAAAACGAGGTGTTTCACCTCGGTTGAACCAAGAACACCTCGACCGAGGTGGGCGTAACAGAAAATTTTCGAAAACGATTTTTGTGTTACTTATCTGGATATGATCTCAGTGAAGATTTTGTTTACTGACTGGTTTTAAATTCTTTATATGTTTGAAATGTTTTATGATATGTTTAAGTTGCTAAATGCTTTGTTTGAAATTATTGGCATGTTTAATACCTTATTTTTATCCAAATTATGTTGAATTTGAAGGTTGACACCGCAGCATAAGTTCTCTCACGTTCTTCTTGGAAAGACCAAGGCAATTCATTCTTCTTCTTCTTCTTCTTCTTGATCATGCTTAGCCCCTCATATACATATTGCCTCCCTTTACCTATCCGGGAATTTGGAAGCAAGCGAAGTGGTGAAAGTAAGTGGAGTTAAAGTTGAGAAGTGGCTGGAAGTGAAAGTGTTAGAAAGCAATAATAGGTTTGGGGAAGTCAATCATGAAGATGAGTAACTCGGCACCATTCACATAGCCGGGTGTTTGTGTCTTGCCAAAGTCGGATTGAGCGATATTCCTAACGGGTCATGGTATGTGCATCAAGGGTTTGACGCATCTCAAGAAATTGATGATTGCGGATTTCCTAGGCTTCGGTTATTGTGCACCTCTATCCATGCATCCCAAAAAGTAAAGTAAAAGAGAAAAAAGTGTGAAATAAGCAAAGCTTATTGGTGGAAGATGTTGCAAGTCAAAGTGAAAGTGAAGTTCATCCTTTTCCCGGATTCTAGCACCACATTACCTTACATGCATCCCTACCCTACACGTTTCTTGACCTTTCTTTTGGGAAGCCCTTGAGACCTTGAGCTTGTTGATTGACTTAGCGGTTTAAATCGGATTATACATGATTAATTTTGATAATTATGATTTATTATGCATTCTATGATTTTATGCAAAGATGAACAACTTTCCTATATTTATAAAATGTTTTGATCATATTGAGTTTTTAATTTCCAGAAAGTACTCTCTTAGAGTGATCTATGATAGTTTCACACCATAAAATGTTTTTGAAAGACTTTTCATTGATTTTCTTGACTTATAATCCATTCTATCTTGATTTCTATATGAGGAACTTGCTTAGGGACAAGCAAGGGCTAAGTATGGGGTATTTTGATAGCATGAATTATAGTCTATATTTTGGGGTTTGTTTAGACGTTTTATCTTTCATAATCTGCATGTTTGTATGTACATTATGTGATTTTACTACCATTTCATCTACCTTTGCGAGAATCGAGGTCTACACCTAGTTTCGTTGTAATTGCAGGTAATATGGTACGTATTGCATCAAAAAGGAGCAAAAGGAGTCAAGAGTCATTTGGAGCTACATTCAGGAAGCATAGCCATGGATTAAAGATTTACTTTGGACCAGTTTTGAGAGATTCTACATTCAGTTATGAGTCACCTCGGTTGACCAGAGATTCATCTCGACCGAGGCGATCCAGAGACGCCGACTCGACCGAGGCGAACACCTAGGACGCGGCGAGAATATTTTATTCTTGGCTGAGATCTTTTAAAATTGGAAAGTGATCTTATATTTTTGGGCTGAGCTTCTAGAAGGAAGGAGATATACAGAATCATATATTTTACCTATTTTTATGGGAATATATCTTCTTAAGATTTATTATCTTTGGAGGTTTATTTTTCCTATAAAAAGGATTGGATTTTCCACAAATCCGATCATGCTTAGAGGCTGCATACACCGCATACGATCTCGATTACAGCAAAGAACACGCAGCAGCCGCATCCTACTCCAATTTGGGAGATTCGAAGAACCTTTTTGAAGGTTGAAGGAAGATTGAAGACTATAGCTTTATAGCTTTTTGGAGGGTTTTGTAAGATTGTCTTCAATTCCTTTCCTTGTTGTCTTGTCTTGTTGGATCATTATCCAAGGAACGAATTTTGTGTGATATTTGATTCAGTTATTGAAGTGTTTTCATTAAATTCTTCTTTGTTCAAATATTCACCTTCTTCCCATATATTTAATACTTTCATTATGATGATGAGTGGCTAATTTCCTTGTGTGATTCTAGGGTGATTGGCTGAAGGTTGTGGGAAAAACAATGATAGAATGATCTTAATCACAGTAGGATCCTGAAAGTTCGAGTCTTTAACCTTAACCCTAAGCATCTCGTTCAGTCGATGAACATCTCGGCCGGGGTGGAAACTGGCTGACCGAGGTGGCTTATCCGATCCTTAACTGAGAGTTAATGTGTTAGAGTTTGCCAAATCCTATTCTTATTATACCTTTCTGGTTCAAAGCAAGCTTAGGATGAGACTTACCCGGTAATTCCTTAGTTTGTATACTAACGATCATAAGTGTAGGTAATAAAGGCTTGTCCTTTATTGGGGTTTGAGTGTGCTTCCATCCCATCTTTGTGAGTTAGCCTGAGACTTACCCGGTAAAGGTTGATTCTATTCCCTTAGATGGTGTGTTAGTTTGAGGCAATAGTTCTTTATCTTAATTCCTTGAGACTTACCCGGTAATAGGAGTTACGGTTTGGGATTAGTGTGTAGTGAGACTTACCCGGTGATCTACTCCACTTTAGAAACACCTTCCCCATGCAAAAATCTCAGCTTTGTCCGCTTATCTATAGATCTTGAGTTGGAACCACAACTAGATGCTTTAATCCTTAGAATTGCATGTTTGCTTTATTTGACATCTTATTCATCTTTGATTGTATTACTTGCTCTTGTGGTTAGCATCAACACTAGCATACCGTATTGGACTTTGTTTCACTAAGTCCCTGTGATCGACCCCTGGAATTTTCTTGCTTTTACTACGATTGACCCGTACACTGCGGGTTCGCATCTTTGTGAGTTAGCCTGAGACTTACCCGGTAAAGGTTGATTCTATTCCCTTAGATGGTGTGTTAGTTTGAGGTTATAGTTCTTTATCTTAATTCCTTGAGACTTACCCGGTAATAGGAGTTACGGTTTGGGATTAGTGTGTAGTGAGACTTACCCGGTGATCTACTCCACTTTAGAAACACCTTCCCCATGCAAAAATCTCAGCTTTGTCCGCTTATCTATAGATCTTGAGTTGGAACCACAACTAGATGCCTTAATCCCTAGAATTGCATGTTTGCTTATTTGACATCTTATTCATCTTTGATTGTGTTAATCGCTCTTGTGGTTAGAATTAACGTAGCATACCGTGTTGACTTTGTTTCACTAAGTCCCTGTGATCGACCCCTGGAATTTTCTTGCTTTTACTACGATTGACCCGTACACTGCGGGTTCGCATCCTTGTTTTAAGCTTAAGTCTAGGGTTATAAATTTAAAGCTTGCACACACCGTTTGGAGCGAACAAGTTTTTGGCGCCGTTGCCGGGGACTTGGTCTAGACCGAGCCGGTACGGTTTGCTTTCGGGGCACTTGCCCCTGTTGCTACTAACTACTCTTTCTATGAGTTTTGTAGTTTTCAGGATTTCCGATGACTACATTTGATCCAGCCTGGATAGCAAGGCAAAGTGCTAGGGCGGACCATTATGAATACTTGGAGGAGAAGTACTCCTTCTATTGGTTCAACAATGAATGGGAAAGAGAAGAGGCCATTCAGCACGAACTTTCGATATGGGATGAGAAGAACGTTCCTAAAAACATTTATGAGCAACCTTTTGAAGACTCTCTCGAATCAAGATTGGAGAAGTTGATGAAGAAGGTGGAGGAGCTCAAGGAAAGCACCCTATCCTATGCTAAGCCGAAAGAGGAGCATAAGGAAGTGTTGCACGTTCCAAGCATTCCTCTTGTTGAACCGGAAGTTTCTCCTGAAGCTTTTGTGGAAGCGGAGGATATGGAAGATCTCGATCCAACTGCCGAGACCTCGGCCGAGGTGTCAGAGATCTCGACCGAGATGGAAGAAGAATTTGTAGAACTGCAAGATGCAGCAAACCCTGACCAAATTACTGAGACTGTGGTCAAGGTGGAGGAAAGGAATGCACCGGAAAGTTGGAGGTCTCTTCCGAAAGAACCTCCTAAAATCAAGATGAAGTCTTCCTTGAAATTGTTGGAAGAAGAAGCTCCTTGGATTATAAGGAGTGGAGTTAGCAAGCACTTCACCGTTAAGGCAATGAAGTGTCTTTTGTTCAAGTATGGGGTCCCTCGCATGCTAAGGACCTTGTACCATCCCCAAGCTATAGAAGGGGAAGCTACTAGGATTCTCGAGAAGCTGTTTTCTCGATCAAGGAAAGGATGGGATGAAAGACTGAGTTATGTCCCATGGACAAAGAGGAAGACCGGTAGGATTCCGGTGAGAACCAAATCGTACAAGCTTGTACGTAGGAAATCCTACCATTTGCCGGTGAAATTAGGAACCGGAACCTTTTTGGAAGAATTTTATGATGGATGTGATGAGCACTCCATGGTGTTCAAGGTACATTGAGTAATTCTATGGAGAAGGGTCCAGCTAGCGACCTTAAACCAAGCGCTTCTTGGGAGGCAACCCAAGGTATTGCTTTCTTCTCCCTTTTCTAGTTTAGTTTAGATAGTTGCTTTGTTTTTGTTTTCCTCTAGACAACAACCAGGTATTCCAAAAGGAAGGATCACAATTCAGGAGCTACAGTGGAAGAACAAAATTTCGAGAAGTTGAGGAAACGAGCTTTACTGAGATACATCTCGGGTACTGTCAGAACACCTCGACCGAGATGTACTTCGCCAACCGAGATGGTCTTATCTGGGAGCTGTTTCTTACTTCTTCATGCAGTTTAGCTATGTTCGGTGAGTATCCTGTCCTTAGACTTATTCTGATCCACTGGGACAGTGTGTCTCAAGTATGGGGTAGTTGATGTATTATCTGACTTATTTGACTTATGATGTATTATTCGACTTATGATGTATCGGATATTTTCATATTTATGCTTCATTCTGCATTTATATGTTTATCTGAGATTGCATGCATACTTACAGGTTATTTGATTGAGAAAAACGTCGAAACCGAAAAAAAATGGTTTTAAAAAAAAATTTTTGACCTCGACCGGGACAGTTCTGGCAAAACGAGGTGTTTCACCTCGGTTGAACCAAGAACACCTCGACCGAGGTGGGCGTAACAGAAAATTTTCGAAAACGATTTTTGTGTTACTTATCTGGATATGATCTCAGTGAAGATTTTGTTTACCGACTGGATTTAAATTCTTTATATGTTTGAAATGTTTTATGATATGTTTAAGTTGCTAAATGCTTTGTTTGAAATTATTGGCATGTTTAATACTTTATTTTTATCCAAATTATGTTGAATTTGAAGGTTGACACCGCAGCATAAGTTCTCTCACGTTCTTCTTGGAAAGACCAAGGCAATTCATTCTTCTTCTTCTTCTTCTTCTTGATCATGCTTAGCCCCTCATATACATATTGCCTCCCTTTACCTATCCGGGAATTTGGAAGCAAGCGAAGTGGTGAAAGCAAGTCAAAAGTTGAGAAGTGGCTGAAAGTGAAAGTGTTAGAAAGCAATAATAGGTTTGGGGAAGTCAATCATGAAGATGAGTAACTCGGCACCATTCACATAGCCGGGTGTTTGTGTCTTGCCAAAGTCGGATTGAGCGATATTCCTAACGGGTCATGGTATGTGCATCAAGGGTTTGACGCATCTCAAGAAATTGATGATTGCGGATTTCCTAGGCTTCGGTTATTGTGCACCTCTATCCATGCATCCCAAAAAGTAAAGTAAAAGAGAAAAAAGTGTGAAATAAGCAAAGCTTATTGGTGGAAGATGTTGCAAGTCAAAGTGAAAGTGAAGTTCATCCTTTTCCCGGATTCTAGCACCACATTACCTTACATGCATCCCTACCCTACACGTTTCTTGACCTTTCTTTTAGGAAGCCCTTGAGACCTTGAGCTTGTTGATTGACTTAGCGGTTTAAATCGGATTATACATGATTAATTTTGATAATTATGATTTATTATGCATTCTATGATTTTATGCAAAGATGAACAACTTTCCTATATTTATAAAATGTTTTGATCATATTGAGTTCTTAATTTCCAGGAAGTACTCTCTTAGAGTGATCTATGATAGTTGCACACCATAAAAATATTTTTGAAGGACTTCTCATTGATTTTCTTGACTTATAATCCATTCTATCTTAATTTCTATATGAGGAACTTGCTTAGGGACAAGCAAGGGCTAAGTATGGGGTATTTTGATAGCATGAATTATAGTCTATATTTTGGGGTTTGTTTAGACGTTTTATCTTTCATAATCTGCATGTTTGTATGTACATTATGTGATTTTACTACCATTTCATCTACCCTTGCGAGAATCGAGGTCTACACCTAGTTTCGTTGTAATTGCAGGTAATATGGTACGTTTTGCATTGAAAAGGAGCAAAAGGAGTCAAGAGTCATTTGGAGCTACATTGAGGAGCAAAAAGGAATCCTTCAGGAAGCATAGCCATGGATTAAAGATTTACTTTGGACCAGTTTTGAGAGATTCTACACTCAGTTATGATCACCTCGGTTGCCCAGAGATTCATCTCGACCGAGGCGATCCAGAGACACCGACTCGACCGAGGCGAACACCTAGGACGCGGCGAGAATATTTTATTCTTGGCTGAGATCTTTTAAAATTGGAAAGTGATCTTATATTTTTGGGCTGAGCTTCTAGAAGGAAGGAGATATGCAGAATCATATATTTTACCTATATTTATGGGATAATATCTTCTTAAGATTTATTATTTTTGGAGGGTTATTTTTCCTATAAAAAGGGTTGGATTTTCCACAATTTGAGGAGGCTGCATACACCGCATACGATCTCGATTACAGCGAAGAATACGCAGCAGCCGCATCCTACTCCAATTTGGGAGATTCGAAGAACCTTTTTGAAGGTCGAAGGAAGATTGAAGACTATAGCTTTATAGCTTTTTGGAGGGTTTTGTAAGATTGTCTTCAATTCTTTTCCTTGTTATCTTGTCTTATTGGATCATTATCCAAGGAACGATTTTTGTGTGATATTTGATTCAGTTATTGAAGTGTTTTCATTAAATTCTTCTTTGTTCAAATATTCACCTTCTTCCCATATATTTAATACTTTCATTATGATGATGAGTGGCTAATTTCCTTGTGTGATTCTAGGGTGATTGGCTGAAGGTTGTGGGAAAAACAATGATAGAATGATCTTAATCACAGTAGGATCCTGAAAGTTCGAGTCTTTAACCTTAACCCTAAGCATCTCGTTCAGTCGATGAACATCTCGGCCGGGGTGGAAACTGTCTGACCGAGGTGGCTTATCCGATCCTTAACTGAGAGTTAATGTGTTAGAGTTTGCCAAATCCTATTCTTATTATACCTTTCTGGTTCAAAGCAAGCTTAGGATGAGACTTACCCGGTAATTCCTTAGTTTGTATACTAACGATCATAAGTGTAGGTAATAAAGGCTTGTCCTTTATTGGGGTTTGAGTGTGCTTCCATCCCATCTTTGTGAGTTAGCCTGAGACTTACCCGGTAAAGGTTGATTCTATTCCCTTAGATGGTGTGTTAGTTTGAGGCAATAGTTCTTTATCTTAATTCCTTGAGACTTACCCGGTAATAGGAGTTACGGTTTGGGATTAGTGTGTAGTGAGACTTACCCGGTGATCTACTCCACTTTAGAAACACCTTCCCCATGCAAAAATCTCAGCTTTGTCCGCTTATCTATAGATCTTGAGTTGGAACCACAACTAGATGCTTTAATCCCTAGAATTGCATGTTTGCTTATTTGACATCTTATTCATCTTTGATTGTATACTTGCTCTTGTGGTTAGCATTAACACTAGCATACCGTATTGGACTTTGTTTCACTAAGTCCCTGTGATCGACCCCTGGAATTTTCTTGCTTTTACTACGATTGACCCGTACACTGCGGGTTCGCATCCTTGTTTTAAGCTTAAGTCTAGGGTTATAAATTTAAAGCTTGCACACACCGTTTGGAGCGAACAGGAATCGAGGTCTACACCAAGTTTCGTTGTAATCGTAGGTAAAATGGCACGTTTTGCATCAAAATGGAGCTAAAGGAGCTAAGGAGTCATTGGAGCTACATTCAGGAGCTTAAGGAAGAATCCAGGAAGCATGGAAATGGATTAGAGATTCACTTTGGACCAGATTTGAGAGATTTCACATTCAGCTTAGAGCCACCTCGGTCAGCTACAGTGTCATCTCGACCGAGGTGATCCAAAGGAGCGTCCCGACCGAGGCGAGCACCTTGGACGCGGCGAGATATATTTTATTCTTGGCTGAGATCTTTTATTTTTGGAAGGAGAGATCTTATATTTTTAGGCTGGATTTCTGGAAGGAAGATCATATATTTTAGGGATTTATTTATGAGAGATAGATATATTTTATTAGGAAAATATCTTTTCAAGATATTTTATCTTTAGAGGGTAGTTTTCCTATATAAAGGGCTGGATTTTCCACAAATCAGCACCGGCGCATCACCGGAAATCCCGCTATCATTATAGTGGTTGAAGGAAGGAAGATTGAAGGAAGGAAGTTGATAGCTTCTATAGCTTTTGTGAAGGGTTTTGTAAGGTTTTCTTAGATTCCTTTTTGTTGATTGTCTTATTGGATTGTGATCCAAGGAACGCTTGTTTGTTTGATAATTAATTCAGTTATTGAAGCCTTTTTCTCAAGGTTTTTGTGTTCAATTATTCACTTTCTTCCCTTATATTTGATTATTGCTTTCATGATGATGAGTGGCTAATTTCTTTGTGTGATTCTAGGGTGATTAGCTGAAAGTTATGGGAAAAACAATGATAGAATAATCTTAAATCCCAGTAGGACCGTGGAAGCTCGAGTCTTTATCCTTAACCCTAGAACATCTCGCTCGGTCGATGAACATCTCGGCCGGGGTGGAATTCGTTTGACCGAGGTGACTTATCTGATCCGTAACTGAGAGTTAAGTGTTAGAGTTTGCCAAATCCTATTCTTATTACACCTTTCCTGGTTCAATGCAAGCCTAGGATGAGACTTACCCGGTAATTCCTAAGTTTGTTTACCCATGATCATAAGTGTAGGTAATAAAGGTTTATCCTTTATTGGGGTTTGAGTATGCCTTCATTCCATCTTTGTGAGTTAGCCTGAGACTTACCCGGTAAAGGTTGATTCTATTTCCTTAGTTGGTGTGTTGGTTTGAGACTATAGTTCATTTCCTTAGTACCTTGAGACTTACCCGGTAATAGGTTCTTTGGCTTGAGATTGCGAGTAGTGAGACTTACCCGGTGATCTATTCCACTTTAGTAACACCTTCCCTTTGCAAAATCTCAGCTTTGTCCGCTTATCTTTAGATCTTGAGTTGGAACCACAACTAGATGCTTTAATCCCTAGAATTGCATATTCCTTTAATTGACTTTTTATCATCTTTGATTGCTTTAATCGCTTTTATGGTTAGTAATTACATAGACTACCTATACTTGCTTAGGTTTCACCTAAGTCCCTGAAATCGACACCCCGGAATTCTTGCTTTTTACTACGATTGACCCGTACATTGCGGGTTCGCATCCTTGTTTTTAGCATACATCTTGGGTTATAAATTTAAAGCTTGCACACACCATTTGGAGCGAACAAGTTTTTGGCGCCGTTGCCGGGGACTTGGTCTAGACCGAGCCGGTTGCGGTTGTCTTTCGGGGCGCTTGCCCCTGTTTCTACTAACCACTCTACTTGAGTGACTTTCGCAGGTTCTTTTTCTTAGGTTTATGCGAAGAACCCACGCTGGGAAGGAAATCGTTCCTTACGATCCCGAACCAGAAAAGACATACAAAAGACGCTTGAAAGAAGCCAAGATGGCCAATCAAGAGAATCGCGATCTTGAGGCCGAATTAAAGGAGGCATTGGAACAACTACGCCTCAGTAAAGTAGAATTACGACTGGAAAAGGATGAAACTCGCGCAAGGACGGAAGCGATCGAAGCAGATATGGCGACTTTAAAGGACCAATATCTACCTCGACCAGCTCCAGTTCCTCGACCGAGGTAGGATCCAGTACCTGCTGCCCCGGCCGAGATACTTCCACCTCGGATGCCAGCCCGAGATGCTCTTTTTGCAGGTATTCCACAGACCCTAGGGCAGAGGATGGATCCCAACCAGCAACTGATGCGTCCAGGAGTAAACCTAGGTGATCTAGCGGACCATGATTATGAGCTTCGACCGCAAGTTCTTTCCATGATTTGCCAATGCCAGTTTGGAGGGTTAGAGAGGGAGTCTCCGCATCAACATCTACAAAACTATGAGATCTTGATGGAGACCTTGAGACCTTCAAGGCTGGAAAACAACAATTACAAGCTAAGGCCTTTCTACTTCTCTTTGAAAGATAGAGCACTTACTTGGTATCAATCTCTTCCTCCAGGAAAAATCAATACTTGGGAGGAGATGACTACGGAGTTCTTGACTAAATTCTTTCCTCCCTCTAAAACCGCTGAAATGAGAGGGAAGATCAATGCATTCATCATGAAGGACAAAGAAAGTTTGTCCAAGTCATGGGAGAGATTTAAAGACATTCTTTTGGATTGCCCACATCATGGGATTCCAAAGATAGAGTTGTTGGAGATATACTTCAAGGGACTGGACGGAAACACCCAGTTCAACCTTCAACTACTATCCGCCGGCACGTTCATGGACATGCCTATTGACGAAGCTGGGGAGTTCATTGAGAAGCAAGCTTTGCACATGGAGAAATATTCCCACCAAGGAGCTGAAGGTGGAGTTAAAAGAGTTAACTTTCAAGAAGCCCCACCAAACAATGATCAACTCACCTCTTTGAAGAATGATGTGAAACAATTGAAGGAACTTTTAGTTGCTCAAACCAAGAAAGAAGATCAAGGATCAAGGAACAACAACGGTTACCGGAACAACAACAACGGTTCCCGGAACAATAACTACAACAACAATAGAGGATCCAACAGCAATAATTGGAGGGCAAACAACCAAAATTCGGGTAACCCTTACTCTAACTCCAATTCGAATGACTCCTCTAATCCTTTCCTCTCATTTTCTTCTTCTTCTTCTACTCCATTGAAGAGCCAGGAGCAAGGATCGAGTTCGTCCCATCCAGAAAAGAAAGATGTGGTGCTGGAAGCCATCTTGATCAAGCTCAACTCTATGGAGACATCCATGACTTCATTTTCGAAGGCACAAAAAGCCTTAGAACAACAATTCTTTAACAAGGCGAATGAAGCGCCAAGAGATCCAGGGAAGCTTCCAACAAGGACGAAAAGCAACCCCAAGGGACAGATCATGGCAATAAAGACGAGAAGTGGACTGAAAACTGCAGATCCAGTGCCTCGGTTGATGCCAGTACAGACGATGACCACCTCGGTCCAAGCACAGTCGAAGAACACTTCGGCCGAGGTGCCAACCGAGGTTGAGCCACAGAGAGCATCGGACAAAACTGAAGTTTATGTCCCACCTCCTGCATATAAACCACCACTTCCATTCCCCCAGTCAAGGGCCAAAGCACATTTAGACACGCATTTTGGTAAGTTCCTTGACTTGATGAATAAACTACACATTAATATCCCTTTCTTTGATGCTATTCTAGGGATGCCCGCCTATGGGAAGTTCTTGAAAAAGATTCTATCAAGGAAGAGGAAGTTGGAAGACTTTGGTGAAGTAAGGATGACATTTAAATCCTCGGAGCTTATTCAAATCATGAAGGAGAAGATGCCACCCAAATTGAGAGATCCCGGCTCATTTTGCATTCCCATTCAAGTTGGGGATGTCACTTGTGAAGCGTTGTGTGATCTAGGAGCCAGCGTGAGCATCATCCCGTTGGAGCTATGTGTTAGGATCGGACTTGGAGAGCCCAAGCCGGTGAAGATACGATTGTACATGGGACCACTCCATTAACCATCCCGTGGGCATTTTGGAAGACGTTCCGGTTAAGTTAGGTAACTTCTATTTACCTATAGACTTTGTTGTGCTTGATATTCCCGCAGATTATCCCGTTCCTATCATTCTCGGGAGGCCATTTCTAGCAACTTCGGGTTGCAATGTGGATTGTAAGAACGCCAAGTTAATATTCAACATTGGCGGAGATGAAGTGGAATTTGCATTGCTTGCGGCAACGAAGGGAGAGCATCTAGGAGATGATATCTTCAACATCTATGATGAAGAAGAATCAAGAGAATTGGTGAGCTCTATCCTTATTAAAGATCCACTTGAAAAAGTTATTAGTTTTATCTTAATGGAGGAAGGTATAGATGCTTCTTGTGATGCAGATATACGGAGCTTACAGGCACTGGAAGAAGATCCAGGAGCTAAAACTGAAAGACTAATCCAGGAGAAGAAGATCTCCAGTTTCGGTCCCAGTTACAGTACCTCGACCGAGGAACTTTCTGGACCAAGCGAGGTGTTCTTGACTGAAGAACATCTCGGTCACCCTCTTTGTATATCGACCGAGGTCGAAAGCGAGATGATGTCAAGTGAGAATAACAAACCTCTTACTCCATTTTCTGACATTCATCCTCAGTTGGTGGAAAACTCTCTCCACCAAATTTCTGATAATAAAGGACATTGGTATGCTGACATTGTTAATTATCTTGTTTGCCAGGAAATACCACCCGGATTGACGTACACTCAAAGGAAGAAATTCTTCAAGGATGTACGCCATTACTACTGGGATGAACCGCTGCTATTCAAGAGAGGTCCGGATGGGATGCTTCGTAGATGCATTCCGGAAGATGAAGTTAATAGTGTCATACGGCATTGTCACTCACTTCCTTGTGGAGGGCATGCTAGTGCTCACAAAACGTGCGCCAAGGTATTACGTTCCGGTTCTTTTGGCCTACATTATTTAAGGATGTGCAATCGTTTCTTGTTTCTTGTTATGCATGCCAAAGAACAAAGAACTTATCTAGGAGGAACGAGATGCCACTCAATAACATACAAGAGGTTGAGATCTTTGATGTATGGGGAGTAGATTTCATGGGACCTTTCCCATCATCCGGAGGAAACCTCTACTTTCTCCTAGCTGTCGACTACGTCTCTAGATGGGTTGAAGCTATTGCCTCTCCCACTAATAACGCCATGGTGGTTGTGAAGTTCTTTAACAGGACTATTTTTTCCACGTTTTGGGACTCCATGCATCATCAACAGCGATGGAGGGGCACATTTCATCAACCGGAAGTTTAAGGCACTTCTATCGAAGTATGGGGTGACCCACAAGGTAGCAACGCCTTATCACCTTCAAACTAGTGGACCGGTCGAGATCTCAAATAGAGAAATTAAAGCAATCTTGGAGAAGACCGTCTCTAGGACGAGGAAAGATTGGGCCATGAAGTTGGACGACGCTCTTTGGGCTTACAGGACCGCATTCAAGACTCCCATTGGTACCACCCCTTATAATTTGGTATATGGGAAGTCTTGTCATTTGCCCGTTGAGTTAGAACACAAGGCATATTGGGCAATCAAATGGTTGAACTTCGACATCAAGGAAGCCGGTGAGAAGCGGCTATTGGATATCAATGAGCTGGAGGAGCTGCGTTTGAACGCTTATGAGAATGCCAAGATCTATAAAGAAAGGACGAAGAAATGGCATGACAAGCGTATCATTCCTAAGGAGCTCAAAGAAGGAGACTTAGTCCTACTCTTCAACTCCGGCCTCTGCCTCTTTCCAGGTAAGTTGAAATCTAGATGGACCGGACCTTATGTTGTGAAACATGTTTTCCCTTATGGTGCAGTAGAGATTTGGGGAGAAAAAAGTGGAAGCTTCAAGGTCAATGGTCATAGACTTAAGAAATACAAACCGGAAATCCCGGTTGAGGAAGTTGCACCACTATACCTTGTTTGAGGGATGTCGTACGGTCCAGCTAGCGACCTTAAATCAAGCGCTTCTAGGGAGGCAACCCAAGGTATTGCTTTCTTTTCCCTTTTTCTTGTCTAGCCCTAGATAGTTTGTTTTTGCTTTGCTTTGTTTTTGGCGTCCTAGACAGACAATAGGTGACATCTAAGGAAGGAATACAACCCAGGAGCAACACTGGAAGGACAAAAGTTCGAAAATTTGAGAAGACAGAGTTTGACTGAGATACATCTCGGTTGCTGTCACAGCACCTCGACCGAGATGATTCTTGAGCAACCGAGGCGACTAGGGTTACTGAAGATCCACCTCGGTCCGTACCACCTCGGTTCAGTTGAGACCATCTCGACCGAGGTGACAGCAGTTCTAGAAAAGGGTATAAAAGGGGGCTGAGATTTCTCTCTCTTCCCTCTCTCACCCTCTCGACCGAAACGCCCCAAATCACCTCGTTCGTTGATTCTCGCTCGTTTTCGACGATTCTCGCTTCCAAACTGCAAGGAAAGGGTAGAGGATCGGTTTGCAAGCAACAATCTGCAACAAAAACGCTCCAAATCGACCAAATCTGGGGTAATTCGAGAAAAAACCCTAACTCTCCCTTCTTCACTGTTTTTTTATCAATTTGGGCTTTGGTTGCCCCTGCATTATTCTGAAAAAGGATTAAGTACCCCATAGGAACCATTGGTAGTGATATCGGGGGAAAAGAACTGGATTTCTGAGAGTTTCGATCGAACAGCACTTCGCCTCGGTCCAGTCGGCCTGTGCCTCGGCCGAGGTGTTCTTGAGAGTTGTCAGGGCAACCGAGGTAGTCTGACAGAAAGAGAAAAAGATGAGTTCTGACAGGCAGCTTGTTCTGAGAGATAGATCATCTCCTTCTCCTTCTTGTTCTTCATGCCGCTCCATACCGGTGATTCACGAGCGTCACCAGGTAGACTATGACGTGGTTACACCACGGTTTCTGGACATTTCTGCATTTGACTACCTCCACGTGGATGATGATCTGAGGCGGATGATTTTTATGGTGGGGTTGGAGCAGTTCACTGAGATTAGAGCTCCAGCCTACCTTGAGCCGACCTTGGAGTTTGTTAGCTCCGTCAGTTATTTGCCTACTGAGCGCGCCATCAAGTACCGGTTGATGAACCGGAACTATCTAGTTCCTATGGACCACTGGAGGGACATCTTTGGCTGCCCGGCCCCACTGTTGCTGATTTTCCTTCTCGAGCCGTGGCTCGAGAGTTTTGGGGACAGATAGCTCATGTAGTTGAGCACGTTGACAGGTGGAGACCTGGAGATTCCAGGGAGCGGATTATCTTCCACCTAGCTTTTAGACTTGCTCACCAGATCTTCAGCGAGACTCTTCTGGCGCGTACTAAGACGCCCCAGAAGATTTGACAAGGTGAGTTGCTAAGTCTTTACTGGATGGTTACCGGAGGAGTTCCGGATTTTGGAGTTATGTTGGCGGAGGATTTGCACAAGATCAAGGTGAAGGCGAAGGGAGACATCTGTTGCAGAGGTATAGTGACTCACATTGCGAGTTACATGGACCTTGATTTGAGTGCATGTACTATGGTGGCGGCTGCCAAGCCGCTCGGGCTGCAGGAGATGATCACTAGGAGGATATTGGTTCCTCGCGGACTTACTACGCCGTATGTGGCGATGCCCTGGGAGTAGATTGCACCTCAGGGTATTAGGTGGTCAGCTTAGTTCTCTGTTTATGACCCGCATTACTGGCAGACCGCATGGATTATGCTTATGGAGGATGCCAGAGATGCAACAGCACAGGGACAGGATGAGGATGATGAGGTTGAGGAGCAGGAGGATGAGGATGAGGATGGCGGTGCTGCCATGGACACAAGTACAGATACAGCTGGGACTAGTGTGCCGGTCATCGATCTGGATGACGACGAGACAGAGGAGGAGCCAACTGCAGCACCAGCACGCCCTGCCAGGCGTAGGGTACGCAGACAGAGAGATCCAGTCGCTCACCGCCGGATCGATGATCTGACGGATCAGATGATAGATTCCTACGCCGCCTTATCCCTAGACATGAGAGAGATGCAGGAGAGACTGCACTACCAGCACAGGATGGCTGAGATTCAGTTTCAGCATATCATGGGTTACCCGTTTGACCCATCTCAGTACTCGTACGTGCCACCACCACCACCGGATCGGGACTAGAGGATTAGAGCTTGCAGGATTTCTTTTCTTTATTTATTATGCAGCTCAGCTTTATCCGGTGAGTACTTTGTTTTCTTAGACTTATTTGACTCATTGGGATAATGTGTCCCAAGTATGGGGTATGTGGATGTATTATGTGACTTATGTGTACGCTTGTATGACTCTTGATGGATATTTATTGTTTGATCTTGCTCTATGTGTTTATCAGAGATTACACGCATGCATACAGGTTATTTGATTGAGAAAAACTGGTTTGAAAAAAAAAATTATTGACCTCGACTGATGTGACTCTGACCAATCAAGGTACAATACCTCGGTTGACTTAGAAGATCTCGACCGAGGTGGCTTAACTGAGAGAGTTTTCGAAACGATTTTGTGCTTCTTATCTGGATATGACCTCAGTGATGATTTCGTTTGCTGACTGGTTTTGAAATCTTTATATGTTTAAAAGGTTTTATGATATGTTTAAGTTGTTAAATGCTTTGTTTGAAATTTTTGGCATGTTTAATACTTTGTTTTTATCCAAATTATGTTGAATTTGAAGGTTGACACCACATGATAAGTTCTCTCACTTTCTTCCTGGGATGATTAAGGCAATTCATTCTCTTCTCTTCTTCTTCTTGATCATGCTTAGCCCCTCATATATATATTTGCCTCCCTTTACCTATCCTGAAATTTGGAAGCAAGCAAGTGAAAAGCAAGTGAAAGAAAAGTTGAGATGTTGGCTGAAACTTAGAAAGAAACAAATAGGTTTGGGGAAGCCAATCATGATGATGAGTAACTCGGCACCATTCACATAGTCGGGTGTTTGTGTCTTGCCAAAGTCGGATTGAGCGATATTCCTAACGGGTCATGGTATGTGCATCAAGGGTTTAAGGCATCTCGAGAAATTGATGATTGCTGATTTCCTAGGCTTCGGTTATTGTGCACCTCTGTCCATGCATCCCAAAAAGTAAAAATAAAAAGTAAATAAGCAAAGCTTATTGGTGGAAGATGTTGAAGTTCAAAGGAAGTGAAGTAAGATTCCTTTTCCCGGATTCTAGCACCACATTCCTTATATACATCCCACCCTCACACGTTTCTTGACCTCTCTTGAAAATCTCTTGAGACCTCGAGCTTGTTGATTGACTTGGTGGTTTAAACTGGATTATACATTATTGATTTCGATAATTATGATTTATTATGCAGTCTATGATTTTATGCAAAGATGAACAACTTTCTTATATTTATAAAATGTTTTGAGCATGTTTTGATTTTAAATTCCATGAAGCAATCTCTTAGAGTGATCAATGATTGTAGCACACCACCATTAAAATGTTTTGAAAGACTTTTTCATTGATCTTTATGACCTATAATCCATTCTCTCTTGTATTTTAGATTTAGAACTTGCTTGGGGACAAGCAAGGGCTAAGTATGGGTATTTTGATAGCATGAATTATAGTCTATATTTTGGGACCTGTTTAGACGTTTTATCTTCAATAATCTGCATGTTTGAATATATATATTATGTGATTATATCACCATTTCATCTACCTTTGCGGGAATCGAGGTCTACACCAAGTTTCGTTGTAATCATAGGTAAAATGGCACGTTTTGCATCAAAATGGAGCTAAAGGAGCTAAGGAGTCATTGGAGCTACATTCAGGAGCTTAAGGAAGAATCCAGGAAGCATGGAAATGGATTAGAGATTCACTTTGGACCAGATTTGAGAGATTTCACATTCAGTTTAGAGTCACCTCGGTCAGCTACAGTGTCATCTCGACCGACGTGATCCAAAGGAGCGTCCCGACCGAGGCGAGCACCTTGGACGTGGCGAGATATATTTTAATCTTGGCTGAGATCTTTTATTTTTGGAAGGAGAGATCTTATATTTTTAGGCTGGATTTTTGGAAGGAAGATCACATATTTTAGGGATTTATTTATGAGAGATAGATATATTTTATTAGGAAAATATCTTTTCAAAATATTTTATCTTTGGAAGGTAGTTTTCCTATATAAAGGGTTGGATTTTCCACAAATCAGCATCGACGCATCACCGGAAATCCCGCTATCATTATAGTGGTTGAAGGAAGGAAGATTGAAGGAAGGAAGCTGATAGCTTTTATAGCTTTTGTGAAGGGTTTTGTAAGGTTTTTTCTTAGATTCCCTTCTTGTTGATTGTCTTATTGGATTGTGATCCAAGGAACGCTTGTTTGTTTGATAAATGATTCAGTTATTGAAGCCTTTTTCTCAAGGTTTTTGTGTTCAATTATTCACTTTCTTCCCTTATATTTGATTATTGCTTTCATGATGATGAGTGGCCAATTTCTTTGTGTGATTCTAGGGTGATTGGCTGAAGGTTGTGGGAAAAACAATGATAGAATAATCTTAAATCCTAGTAGGACCCTGGAAGCTCGAGTCTTTATCCTTAACCCTAGAACATCTCGCTCAGTCGATGAACATCTCGGCCGGGGTGGAATTCGTCTAATCGAGGTGACTTATCTGATCCGTAACTGAGAGTTAAGTGTTAGAGTTTGTCAAATCCTATTCTTATTACACCTTTCCTGGTTCAATGCAAGCCTAGGATGAGACTTACCCGGTAATTCCTAAGTTTGTTTACCCATGATCATAAGTGTAGGTAATAAAGGTTTATCCTTTATTGGGGTTTGAGTATGCCTTCATTCCATCTTTGTGAGTTAGCCTGAGACTTACCCGGTAAAGGTTGATTCTATTCCCTTAGTTGGTGTGTTGGTTTGAGACTATAGTTCATTTCCTTAGTACCTTGAGACTTACCCGGTAATAGGTTCTTTGGCTTGGGATTGCGAGTAGTGAGACTTACCCGGTGATCTATTCCACTTTAGTAACACCTTCCCTTTGCAAAATCTCAGCTTTGTCCGCTTATCTTTAGATCTTGAGTTGGAACCACAACTAGATGCTTTAATCCCTAGAATTGCATATTCCTTTAATTGACTTTTTATCATCTTTGATTGCTTTAATCGCTTTTGTGGTTAGTAATTACATAGACTACCTATACTTGCTTAGGTTTCATCTAAGTCCCTGAGATCGACACCCCGGAATTCTTGCTTTTTACTACGACTGACCCGTACACTGTGGGTTCGCATGCTTGTTTTTAGCATACATCTTGGGTTATAAATTTAAAGCTTGCACACACCATTTGGAGCGAACATTACCCTACTCACGACGTTGAGCTAGCTGCAGTCATTCATGCCTTGAAGATCTGGCGTCATTACCTCTACGGGGCCACCTGTCAGATCTTCACAGACCACAAGAGTCTGAAGTACATATTCACTCAGCGGGAGTTGAATAACCGCCAGAGGAGATGGCTAGAGCTGATTAAGGATTTTGACTTAGAGATCCTTTATCATCCGGGGAAGGCGAATGTGGTTGCAGATGCCCTTAGTAAGAGGACACCTCGCGAGGCTGCGATAACTAGATTGAATGTTTAGACCCAGTTGTAGAGAGATTTGATTTGGTTGGAGGTAGACATCCGGTTTCCAGATACTGACGGTCATTTGTCAGCGTTAGAGGTTTCATCGCATCTGACGGAAGAGATCCGGCAGAAATATGAGGGTTGTCCAGCACTGACGAGGATCAGAGATAGGATGTCCAGAGGGGAGGCACCACAGTTTATGGTGGGTGCAGATGGGATTTTGAGGCGCCAAGAGCGCATATGTGTACCCTCTTACAAAGAGTTGAGGCAGCGTATACTGCAGAAGGCCCATTCTACACCTTACTCCGTCCACCCCGGCGCGAGTAAGATGTATCAGGATATACGACGATCTTAATGGTGGGGCGGGCTCAAGCCCGATGTGGCTAGATATGTAGCTCAGTGTGCGACCTGTCAGCAGGTTAAGATCGAGTACCACAAGCACGGAGGAGAGCTCCAACCACTTCCGGTTCCACAATGGAAGTGGGAGGACATTTCCATGGACTTCGTTACCGGCTTCAGGTTGAGTAGAGGCTTTGATGCGATATGGGTTGTAGTGGATCGGTTGACGAAGACGGCACGATTTATTCCTATTAAGGAAACGTGGTCGGTGTCTCGTTTAGCCGAGGAGTTTACCCGACAGATTGCGAGGTTCCATGGAGTGCCGAGGATGATCATTTTAGATAGGGATGGGTGTTTTACCTCGAGTTTCTGGCCGTAGGTACACGCCGCTTTAGGCACGAGCTTACAATTCACCACGGCATACCATCCTTAGACGGACGGCCAGTCTGAGAGGACTATTCAGACTCTTGAGGACATGTTGAGGGTATGTGTGCTTGATTGGGGTCAGGTATGGCCCGACCATCTCCCTTTGAAGGAGTTTTCTTATAACAATAGTTGGCACGCGACTATTGGGATGGCTCCTTATGATGCACTATATGGACGGAGGTGTCGTACACCTCTGTGTTGGGATGAGCCTGAGAGGATGAGTGGTGTGGCGCCCGAGCAGGTGTAGGATGAGATGGCTCGGGTAGCATTGATCCGAGAGCGAATGTTGACCGCACAGAGCCGTCAAAGATCTTATGCTGATAAGAGGCGAAGGCCTCTGGAGCTCAAGGTTGGCGCACAGGTATGGTTGAGGGTGTCACCGACGAGGGGTGTTCGACGTTTCGGCATTAAGGGGAAGTTGAGTACCCGATATGTCGGGCCCTTTGAGATCCTTGAGCGGATAGGAGAGGTGGCCTATAGATTGGCATTGCCACCCCGATTGGAGGGAGTCCATCCACTACCCCATGTATCTCAGTTGAGAGAGTATGTGTATGACCCGAGACACATAGTGAGCCATGATGACCTAGTGGTCGAGCCGGATCATACTTTTGCAGAGCACCCGATAGCAGTTTTGGAGAGAGATACGAGACGCCTTCGATCGAAGGTAATACCCATGTTGAGAGTGCAGTGGTCGACACGAGGGATCGACGAGGCCACTTGGGAGACGGAGGATAATATCCGGCGGAACTATCCCGAGTTTTATGCGGCTCTAGAGACGTCTATAGGACCGTCAGGTAGTTCTACATCCTTGTTTGGTTGCTTTCAGTGATTGTATGTGTGATATGTTTGATGTGCTTGTGTGTGAACCATAGGTGGTCTTGATGTAGTAACTTGTTAGTCATAGGGCTTGCTTACGTTTTATGATCTCGGGAACTACCCTAAGTTTCGGGACGAAGCTTATTTTGAGGGGGATCTGATGTAACAACCAGTTTTTTTTCGTTACGCTTTGATAGGGTTCGAGAAGTTTAGGAAAGGAATAAAATTTAGTGAGACTAGGATATACCAGTTTATTTATGGAAGTCGTTTAATTAAGTACCTTGTTCTAAGTTTCGGGACGAAACTTATTTTAAGGGGGTACTGATGTAATATCCGGAATTTTTATTCCGTTTAATTCCAAATCAAATCGGACTTCGAGCCGTTGACGGTTTCCCATTTTATCTAGTATTTCTTTCTCCACAAATTTTATCATTTTATGTAGAATTTAATTCACATAAAATGATAGAATTATATCAAACCCTAGTTCTTATAGTTAATTCTTAGCGACGACTTTTGACGAGATCATGACAAGGCTGAGACGAGATCATGACAAGGCTGAGACGAGACCATGACGAAGCCGACAACTTTGTGACAAGGTCATGCATGGGCCTGACAAAGCCATGACGAGTTTTAAACAAGTTTAGACAAACTTTCAGCCCACTTATTCTAGCCTTATTTCAGCCCATTATTTGATTATTTGGATTGCAATTGCCAGCCCTTGCCTTTTCCTTGCTGGTGGATTGAAGCAGCCTCAGCCCAGCTCCAGCCTCAGCCTAGCTCCAGCCTCAGCCCACACCCTTGCTTCAGCCCAGCCAGAAGCAGCCCAGGGAACTCACGCTTAGAACCGTCAGCCTCCCTCTCCCCATCTGATTGTAACAGCTAAAGAGATGTAACAGCCCTACATTCACGCCAGAAGAGAGGAAGTTGCAACACTATTGCTCCCATCTCACGCCCCACAGTTGACGCTACATTGTCTTGATTCTGCACACATTCAGCAACGTCCAGACACAAAATTTGCAAGGAAAAGGGCCAGCAGAAGAGAGAACTACAATAGTTGCTCGTCTATCTATTTCTGGAGCTGCTCGTCTATCTATTTCTGGGGCTACTCGTTACACAAGCCTCGCCAGAAGCCGGAGTAGTGTAAGTGATTTCATTCAGCCCTTTTGCACTCAGTTCCTCTCTAAATCTAACTCTCGGTACACACTCCTTCCCAGAAGATAACCAGTTTGGAGGGTTGTTTCGTTCGTGCCCTGTGGTGACAGAAGAGGAAACGGCCACCTTGGAATCGGACCCTCCCACACCGGTGCAGCAGCTTACCTTCCGCAATCATCAAAACCTTGGGTAAAGGATCAATCATTCTCCCTTTATCTTGGTTGTAGTTCAATCTTTAAACAATAGATGAAATAGACATGTGTGTACTTAGGTTCTAAACTGTTTTAGTGTGGTGATGAGGAGATATCGAACTAGAGAAGTGACGAGTAGTAAGCGAGTTGTTGTAAGCCTCCTAGAGTGTCCAATTTCTGACCATTAGATGACCTAGTGAAGTAGATCATATTATCATATAAATGGAAGTGAGAAACTCCCTAAAAAACTTCACTTTTGAAAGTAAGAATGGCCATTGTTGTGAACCAATGTTAAAAAATATTGGTTGAAGATCCACCGTTGAAATTTTGATAGATCATAGAGGGATATATGTAGTTTACTGTGTTAAAATTTGAGAATTAATGAACGGTCGGATTGAAAGTTATAGGGTCTCAAAGTGAAGTAGTTGAGCTGTTTTTCCAGCATTGATTTTTGACTAAGTATAGGAACATTTTTAGTGTAGTAGCCAACTTTAAGGATTTTTGTAGAAGTGATAATTGAACAGTTTTAGAAAATTATTGCTCTTATGGGTAGATTAGATATCATAGATAATTTAGAGATTTATTTTAGAATTTTTATAAATTTATTTTAATTTCATATTTGAAGCTTTAGTTGGACCTTTGTGACTTTTCGGGAAATAGAAAAGTGGGTAGTTTCTCTAGTTTTACCTAAAATCATCCTAGGGAGTAGAATATGGTTAGTTAGCCTCAAATAAGAATTTAAGTATGTATTACGAGTTTTTGGAAGTTTCGGGACCAAGGGTAAAATAGTCAGGTTACCTTAAATAACTATTGTAATAATTTATGTCCAAATAGGATCTTACATTTTAGGAGTTTCAGACTTCAAAGTATCTAGGGAAATGTATTGACCCACGTGCCTCCTTTGACGGGCAACTGAGTTTCTGCAGTTACCGATTGAGTGGTGGTTAAGAGAGAGTCGAGATTTGATTCTGGCAAGTCCACGGACTTACTTAGCTGGCTTCTTGTATGAGTATGATGTGTATGAGTGGTGTTTGTTAGTTAAGATAAATAACGAAACCGGAATAGGCCGACTTTAGTATATTGTGTAATTGAACCAAGTGTATGATAACGGGTCGTGACATCATCTGCCTAGCTCTTGCGAGACTCTAGGAGGTTCCCTGCGACCAGCCCAATCAGGTAGACGGTCAAATGCATTAGTACCATTCCGCGTTGGTAAATGGGGATAAGGGCGAGGTTTGAGAATCCCTCGTATCACAAAATAAGTATCATTAGTAATGACATATCACCTAATTAAAGATAACAAAAGGAACGAGTGTTGCATGCTGATTGTGTATGTTTTGTGATTGTGCTTTTACCTTTATACTTATGCATAGATTGTTAGCTAACGGTTTTATACCGCTTGTAGATGCCTTGCAGGTTAGGGAGGCGATCGAGTGATCCAGCGGTAGTGGGCAGTCGGGGTTTCGTGCATTATAGTACGGGACTGTTATCTTTTATTTCACGACTGTTAAGACTGATGTTGTCATTTTGGTTTTGAGACTTGGCTGTATTGTTTTCAGATTTGGACTTTTCATTTCGCTCATGATATAAAACTCTATGTTTTACCTTTATTTGTGTTGTGTTGTAAGGTCCGATGAAGTTGTTGCCAAGCTAAGGGTCGGGACCCATTGTGAGGTCCCAACTCGTAGCATTTTGAGTCCTCTAGGATTCGGGGTGTTACAATGGCTGTCGGAATCCGGAAAGTGGATATCATCTCTAGCCACGCAAGGTCTCATTGTAAATGTGGCTGAGCTGTCAGCCTAGCGATCGCTATCTCCCGGGTAGTCTTCCTACTAAGGGCATCAACTACCACATTCGCCTTCCCCGGGTGGTATAAGATCTCAAGGTCAAAGTCCTTGATCAACTCCAACCATCTATGCTGGCGGTTATTCAACGCCCGCTGAATGAATATATACTATAGACTCTTATGATCTGTGAAAATCTAACACGTAGCTCCGTACAGAAAATGCCTCCAAATCTTTAAAGCGTGAACAATAACAACCAACTCAAGATCATGGGTAGGGTAGTTCTCCTCATACGTCTTCAGCTGTCTAGACGTGTATGCTATAACTTTACCCCTTTGATAAGAAGAGTGGAGTTTTGACCTTATTGTGGCTATATGCCCCCACTTGTTCTTCTAGGAATTTGATTAAGGATTTTCTTAGCTCTTTCTACTGAATCCATGCTGAATTAAGAAAGTGAGAGTTAAATAAATTATTCAAATCTTATTACCATAAAAACAAAAGACACTTCATCATAACATGAAAACATGTTTGAATAATGCTCTACACACTCTTCTCTCAAGGGGTACATTTACTAAACACAAAACTAGAAAAAGCTTAGTAAACCAAATTGTTTCATTTTTTATAATTTAATAGTACCTAGAGGAAACAAACTAGTGAAATTCTTACTTGAAGCATAACAACTCATTTTATAAGGAGCACCGAAAATTAATTGGAAGAGGGTACAACTGGAAGATTTTCACATAACGGAAATTTGAGAAGAAACCTTAGACACGTCGAAGACATTAGAACATGACGCCAAATGCAGCAAATTGAAGTCGTTGACAACTCCCAACGCGGCCAAATCCTCGCGCACAGCTCACCCTCCAACCACCACAAGTGCAGGAGGCAGCAACACATGCATTGGCTTCAAAGAGTTAGGCTCTACAATGACCTTAACCCCAATCGGGACCCACCCCCCACCGCCAACCTCGGATTATTCTCATCCTCCGAAGTAGAAGAAAAAGATAAATTGAAGTTGATAAGACCTCATGACTCCAAGCAAAGGAAGACTTTCCGGAGTATACACATATCGCCGATGATGAAGAGAAAGGATTCATTTGACTGATCCGAGATCTCGGTAAAGGAGAGCTTCAGAGACGGGTTTCTCTAAACTTGGAGATTATGAAGTCGTGATACTCCTTCTATATCTTAGGGGACCTATAGTAGGAGGATACGTCGAAAAACTACTTGAGGGCCGATTTCTCAGTGTCGTGGATGGAGTAGGAGGAAGCTAGAGTTAGGGTTTAGAAAAAGGAAGAAGACATAAAAGGCGAAGAACCGAAGGGTGAAGAAATCCGTCTCTTTGTATCCATAGATGAAGAGGTGGTCGATGCGTATCAACAAGTTATATGACTTATTTCTTCCAAATCAGTCAGTAGTTCCCGAGAAAATGATACGTATCAACAATATGAACTTCTTCAGCAAATGAAAGGGTGTAACTAATATTTGTTAGACAAAAGATGATGGTCGTTCCAATTAACAATAAGTAGTCACAAGTTATTTGACTTATATCTTCCAAAGCTATCACAAAATTAATGGTTCCTATTTAAACTTCTAAATAATACTCATTTTTTTAAGTTGTATATAAGCTCGGCAATATAACACTCAAGTTAGGTGCATAAAATAGCCATTTAAGTTGTAAATCCTCTTAAATAAACAAACAACGCTTGTTAGAGACGTGTTTGTTGATGCTTTTCAAATTACCTAGTTTGGTGCCAACCAATACCATGGGGACTCCTGATGCATAGTCCCTAAAGAATGTTACCATCATCGGGCTAACTGAGCAGAATGTCATCGCCCGTTACTCTTAGGTCAAATATGTAGGTCGGTAGATAAGTAGTATTAGGTACACATATAAACACATCACTCAAACACCACTATCATTATTCACACTCATATCCAAAAGCTAACTAAAGGCCAAAGGACTTACCTGAATCAATCTCGACTCTAAGATTCCAAATCGATCGGCAACCGTAGACTAATCAATTGCCTGTCACACGAGGCAAGCGGATCAAAACCTTTCCCATAAACTTAGAAGTCTATGGCTTCTAAGATGTAAGATTCTAACAGAAGAGAAATTACTAAAATACCCATCTAAGGTAAAATGACCATTTTACCCTTGGTCCCGAAACTTCCAAAAATTTCGAAATATCTACTTAAACTCTTACTTGGGACTAAATATCATATTTCTAACTCTTATGAGTGAGTTTAGGTAGAAACTAGAAAACTACACATTTTTCCTACTTTCTAAAAAGTCACTAGGATCCCACTTTGGCTCAAGAGTTGAAGCTCGAATAAATTTGTAAAAATTCTAGTAAAAATCTCTAGGTCTCCTATGATATGCATTCTACTCATAGAAGCAAGAATTTCTTAAAAATTTCCAACCATAACTTTTACAAAATTCTCCAAAGTTGAACACAAAATCCAGTAAATCTATACTTTATAAATTCCTGGGTCATTTCACAAACAGCATAACCAGTCCGCTTTGGACCTTCATAGATCTAAATCTAACTGTTGGATAAACTCCAACTTTTGATACAAAACAGTATGCATATCACTCTAAAACATACTAAAAATTGAACGGTGGATTATGCTTCTAAGGGGTCGAAATATATGCCTGAACATGACTGCTTAACACAGTTTTTGAAAACTTAAACAGATATTGAAAGAGGTCATATATTCGATACTCACCAACCTCTTGGGTACTGTTTGGGTCTAATGAGGGGAGAGGTGTGTGGACTGCTCGCAGGAGGGGAGGGGTTGTTGTTGTACACGAAGCACAGATATGAGTTTCTCGGATGAGTGGAATCAGGAGAAGGAAAAGAGTGGGGATAGGTTCCTACTTACTTGACGACTTTGCAGATGCCTCAAGTGCTAGTTGGATTCCGCTTGTGTGAGAGGGTTGTCTGGCTAGGTCAATCTGTGCAGATCTTTGGAACCTTGGTGGCTGTTGTTACAAGTTGAGGCCATCGACGTTGGTTACAGAAGGTGTGCGACAGGAGGATACTACAGAACTCATGATCGAAGTGCTTACCTGAAGGGAGACTTGTGGCGTGGCTCTTCCCCCTGGTTGCTAGGTTTGTTGTAGCGCTGAAGAGGTCATTCGAAGGAGGCATTACTGTAGAAGGAGGGCGAGGGAGGTGGAAGGTGCTGAGCATAACAGAAGGCAGAAGTGAAGTCAGGTAATTACACGCAGATCCGGCGCTGTTATGGAAGGAAAGAGGGATATTTGCTGCGGGAAATCAAGTTGTTACAGGAGGAGATCTTCAACAGCCGTTACATGGAAGATAGGAGAGAGAGAGCCGGCCGATTCTGTCGCTTCCCATGTTCTCGTCACGTCTCTAGGCCAGTGCACATGCAAGGGCAGTTGGGCCACGTACAAGCAGTTGCTGATGGGCTGGAAAAGGCCAAGGAAATGCATGGAGAGGTGGGCTGAAACATGATAAGAAGGAGTGGGCTGAAAGTTTGTCAAGACCTTGTCATGGCCTTGTCAAACGTTGTCACGGTCTCGTCTTGATCTTGTCAAATCTTGTCATGGTCTCGTCTTGGCCTCGTCAAAAGGACGTCATGACTTTGTCAAAGACATGTCATGACATAAACTAGGGTTTGTGAGATTAGGGTTTTGTTGGAATTTTCATCAATTTATGTGAGTTTAGGCTTACATGAAATGATAAAATTTGTGATGGTAGGTAACATTAGGTATCATGTACACGGATCATGGGGTTGAAAATTCAGTTCGACTCGGAAGTAAACGGAACTAAAATTCCGGATATTACATCAGTGCCCCCTTAAAATAAGTTTCGTCCCGAAACTTATAATGAGGGTATCTACTCTAATGACTCTCACAAATATAAGCGTCCAACTCGGTCTCTACTAGCTCTTCACTCCTACTTCCTAACAAGCAAGGACTACTCAATCATCAATCAAGCAACACATAAAAACATAATCACTCAACCAAATATATAATCACAAAAGTCATACACAATATCTGATTACTAACCCGTCGGTACAGAAGTAGCGGCTAACTCCGCAAAGAACTCGGGATAAGTACGTCTAATACTCTCCTCTGTCTCCCACGTGGCCTCATCACCTCCTCGTCTAGACCACTGGATCCTCAACATCGGTATCTCCTTGGACCGCAGACGTCTAGTACTGCGCTCTAGGACGGCTACTAGATACTCCACAAAAGTGTGGTCGGGCTCAACTATCTGATCCTCATGGTTGATGACGTGTCTCGGGTCCTGTATATACTCTCTCAACGGAGATACATGAAAGACCAGATGGACCCCCCCCCCAATCTCGGTGGTAGTGCTAATCGGTAGGCAACCTCTCCGACTCTATCCAAGATCTCAAAAGGTCCGACATATCGGGGACTCAGTTTCCCCTTAATTAATGCTGAAACGCCGGACGCCCCTCGTTGATGACACTCTCAACCACGCCTGTGCATCTACTCTAAACTCCAAAGGTCGACGCCTCTTGTCGGCGTAAGATTTTCGACGACTCTAAGCTGCAAGCATCCGCTCTCGGACTAGGGCGATCCGAGCGATGTCATCCTGTATCTGCGCCGGAGCTACTCCATCTACACTACTAGGCTCATCCCAGCACAACCCAAATCCTGTACATAGGCCTACAGCATGTCCTCTAACGTTCGGATGGTCCTCTCAGACTGACCGTCAGTCTGGGGATGATAAGCATTAGTAAAGTGGAGACTCGTCCCCAAAGTTGTATGTACTTGCTGCCAAAATCTCGAGGTGAAACGGCCATCTCTATCGCAAACGATAGTCCTCGGTACTACATGGAGTCTCACAATATGCCTGGTGAACTCCTCAGCTAGACGACTTACCGGCCACGTCCCTTAATCCGAATGAAACGTGCGGTCTTCATCAGACGATCTACCACAACCCAAATAGCATCAAAACCTATGCTAAGTCTCAATCCCGTGACGAAATCCATAGAGATGTCCTCTCACTTCCACTGTGGCACTAGCAGTGGGTAGAGCTCTCCTCCAGACCTACGATGCTCAATCTAGACCTATTGGCAGGTCGCACACTGAGCTACATACCGAGCCACGTCGGGCTTCAAATCATCCCACCAGAAGGAACGTCTCACGTCCTTGTACATCTTACTCGCCCCTCGATGTACTGAGTATGGGGTTGCATGAGCCTCACCCAATATCCTCTGTCTCAACTCACTATCTGATGGCACAGAATTACGATCCTGACGTCTCATCACTCCATCAGCACCAATAGTGAACTGAGGTGCCTCATCTCTAGACAACCTGTCTCGGATCCTGGTCAAAGTCGGGCAGGTCTCCTCCTTCTGTCGGATCTCACAAATCAGGAAGTAACTCCAAGGTTGCCAAATGATGGACTGTATTTGGAAACTGAATCTCTACCTCTAACCAGGCCAAATCCCTCTACAACTGCGGTTGTACTGTCAACCGGGCTATCGCCTTCTCCCGAGGCATCTGTCGATTCAAAGCGTCAGCAACCACATTCGCCTTTCCTGGGTGGTAGAGAATCTCAAGGTTGAAATCCTTGATCAACTCTAGCCACCTCCTTTGGCGGTTATTCAACTCCCACTGAGTGAATATGTATTTCAGACTCGTATGGTTTGTGAAGATTTGACACGTTGCCCCATAGAGATAGTGACGCCAGATATTAAGAGCATGGACTACTGCAGCTAAATCTAGGTCGTGTGTGGGGTAGTTCTCCTCATACGTCTTCAGCTGCCGAGACGCATAGGCTATGACATTACCCCTCTGCATCAAGACACACCCCAAGCCTAGCTTGGATGCGTTAGTGTATACAACAAAGTCATCTGTACCCTCAGGCTGTGCAAAAATCAGAGCAGATGTCAATCTCCTCTTCAGCTCCTCAAAGCTCCGCTGACACATCTCTGACCAAACAAACCGAGTAGTCTTCCTCAGAAGGCATGTAAGTGGTCGGGCAATCAGGGAGAACCCTTTCACGAACCAGCGGTAGTAGCCTACCAAACCTAGAAAGTTGTGAACCTCCTTAACATTCTTCGGAGTTTGCCAAGCAAACACTGACTCGATCTTCGCCGGATCGATCTTAATCCCTTTAGCAGTCACTACATGGCCTAGGAAGGCAACCTCTGACATCCAGAACTCACACTTGGACAACTTAGCATAAAGCTGGCTATCTTGCAAAATTTGTAACACTGTCCTCAAGTGTCCAGCATGCTCCTCTCGACTCCTAGACTAAACTAGAATGTCGTCAATGAAGGCCACTACAAATTGGTCTAAGATGTCGCTGAAAATTCCGTTCATCAACTCCATGAATACCGATGGCGCATTAGTGAGCCCGAATGGCATCACTACAAACTCATAATGGCCATACCTAGTCCGGAATGCCGTCTTAGGTATTTTCTGGTCTCTCACCCTTAGCTGGTGATAACGCGACCTCAAGTCGATCCTCGAAAACACTGATGCTCCATGCAACTGGTCCAACAGATCATCTATGTGAGGTAGTGAATACTTGTTCTTGATGGTAACTGATGCGTCCTTGGAGGTAACCAGGGATAACTCCGGATCTAGATCAAGCAAAACTCCAACTACTCCTTGATTCTTTGTGCAACGTTGTATCGTTTCGGATCCAAAGGGGCGGAAGCGATGAAGAAACTAGGGTTACTTCGATCTAGAGAGATCGAAGGAACCTTTTTGTGTGGAGCGAAGGTTGATTCTTAAAAAGAATCCTCGAATATGGATTTCTTGAATCAAAGACGAGATTCAAGGAAGAAGTTTGAGGGTTAGAAGAGAGATTTTGATGCCCAAGCTAAGTGGAGGAAATTCTTCTCAAAACTTAGTAATATTGAACATGCCAAATAAGTGAGGCAAGATATCTCTTATATAGAGAAACTTGCCTACCTATGGGCCAACGGGCCAAACAAGAATACATGAAGAAAAAGCCCAAAAGGGGAAAACCTAAAAGCATCCAAGCAAACCCTAAACGGATAAGGTCAAAAAGGGAATATTCCTATATGGAATATCCCTTTATTACATAAAAAGGAAAACATGAAAATATAGTCCGAAGATAAGCTAGCTTCATGCCATGGAGTCGGAAAGACGGGACATGCCGCTAACGGAACCGGTAGCCTATGCCATGGTGGTGTAGAGACAAGGCACGCCGGTAATGGGACCAAGTGAAGAAGTAATGCGGGTGATGATGGAGCCGGTGGCTCGAGCAATGGCCTTAGCTCGGGATCGGGTGATCGGTC
>BSUD01000008.1:87832931-87850098 GCA_033239045.1 Fagopyrum esculentum | reverse complement strand
AAAGAATCCTCGAATATGGATTTCTTGAATCAAAGACGAGATTCAAGGAAGAAGTTTGAGGGTTAGAAGAGAGATTTTGATGCCCAAGCTAAGTGGAGGAAATTCTTCTCAAAACTTAGTAATATTGAACATGCCAAATAAGTGAGGCAAGATATCTCTTATATAGAGAAACTTGCCTACCTATGGGCCAACGGGCCAAACAAGAATACATGAAGAAAAAGCCCAAAAGGGGAAAACCTAAAAGCATCCAAGCAAACCCTAAACGGATAAGGTCAAAAAGGGAATATTCCTATATGGAATATCCCTTTATTACATAAAAAGGAAAACATGAAAATATAGTCCGAAGATAAGCTAGCTTCATGCCATGGAGTCGGAAAGACGGGACATGCCGCTAACGGAACCGGTAGCCTATGCCATGGTGGTGTAGAGACAAGGCACGCCGGTAATGGGACCAAGTGAAGAAGTAATGCGGGTGATGATGGAGCCGATGGCTCGAGCAATGGCCTTAGCTCGGGATCGGGTGATCGGTCCATCTGAGCGAACTCTAAGAGCCTCGTCCTCTTCGTCCATGGTCAACGTAAAAGGGGCATCCAAGGGCGCATCAGTAACCTTGTTCAACTCCCGGTATTCTATGCATAGCCTCATCGATCCATCCTTCTTCCTCACAAACAATACTGGTGCTCCCCAGAGAGAAACACTAGGGCGTTTGAAGCCCTTATCCGCTAACTCCTCTAACTGCTTCTTCAGCTCAAGCAGCTCTATCGGTGCCATGCGGTATGGGGCCTTCGAGATCAGTCTCGTGCCCGACTCTAACTCAAAGCTAAAGTCAACACTCCTTTGTGGGGGTAACCCTAACAGGTCGTCACTAAATACCTCTGCAAACTCGCATGCAACTTGTATCTCCTCTACTGTCAGACTCTTGCGTTCCTTCATGGCATGACACCAGAAGGCCTCGCAACCTTGTAATATCAGTCTTGTTGCTCTCACTGTGTTGATAACGGTACTGGACTTTCCGAGGTCCCAACCTCGAAATATTACTCTGTGACCCTCCTCAGTGGCGACAGTCACGGTCCTCCTGCCAATGTCTAAGACCACTCCATGTCTCGTCATCCAATCCATCCCTAAGATCACGTCCTCATGAGCTAAGGGCATGACTAAGAAATCTACCAGCCAATCCCGATCTCCCAAATGAATGGGGCAGTCATGAATCTCTCGGGATCCTCTAATCTTACCCCCATCAGGTAACCCAACTACAAAAGGTACTCCCTCTACCGTATCTAAGGACAACCTATCTACGCATGCATCTGATATAAAGGAGTGTGTAGCACTCGAATCAAACAAAACTCGCACAAGTAAATCATGAATCCAGATAGTACTTGTGGTTACAAGTGCCGTTGGATGATTGTTACGCTAGAAAGTGTGTACGCAATAAGTCTTAAATTTATACTTGTTATAATTATCCTAATTCTTAGCGCACCCGCAGTGTACGGGACGAATGTAGAAAGATAAGTACTCCAAGGTCGAACACAAAGACTAAGGTGAAATCGGACTAAGTTGTGATTGAATTTAGCAAGGTCTAATCTAAGCAAGGAAAGGAGGAAATCGCAATTTGTTTTTGTTGGTTTTAATTGATCAATTCGAAGATCACAACTCATACAAACAACCAAGTCAAACTCAATCGGAAAGTTGGCACAAATAAACAAATCGAACAAGATGTGATCAAGAGAGAAAGAAAACGGATTCTAGGGGTTGGAAATTCCGGTTATGGCATAATCTTCAAGTTATCTATTTATTCTTTGGATTGATTATGATATGTTGGGATTTAGTGTTTCTAAAATGGGATCAAGTACCGGGTAAGTCTCATGATCAACTAGTCCGCAACTAAGGTCTTATTACCGGTTAAGTTTCTAAGAACCTAAGGATAGGATTTTAACACAAACCGGATTATTGCCTAGAGGTCTAACCTATCCTTACCGGGTAAGTCTCGGAAAGGGAAGTTCTAAGCAACTATCCTAGCACACTTAATCAATGGCGGCTTATTAGGCTCACCATTACCTAAGGTTTTGCTATTTTAGATTCTAAGGGAAAGGATTACCGGGTAAGTCTCTCCCAACACTTAGTCTCTACACTAGGACATCCTAGGGTAGGTTAAACTTAACAAAAACTTAGGGTTTCAACAATTTTATGAACCTAAGGCGAGATCCTTCGAGTTCAGGAAAATCACGGTTCGTTCTACAGAAACCACGGCCGTGGTTCTTCAAGAACTACCCGTGATTCCTAACAGTAGCTACGTCCATAAACAAAAATCATCCAAAGGCAAATTTAAGTTCATCCTATCATAGATCTAGCCATAACCATCCTTTCCTAACCCTAGAATCACATCAATCTAGCCTACAACATTCATATTGGAATTCAAAACAAACAAGCATAGATTCATGATCTCCATAGCAAGAAAAATAAGAGAAAGAAGATGAACAAATAAACTCCAAATAGAATCCAAATCTGAAGATTGAAATTAGGATGACTTACAACCCTTCCAAAGGAAGGTTCAAGGGTTCAAAAACTTCTAGAAATAAATCCGAAATACAAGAGTTAGGTGTGTCTCCTCCTCTCCTCTTCAATGGCAATGGCTCCTTTCTTCTTCTTTTTGCACTTTCCTCCCTAGAAAAAAAAAATCCTTCTTCTTCTTGGAATATATTTTGTTCAAAGCAATAGAGAATGTGTGAGCTGCTCCCAAAACTACCCCCAAAATCCCAGCTGCCTCTAACAACTATCAAGGACCACTTTTATAACCAATTTCTTCATGAGCTGGCCATGAGAGTCGTGGCACAGCTGTCACGAGAATCTTGCAAATTCCACGGTTGTTTCCACGGCCGTGGTCTTTCAGATGACCGTGATTCTGTGCAGAAACCTTGTTTTGGATCATTAGGCTGTGGTTTGGTGCATGGCCTTCGTTTGCAAGGTTCCTTGAGTCATTCTTTGTGCTCTAATGAGTTGGAAACGCGTCCTCTGAATGAGCGTTCTTCAAACGCCTCGTTTTAGCCCGAAATTTCCCGAAATACCTACAAAGCGCACAAAAGTCCGCGTAGACATCTATCTCGACACAATACATGTTTTAAGTGCAAAACGTATTGGACTAGTGCTAGACAATGCATGATTGAGCGAGAATTCTACCTAAATGTTTACCTAAAACTATGCTATAAATCGTGTTATCAAAATACCCCATACTTAAGGTTTGCTCGTCCCCGAGCAAATTCCCAACTATAGACTACGAGATGACATGATTTATGTATGCAGAAAAATGGCAAAATCCCTTTTTTGTTTTGTGCTTCTACTATTGGATCACCTTCATAGTCATGATCAATGGCAATTGAATAAGCAATTATGTATTCAAACAATAAAGTCATGGAAAGACAATTGTACTTAACTCAAAAACATGCATGAGTTGGGAGGACGGAGATGTCAAGAAGATCAAGAGTTTATCCAATCTAGATTACTAAGTCTTACAAACATGCAAGTAGGTCATAAGGGCTTGTGACATAAAAGGTTAAGAAACGTTTCAATTCGGGGAGGGGAATTTTCTAGGTATGTGATGCTAATCCGGGAATGGAACTAACTTGTCCTCGATCAACTTCCCCCAAGTGCATATTTTTCCCTATCTTGCTTTCTTTTCTTTTTCTTTGATTCATTTTTGATTCATTTTTGAGACAATGGCATTGGTGTACAATAGCCGAAACCTCGGTGATTAGCCATCCTCGGGCTTTTTCTCTTTTTCGAGGTGCATCCACACCGGGCACACATACCAAAGCTCGTTAGGGCTATCGGTTCATTTGACTTTGGCAAGGCACCAACACCCGATCATGTGAAGTGTACCGAGTTACTTGTCATTTAAACCAACGCCCCCATACCTATTTTGGCTACACTTCCACAATAATTTCAGCATTCTATTCATGACATTCTTTTCATTACATCTTCACCCCGCACTTGCTTTTCACACATTCAAACACACTAGCATGCTCCTATTCCCGGATGGGTTTAAAAGGAGGTCAAATTTATATCAATTGAGGTGCTCAAGCAATCATGATCAAGATGAGAAGTAGAGAAAGATGAAATGCCTTATTCATTCCTAGATGGTATGCAAGAACTATCATGTAATTTCGATTTTCAATACTCAATCCATTCTAGGCAATCACCATGCTCTCAAGTCATTCATGGAATTCAAGAGAAGTAGTTCAAGTCCACATATGCATTTATCAATTTAACACATAAGGCCATTCATAGCCAATCACAAGACAAGTTTTCATCATTAGGATCATATCCAAGCCTAGAAAGCACAAAAAAAATTTTAAATTTTCTGATTTTTATGGAATTTTCGATTTGAGTATGTACAATGCAAGAGATGTGCAAATATTAACCTATCCTAGATGCTCTTCATGCAAAGGATCATGCAAACCCCACCCCATACTTAGAAACACATTGTCCCCAATGTGGTATACAAGTGAAGAGAGTGAAAGAAGGTTCTCACAATGTAAATTGGTTTTCTTTGGTATTTGGGAATTCTCAAGAGGATTGATGTTGGATGATCCTTTCAATCATGGTAGGGAGCTCTAAGCATCCTTCAAGCTTTGAAACCCGCGCTAGGCACCACTAGCCGTCCAAGTTCCGCGTCCGCTCCACCCATAATTGGTGAGGGTTTCATCATCATCATGTCCAAGAAAGGCCTCCAATGCCACTAATGTTCTAGCACACATAAAATAGACAAAACACACAAAGCACACAAAAACAGAAAAATCTAAGCTAAAATGAAGGAAAAATGTTACCGATGGGTTGCCTCCCACCAAGCGCTTCTTTAAGGTCATTAGCTTGACCAAACTCGGGAGTGTTTATGCAAGGTGAAGTGGGGCAATCATGTCTATCGGTGCTCCCGGAATGTATTTCTTCAAGCGATGTCCATTCACTTTGAAGTTTCCACAATGTTCCCCTCCTATTTCAATTGCTCCATGGGGAAAAATCTTCTTCACCACATATGGCCTGGTCCATCTTGATTTGAGCTTTCCGGGGAAGAGTCTTAGCCTTGAGTTGAAGAGAAGGACAAGATCTCCTTCACTCAACTCCTTTGGAATGATCCTCTTGTCATGCCACCTTTTGGTTCTCTCCTTGTAGATCCGGGCATTCTCATAAGCTTCCAACCGGAGTTCCTCAAGTGCATTGATATCAAGCAATCTCTTTTCTCCCGCCTCCTTGAGGTCAAAGTTTAGCCACTTAATGGCCCAATAAGCTCTATGCTCCATTTCCACCGGAAGATGGCAAGACTTGCCATAGACCAACTTGTAGGGAGTGGTGCCAATAGGTGTCTTGAAGGCGGTTCTATATGCCCATAGTGCGTCATTGAGCTTCATGGCCCAATCTTTCCTTGTCCTAGACACCGTCTTCTCGAGTATGGCTTTAATCTCACGGTTGGAGATCTCCACTTGACCACTAGTTTGAGGGTGGTATGGTGTTGCCACTTTGTGAGTCACCCCATACTTAGCCAAAAGTGCTCCAAAGTTCCTATTTGTGAAGTGCTTCCCTCCATCACTAATGATCACCCTTGGTGTTCCAAACCTAGGGAAGATCACTCGGTTGAAGAACCGCACCACCACCTTGGCATCATTCGTAGGAGAGGCGATTGCCTCTACCCATCTTGACACATAGTCCACCGCCAATAGGATGAATAGATTTCCACATGAAGAAGGGAATGGTCCCATGAAGTCTACACCCCACACATCAAAAATCTCAACTTCTTGGATGTTGTTCAAGGGCATTTCATTCCTCCTTGAGATGTTTCCCGTTCTTTGGCAAGCATCACATGCCGCTACAAAACCTTGCACATCTCTAAACAAGTTAGGCCAATAAAAACCGGATTGCAATACCTTGGCACACGTTTTGTGTGAGCTAGCATGGCCTCCACATGGTAAGGAGTGACAATGCCGGATCACACTCTCCATTTCATCTTCGGGTATGCATCTCCTAAGCACCCCATCCGGGCCTCTCTTGAATAGAAGTGGCTCGCTCCAATAGTAATGCCTTACATCGTTGAAGAACTTCTTCCTTTGTGCATACGTTAGTCCGGGAGGCACCTCCTCGCACACTAAGTAATTCACAATGTCGGCATACCACGGTTCACTTCCTCTAGCCACTTGGAATAAGCATTCTTCCACCAATTGCAATTGTTCGTCCCGGAACGAATCATCTATCGGGATGTCGTCTTTCCCAAGCTCCAATGGTGGGAGTCTACTAAGGTGATCCGCTACCGAGTTCTCGGATCCCTTCTTATCTCTTATCTCCAAATCAAACTCTTGAAGAAGAAGGATCCACCGAATCAACCTTGGCTTGGCATCCTTCTTCGTAAGTAGATAACGGATCGCCGCATGATCCGTGTAAACTATCACCTTCGCTCCAACAAGGTACGAGCGGAACTTCTCAAATGCATACACCACAGCTAACAACTCCTTCTCGGTAGTAGCATAATTGAGTTGGGCATCATCTAGCGTCTTGCTAGCATAGTATATAGCATGAGTGCGCCCTTCTTTCCTTTGCCCCAAAACATCCCCTACGGCTACATCACTTGCATCGCACATGATTTCAAACGGTAAACTCCAATCTGGAGGTTGCATGATGGGTGCGGAGATCAAGGCGTTCTTCAACCTACAAAACGCTTCAAGACAATCCTTGGAAAAGACAAAATCAACGTCCTTCATTAGTAGGTTAGTTAGAGGCTTAGAAATTTTAGAGAAATCTTGGATGAATCTCCGGTAAAAACCGGCATGTCCTAAGAAACTCCTTACCCCCTTCACCGAGGTAGGTGGTGGCAACTTCTCTATCGTTTCAATCTTAGCCCTATCAACCTCAATGCCACGGTTAGACACCAAGTGTCCTAACACAATCCCTTCACTTACCATGAAGTGGCATTTTTCCCAATTTAAGACAAGATTTGTCTCCTCACATCTTTGTAATACTAATGACAAGTTAGCCAAGCAATCATCAAAAGAAGAACCATAAACAGAGAAATTATCCATGAACACCTCCATGATATTTTCTATGTATTCCGAAAAGATAGCCATCATACACCTTTGAAAGGTGGCGGGTGCATTACACAACCCAAATGGCATTCTCCTATATGCAAATGTACCCCATGGACATGTAAAAGTTGTTTTCTCTTGGTCATCGGGGTGGATAGGGATTTGGAAGAATCCACTATACCCATCTAGGTAGCAAAAGTGAGAATGTTGAGCTAATCTTTCTAGCATTTGGTCAATGAAGGGGAGGGGAAAGTGATCTTTCCTAGAGGCCATGTTCAATTTCCTATAGTCTATACACATTCTCCATCCCGTGACCGTCCTAGTTGGTATTAATTCATTGTTCTCATTAGTTACTACCGTCATTCCACCCTTCTTAGGTACTACATGAACGGGACTAACCCACTTACTATCCGAGATAGGGTAGATAATTCCCGCGTCTAGCAACTTAATGATTTCCTTTTTGACCACCTCTTTCATTATAGGGTTCAATCTCCTTTGATGCTCTATAGAGGGTTTGTGGTTATCTTCCATCATTATCTTATGCATGCACAAGGATGGCTTAATGCCAACCAAATCATCAATAGTATAACCAATAGCTTTCCTATGCAATCTTAATTCATGTAGCAATTTAGCAAGTTCATCATCACTCAAGCATGCATTAACAATCACCGGATATGTAGAATTATCACCAAGGATTGCATACTTTAAATGAGAGGGAAGGGGTTTGAGTTCAAGTGAGGGAGGACCTTTTTCGGTTGAAGACGATCCAAATAAGATTGGGTGAGATGAATCCAAAGCAAATGAAGACTCCCCTTGGCTCCTAGAAGCTTGATCGTCATTAAGAGCTGATTCAGGGGAAACCACGGTTGGAATCACGGTTGGCTCAACTTCCACGACCGTGGTTCCTTCCAGGCTTGTTTTTCGGAGTTGTCCAGAGAGTTTGACGGCCGTGGTTCCTAAATCTCGACCGTGGAACTTACAGCTGTTCATAATTTCTTCATGGCTCTCAAATCCAACTCTTGGCTCCTCTTCCAATGCCTCCAAGGCTTTGATCTCTTCATTGCAATCCTCCTCAATATCTTCCTCCATCATACTCAAGGTGAGAACCTTTTTCAAGGGATCCTTGATCAAAATCGAGCTCACCATTTCTCTAGATTCTTCTTGCTCGACTATGTTGAAGATGTCTTCATCAAGGGTTGGCCCTTTCATCATAGTGGACAGCTTGAACTTGATGTTCTCCTCTCCGATGTTGAAGGAGAGAGTCCCGTTCTTGCAATCCACTAAGCATCCGGATGTGGCTAGGAAAGGTCTTCCTAGGATGATGGGAACCGGGTAATCCGCTGGAATGTCCAACACTACAAAGTCGATAGGTACATAGAATCCTCCCAATTGCACCGGAATGTCTTCAAGAATCCCAACTGGGTGAGTGATGGATCGGTCCGCCATATAGAGGGTCATCTTGACCGGTTTTGGCTCTCCTAGCCCGACCTTGTTACTAAGTGCAAGCGGTATGATGCTTACACTCGCCCCAAGATCACAAAGGGCTTCGTACTTCACATCTCCTACTCCGATTGGAACACAAAAAGAGCCCGGATCCCTTAGCTTGGGGGGCATCTCCTCCTTCATTGTTTGGATCAACTCCGAGGATCTCTTGGTCATTCTAATCTCCCCATACTCTTCCAACTTCCTTTTGTTGGAGAGTATTTCCTTCAAGAACTTTCCGTATGCCGGCATTCCTAAAATGGCATCCATGAACGGAATGTTAATATGTAATTTGGACATTAGTTCAAGGAACTTACCAAAGTGATTGTCCAAACGAGCTCTTGCTCTTGATTGTGGGAATGGTAGTGGTGGCTTGTATGGAGGTGGTGCCACATAAGTTGGCTCTATATCCTTGCTCTTCTCTCCATCTTCTTGCCTTCTTCCCTCTTCTACCACTACTTGCTTCCCTTTAGCTTGGTCCTTGGGCAAAGGGTCCTTCATACTCAACCCACTCCTTGTTGTGATGGCCAAAACTTGGCCTCTTGGGTTGTCTTCGGTTCTTCCGGGAAGCTTTCCCGGATCTCTATGTGCCTCACCCGCCTTTTGGAAGACTTGTGCTTCCAAGACCTTTTGAGCTTTAGAAATTGAAGTGACGGTGCTCTCAAGTCCACTCAACCTTCCTAGCAATTGCTCAAACATGACTTCGGTTCTATCCTTTGAAGGTTGAGTAAAACCGGGTGGAGGTTCTTGTGAAGCTCTTGGTGGTGGAGTTGCACTTGTGGAGGCGGAAGGGTTCAAGGCTCCATCCGGATTTGAGTAAGAGAATCCGGGATGGTTATGGTTTGGCCGGTAATTGTTGAATTGCCGGTTGTTGTTGAAGTTCCTTGGGCCTTGGTAATTGTTGAAGTTGCCTCCTCCCAAGTAATTGACATCCACCTCCTTGGAAGACAAGTTTGCTTGTGGAGGTGCTTGAGGAGTTGTTTGGCTCTTCAAGGTTGTGGTGCATAACTCTCTCAAGGATTTCAACTCGTTGTTGATGGCGTCAAGCTTAAAATTGCTCATGGTGACTTCACTCACCTCATATGCTCCCGCCTTTCTCCCTTCACTCTTTCTATGCGAGTACTTCTCAATCACTAGAGCTTGCTTCTCCACAAACTCCCAAGCATCATCAACATGTTTCTCCATAAATGTCCCACCGGAAAGAGATTGAAGCTTGAATTGGCTATCTTCATCAAGCCCCTTGAAATAGATCTCTAATAGCTCAATCTTTGGTATGCCATGGTGCGGACAATCTAGAAGAAGATCTTTGAATCTCTCCCAAGACTTGAACAAACTCTCTCTATCCCTCATCACGAAGGCATTGATCTTTCCTCTTAACTCGGTGGTCTTGGAAGGTGGGAAGAACTTGGTCAAGAACTCGGTTGTCATCTCTTCCCATGTACCAACTCTTCCTTGTGGAATAGATTGATACCAAGCTAAGGCTTTGTCCTTAAGAGAGAAGGAAAAGGCCCTTAGCTTATGGTTGTTGCTCTCTAATCTTGGTGGTCTAAGAGTCTCCATCAAGATCTCATAATTCATCAAGTGTTGATGAGGGGACTCTCCTTCCATCCCTCCAAATTGATTGTGCCGGATCATTTGTAGGACTTGAGGGCGGAGCTCATAGTTGTGGGTTACGGGATCTCCTAGATTCACACCCGGTCGGTGTGCTCTTTGTGCCGGATCCATGCGTCTCCCTAGGGTTTGTGGCTCCTCAATAGCAATGGGAACAACCCTAATATTGGCCGCCGGTTGCGGTTGTGGTGGAGGTGGTGGAGGTTGTCGGCGATTAAGCTCTCCTTGTACAAGGGCTTGCCTAATCTCTTCAATCTCCCTTCTTGTTTCCTCTTGCCTCTCATTGGAAAGTCTCCTCTCTTCCTCTAAGAGCTCATCTCTTAGCCTTATTTGCTCTAAGGCTTCATCCAATTCAGCTTGAAGATTTCTACCGGCCATTCCTCTCTCTTTTCGGATGTTCTTAGATCTAGATCGAAGGGTTTTCTCCGGTTCGGGATCGAATGGAGCTAGATCCTTGCCACGAGATCTTCGCATACACCTAAAGAGAAGTAGATGTCCTGAAAAGCAAAGACACAAACCAAAAAGAGATCAAAAGAAACAAGAAAGATCTACACTAGAATCAATCACAAAATAGACTCAATCTAGACCTAGTCGCCGGCAACGGCGCCAAAAACTTGGCGCCAAAAACTTGTTACGCTAGAAAGTGTGTACACAATAAGTCTTAAATTTATACTTGTTATAATTATCCTAATTCTTAGCGCACCCGCAGTGTACGGGACGAATGTAGAAAGATAAGTACTCCAAGGTCGAACACAAAGACTAAGGTGAAATCGGACTAAGTTGTGATTGAATTTAGCAAGGTCTAATCTAAGCAAGGAAAGGAGGAAATCGCAATTTGTTTTTGTTGGTTTTAATTGATCAATTCGAAGATCACAACTCATACAAACAACCAAGTCAAACTCAATCGGAAAGTTGGCACAAATAAACAAATCGAACAAGATGTGATCAAGAGAGAAAGAAAACGGATTCTAGGGGTTGGAAATTCCGGTTATGGCATAATCTTCAAGTTATCTATTTATTCTTTGGATTGATTATGATATGTTGGGATTTAGTGTTTCTAAAATGGGATCAAGTACCGGGTAAGTCTCATGATCAACTAGTCCGCACCTAAGGTCTTATTACCGGTTAAGTTTCTAAGAACCTAAGGATAGGATTTTAACACAAACCGGATTATTGTCTAGAGGTCTAACCTATCCTTACCGGGTAAGTCTCGGAAAGGGAAGTTCTAAGCAACTATCCTAGCACACTTAATCAATGGCGGCTTATTAGGCTCACCATTACCTAAGGTTTTGCTATTTTAGATTCTAAGGGCAAGGATTACCGGGTAAGTCTCTCCCAACACTTAGTCTCTACACTAGGACATCCTAGGGTAGGTTAAACTTAACAAAAACTTAGGGTTTCAACAGTTTTATGAACCTAAGGCGAGATCCTTCGAGTTCAGGAAAATCACGGTTCGTTCTACAGAAACCACGGCCGTGGTTCTTCAAGAACTACCCGTGATTCCTAACAGTAGCTACGTCCATAAACAAAAATCATCCAAAGGCAAATTTAAGTTCATCCTATCATAGATCTAGCCATAACCATCCTTTCCTAACCCTAGAATCACATCAATCTAGCCTACAACATTCATATTGGAATTCAAAACAAACAAGCATAGATTCATGATCTCCATAGCAAGAAAAATAAGAGAAAGAAGATGAACAAATAAACTCCAAATAGAATCCAAATCTGAAGATTGAAATTAGGATGACTTACAACCCTTCCAAAGGAAGGTTCAAGGGTTCAAAAACTTCTAGAAATAAATCCGAAATACAAGAGTTAGGTGTGTCTCCTCCTCTCCTCTTCAATGGCAATGGCTCCTTTCTTCTTCTTCTTGCACTTTCCTCCCTAGAAAAAAAAAATCCTTCTTCTTCTTGGAATATATTTTGTTCAAAGCAATAGAGAATGTGTGAGCTGCTCCCAAAACTACCCCCAAAATCCCAGCTGCCTCTAACAACTATCAAGGACCACTTTTATAACCAATTTCTTCATGAGCTGGCCATGAGAGTTGTGGCACAGCTGTCACGAGAATCTTGCAAATTCCACGGTTGTTTCCACGGCCGTGGTCTTTCAGATGACCGTGATTCTGTGTAGAAACCTTGTTTTGGATCATTAGGCTGTGGTTTGGTGCATGGCCTTCGTTTGCAAGGTTCCTTGAGTCATTCTTTGTGCTCTAATGAGTTGGAAACGCGTCCTCTGAATGAGCGTTCTTCAAACGCCTCGTTTTAGCCCGAAATTTCCCGAAATACCTACAAAGCGCACAAAAGTCCGCGTAGACATCTATCTCGGCAAAATACATGTTTTAAGTGCAAAACGTATTGGACTAGTGCTAGACAATGCATGATTGAGCGAGAATTCTACCTAAATGTTTACCTAAAACTATGCTATAAATCGCGTTATCAATGATCAGCACTCTTCAACTCAAACACTTTCGACGGGGCTCCTCTGGTGTCATTAGTACCACTACGTCCCCTGCCACGGCCTGATCCCTGTGGAGAATTGTGTGAGGCAGGGTGTCTTGGGGCCCGATACTATTGTTGCTGCTGACTCGGTGCTCGGTATTGAGGGGGCCTCTGTCCACTCCTCTCAACACCTGCAGGGGAAGAACCTTGATGTGACAAAGCTCTACCCTGATGGCAAAAGGTAGCCCTGTGTCCTGGCTTACCACAAGTGAAGTAGGTCGTAGGTGGCCTCTTCCAGTGTGGCCTGAGATGATCGCGACTGTTAGCATGAAATATTGTGATATTTTAGGCACGTTTTCTAATCGTATTTGATTCATATTGATAGTCTTTGATTAAGCTTTGTGCATATGTGAGCTAGTATTACCTATATTGTCAATATGGATGTCTACACGAGTTCTATGTTGATTATAGGTGATTTGGAGGTATTTCCGAACGAAATCGAGCAAAGGAGAATTGAGTTGATATGTCCATAGACCGAGGACACTTTTTGGAAGCAAATTTGAGTATTGGATTGAGGAATACACGAATGAGAGCAAGAATCACGGTCTTACCCTAAATTACGACCGTGGATTGTGAGTCAGAATTCGATGTTCATTCCAGGGGATATTACGGCCGTGGAACTAACCGTAGTAGTTTCCACGCCCTAAAATTACGGTCGTGGAATCTTCCACGACCGTGATCTTGGCGAATCTTTTCGCCATATTTCGAAGCCATGATCTTTTGAAGATTGGGCCGGGCCGACACTTCGTCTTGCCCTATAAAAAGACGGCCGAAAAGAGATTTCAGGGGAGGCGCTTACACCTTTACACAAGCTCTTTACAATCAACGCTTAGCGACGCAAAAAACCCTCATCTTGGAGGTAATTTTGGAGATCTCATCGAAGATCGAAGTTCTTGGAGGATTTTGCAAGAAGATTCCTCTTCTTGCTTAGGTTTGATTTAGGATCGGATTGACATCCCGTTTCTTTTCTTTCCTAAGATTGTGATTGCTTATTCCGTTTTGAATCTTTTGATAAACACTTGTTCTTGACTGTGATTCTGAGATTCATTTGAAGATTATTGATAGTTCTTGAAAGTTCCCATCTTTTGCCTTTTAAATCTTGAATTAATATCAATATGACTGTTATTGGCTAAAAACCCTTAAAAATTCTAAGGTGAAGGGTTGATAGTTGTGGCTTAGATGATGATAGATCGATCGCAAACAGATTAGACCCTGAGAGTTAGAGAATTATCGCCGACAACCCTAAATTACGGGCTGTTCTTGAGTTCCACGACCGTGGAATCTCAAGATCCAACCGTAATTCTCTTAAGTTTACGAGCTTGCTTTTACCTTAATCCAAAGTTAAAGATTTGCTTTAGCTTAGTTTAGACTTGTCTTTTCTAGGTGGTAGTGAAGCCTCAACAACCTCTACCTCGATTGTGAGCCTCAACAACCTCAATCGGATAAGTTAGTCTTGATCTTTAGATTATAGGTTTGGGTATTTGATGCTAAACCTTGTCTTTAGAACCTTTCTATATTGAGCCTCAACAACCTGTATAGGGAGTGTCTTTTAGGTGAGTTACATAAGGTTTTTGGAACCTCAACCGTACGATTACCTTACATTAGTATACCTTTGCATATCTCAACTCTGTCTTTATATATCATTTAGTATATCTTGAATCGATTGCCACAGCTGGATACCCGGATCTTTAGGATTGTTGTTTTCCCAATATTTGCAAAACTCCCATATTTACTGCTTGATAACCTGAAATCGAATTTGTTCCCACCCAAATCCCTGTGTTCGATACTCTGGAATCCTTGCTTAGCTACCTCGATCCGTACACTGCGGGTTCGCTGCTTGATTCTAGTTTTATAAATTTAAAGCTTATTTGCACACACCTCTAGGGGCGAACAAGTTTTTGGCGCCGTTGCCGGGGATTTGGTTTCGGCCGAATTCGGTAACCGGTTGTCAAGCTTGGGAGCTTGCTCTCGTTGTTTGATATTGTTTTAAGTGTATGCGTAGGTCTAGGAATACCGAAGATCTCTTACCTCTTGATCAAGAGCTAGAGAAAACCTTGAGGCAAAAGCGCAAGGAAAAGAAGATGACCGAAGGAAACGAACGTGATTTCCAAGCGGAGCTAGCAGAGAAGGAAGCTCAACTTCGCTGGAATGAGAACCTTCGCGTAGATGAGATGAATCGACATCAATCCCAAGTCAACACTCTACAGGATCAGATGTTCCAGATGGGATTACAAATGAGCGAACTTAAAAATAACATGATCAAGAAATCCTCGAAAAGGACTTCAAGGTCTAGAAGAAGAAGAAGTCATTCATCCGCCGATGATAGCGACTCTTCCATGCCACCGTTGGAAGAGATTGACCCCACGGTCAATGTGAATCCTTTCAGTCCACAAAGAGCTGCTAACCGCCGCATTCCACCTAGGAATGCGAGGGTCGAACGTGTGGGTAATGAGCCGAGAACTCTTGGCCAGCGGATGGATCCAACACAACAACCACGCCGCTTAGGTGTGAACTTTGATGCTGAAGATGTACAAGGGTTTAGCTTCAACCCTCAAGTTATCACTCTTGTTCGCCAAAGCCAGTTTGGCGGTACAAGCGCTGAATCTCCACACCAACACTTGCAAAACTTTGAGTGTATGATGGAGACGATGAGACCAAAGAGCGCTACTACCAACAGCTATAAGCTCAAACCTTTCTTTTTCTCTTTGAAAGGGAAAGCGCTATCTTGGTACCAAGCTCTTCCTAATGGGAAACTAGACACGTGGGAAGACCTTTCCGCGGAGTTTCTCACCAAGTTCTTTCCGCCCTCCAAAACAGCGGAACTTAGAGGTAAGATTAATGCTTTTTCTATGAGACCTAACGAAAGTTTGTTTCAATCTTGGGAAAGGTTTCAGGATTTGCTCTTGGATTGCCCTCATCATGGCATATCCAAGCTTGCCTTGCTGGAAATTTACTACAAGGGGCTAGATGCGGGAACGCAATTCAACCTCCAATCCCTCTCATGTGGAACGTTCATGGACATGAGAGAAGATGACGCTTGGGACTTCATTGAGAAGCAAGCAAGAGTCATAGAGAAGTATTCCCACCGAAAGGTGGAGGGAAATCGTGTGGAGCAAGGAGCAAAGCTCACACATGAAGCTCAAAATCAGATTTTCTCCCTCAACAATGAAATCAAGGAGTTGAAGGAGACTATCAAGACCAACTTCCCGAAGCAACAAGGGAAGGACGTTGGTTATTTGGGCAACAATAACAATGGCGGTGATAACACCAACCGCAACAACAACAATAGCCGGAACAATAACCGGAATAACAATTGGAATGGAAACAACAACAACCGGAACAACAACAATTGGAACAACAATCGTGGTTCAAACAACAACAATTGGCGCTCCAATCAACAGAATTCCGGTAACTCCTATCCTTCCAATTCTAATTCGCTAACTCCACCTTCCTCTTCCTCTACTCCTTTGAAAAGCCAGGGGCAATCATCTAATGGAGGAAGCACTTCGGGGAAGGAGAAGCCAGATCCCATGTTGGAAACTATCTTGGGAAAGCTTCAAGGGATGGAGGACCGTTTCACTAAGTTCGATGATCGAGTTTCTAAGATCGACAAAGCTCAAAAGGTTTTAGAAAACCAAATGTTCGATCATGCGGAAGAAGTTCCCAGAAATCCAGGGAAACTTCCAGGAAAGACGGAGGACAACCCTAAAGGAATGGTAATGGCGATTACAACTAGGAGCGGAGTGACTACCACCGATCCGCAGCCTACGTTCGTTGAAGTCCCCGTAGAGAAAGGCAAAGAAAAGGGGAAGGAGAAGGAGGACGTCTATGTTCCCCCTCCAGCCTTCAAACCTCCCCTACCGTTCCCTCAATCTAGAGCGCGAGCGCGCCTAGACAAGCAATTCGGTAAGTTCATAGAACTCATGAGCAAACTGCATATTAATATACCTTTCATTGATGCTATTGTAGGTATGCCGGCTTATGGCAAGTTCTTGAAGGAGCTCCTCTCTAACAAGAGGAAGCTAGAAGATTTTGGAGAAGTCAAGATGAGCTCGGACTCTTCGGATCTCATCAAGACTATGAAGGAGAAAATGCCCCCAAAGCTGAAAGATCCGGGGTCATTTTGCATTCCCATTGGAGTGGGAGAGGTCACATATGACGCTTTATGTGACTTGGGAGCAAGTGTGAGCATCATACCACTTGCATTGTGCAGGAAGATCGGTTTAGGCGACCCTAAACCAGTGAAGATGACGTTATACATGGCGGATCGATCCATTACTCGTCCCGTCGGCATTGTAGAAGACGTCCCAGTCAAGCTAGGCAAGTTCTTTGTCCCCATTGATTTTGTCGTACTTGACATTCCTGCAGATAGTCCGGTCCCGATCATACTCGGAAGGCCGTTTCTTGCAACTTCCGGCTGCATGGTCGATTGCAAGAATGGGAGACTCGCTTTTGATATTGGGGAAGAGAAAGTAGAGTTCGTTCTTTCCACTCTAGTGAAGGAACCAATCT
>BSUD01000008.1:87813265-87832921 GCA_033239045.1 Fagopyrum esculentum | reverse complement strand
GAGGATATTTACAATGTCCAAGACGAAGAAGGTTTATCTAGGGAGGAGGTAAGTGCGATTCTCTTTAACGATCCCTTGCAAAAGGTTATCACTATGAGTCTAACCAATGAAGGGGGAGAAGAAGGGTGCAAAGAGGAAATTGAAGCCTTGGAAGCACAAGAAGAGATGCATGAAGTGGAGTTTGAAAAACTCCACGATGAGGCTGAGAATACTAGATTCCACGGTCATACTCTGTATTCCACGACCGTGGATTCCACGACCAAAATCGACCTCCATTCCAGAGGATATTACGGCCGTGGAACACCAGAGGAGGCCGTAATTTTGGCCGTGGAAGAGGGTGATCGATATACTTCTTCAACTTCTTCTAACTCTTCTCCAAACCATTCAACATCCTTAGAAACTTCTAAGGAAACGTCGGGAGCTCCTCAAGGATCATTGGAAGCTCCGAAATCATTGGAACTCAAACCACTTCCTACTCATCTAAGGTACGCTTTTCTTGGATCTAACTCTACCTTTCCGGTTATCGTTAGTTCCGAATTAAGCATAGATGAACATGAACAGCTCATGATTGTCCTTAGGAAACATAGAAAAGCCATAGGCTACACTATTGAGGACTTAGTAGGAATTAAACCCTCCCTATGCATGCATAAGATACTAATGGAGGAGGACTTTAGAACTTCAAGACAACCTCAAAGGCGGTTGAACCCGACCATGAAGGAGGTTGTCAAGAAGGAAATTCTTAAACTTCTTGATGCAGGTATCATCTATCCTATCTCCGATAGCAAGTGGGTGAGCCCGGTTCAAGTGGTTCCAAAGAAGGGAGGAATGACGGTCATCACCAATAAGAACAACGAACTCATTCCTACCCGAACCGTAACTGGATGGCGAATGTGCATAGACTACCGCAAGCTCAACAATGCAACGCGGAAGGATCACTTTCCATTGCCATTCATCGATCAAATGCTTGAAAGGTTAGCACAACATTCATACTTTTGCTACCTTGACGGTTATAGTGGCTTCTTTCAGATCCCGATACACCCGGATGATCAAGAGAAGACCACATTCACGTGCCCTTGGGGTACGTTCGCTTATAGGAGAATGCCGTTCGGGCTTTGCAACGCCCCAGCCACCTTTCAACGGTGCATGATGGCCATCTTCTCCGAATACGTAGAGGAAATCATGGAAGTCTTCATGGACGACTTCTCCGTTTACGGTTCCACTTTTAACGATTGTCTTTCTAACCTTTCTCTTGTTTTGCAAAGATGTGAAGACACTAACCTAGTTCTTAATTGGGAGAAGTGTCAATTCATGGTTAAGGAAGGAATCGTGTTAGGTCACTTAGTCTCTAGTAGAGGGATAGAAGTAGACAAAGCTAAAATAGAGACCATAGAGAAACTTCCTCCCCCAATTTCGGTGAAGGGAATAAGAAGTTTCCTAGGACATGCTGGATTTTATAGACGTTTCATTCAGGACTTTTCTAAGATATCAAAACCTCTCACTAATCTATTGATGAAGGATGCGGTTTTTGAGTTTTCACAGGAATGTCTAGATGCGTTCAACACCATTCGGCAAGCTCTAATTTCAGCACCCATTATCCAACCCCCGGATTGGACTCTCCCTTTCGAGATTATGTGTGATGCTAGTGACGTAGCTATTGGAGCTGTTCTTGGGCAACGAAAGGAAGGACGAACCCATGCCATATACTACGCTAGCAAAATGCTAGACGAAGCTCAGCTCAACTACGCCACTACAGAGAAGGAATTTTTAGCCATTGTCTACGCTATTGACAAGTTTCGCTCTTATCTTGTAGGTGCAAAGGTGATTGTCTACACGGATCATGCTGCGATCCGGTACCTTCTTGCAAAGAAAGACGCGAAGCCAAGGCTGATTAGATGGATTCTTCTCCTACAAGAATTCGATCTAGAGATCCGCGACAAGAAAGGCTCGGAAAATTCTGTTGCGGATCATTTGAGTCGTCTAACACATCTAGAGGACGACCAATTACCCATTGATGACTCCTTTCCGGACGAACACCTACATATCATAGAGGAGTGCATCAAGGTAGTCTCCAAAGGTAACGAACCATGGTTTGCTGATTTTGTTAACTATTTGGTTTGCCAGGAGATACCACCCGGACTGTCATACGCACAAAGGAAGAAGTTCTTCAAGGACGTCCGGGAATACTATTGGAACGAACCTCTCCTCTTCAAGAGAGGTCTGGATGGCATCATTCGGCGATGTGTGCCGGAAGATGAGATGCAAAGTATCATCCGTCATTGTCATTCACTACCTTGTGGAGGACACGCTAGTTCGAACAAAACTAGCGCAAAGGTATTGCAATCTGGATTCTATTGGCCTACTTTATTTAAAGATGTGCAATCCTTTGTTTCTTGTTGCGATGCTTGTCAAAGAACAGGCAATATCTCTAGAAGGAACGAGATGCCCCTCAACAACATCCAAGAAGTGGAGATTTTCGACGTTTGGGGAGTCGATTTCATGGGACCATTCCCTTCTTCTTGTGGAAACCAATACATACTATTGGCGGTAGACTACGTCTCTAGATGGGTCGAAGCAATTGCCTCCCCCACGAATGATGCCATGGTGGTGGTTAAGTTCTTCAACAAGACCATCTTTCCGCGATTCGGGACGCCAAGGACGATCATTAGTGATGGAGGTTCTCACTTCATAGCCCGTCGCTTTGAAGCTCTTCTATCCAAGTATGGGGTTACTCACAAGATTGCCACCCCTTACCATCCACAAACAAGTGGACAAGTTGAGATCTCAAATAGGGAGATCAAGGGAATTCTAGAGAAGACGGTTTCAAGGACTAGGAAGGATTGGTCCTTGAAACTAGATGATGCATTATGGGCATACCGGACCGCATACAAGACTCCCATAGGAACCACACCATACAACCTTGTGTATGGGAAGTCTTGTCATTTGCCGGTAGAGCTAGAGCACAAAGCGTTTTGGGCTATCAAATGGCTGAATTTCGGCATGAAGGAAGCGGGAGAGAAGCGTCTCCTAGACATCAACGAGCTGGATGAACTCCGTTTGAACGCCTATGAAAACGCTAAGATCTACAAGGAAAGAGCAAAGCGTTGGCATGATAAGCATATCATTCCAAAGGACCTCAAAGAAGGAGATCAAGTTCTCCTCTTCAATTCGAGACTTCGCCTCTTTCCAGGTAAGTTAAAATCTCGTTGGACTGGACCTTTTCTAATTAAGCGTATTTTCCCCCATGGTGCAGTTGAAGTATGGGGTGAAGCTAGCGGAAGTTTTAAGGTGAACGGCCAACGACTCAAGAAGTACTCACCGGAACTCCAAGCTGAGGAGTTTGCACCTACCGCACTCGAATAAGTGCAAGATTGGTCTAGCTATGGACCTTAAACAAAGCGCTTCTTGGGAGGCAACCCAAGGTATTGCATTCTCGTTTTTGTTTTCGATTCATAGTTTAGCTTAGAATAGAAGTTTTTGCTTTATTTTGCCTCGATTTCTCCCGGTATGTTCGTGTTTTTGGTTGTAGGATCGATGGAAAAGGAGAAAGGAGGGATAATGTCGAAGAGAAGTGACGAAATTTGGACTTTGAAGCTTTACAAAAGGTTCCACGGTCTAAATTACGGTCGTCATAGCTACAGTGGCCGTAATTCTCAAAAGCCTGTGAAAAATCACCAAAATTACGGGTCCGTACATTTCCACGGCCGTGGAATGCCCCGATAGACCGTGATTTTTGAAAATATGCCTGCGAGTATAAAAGCCACACTTCATCACAAAAACACCACAATTCCTCCCCAATTCCACGCCCTAAATACCGAAAACCCACAGCTTCTCCCAAATCTTCGTTCTTTAATCGTTTTCAACGATTCTTCGCTCTAAACTGCAGCAAATCCAACCAAGAACAGGATCCAAGCAACAAATCGAGTGGAAAACGATCAACAAACCCGCATTTTGGATTTTTCAATCCGAAAAAGAGGTTATTTCCTTCTCTTCGATTCTAGTAGATTTGGTTCGTTTTTGCCATAGATTTTTAGGAAGAACTGATAAAGATTGGAAGGAATTAGATTAGGGCTGCTTGTTGTGGTGAAATTTGGTGAATTTGCTGAGATTCACAAAAATCTGTGTCGAATTACGGTCTACAGAGGTTCCACGGCCGTGATTTCGGAAGAACAGCCCGTAATTTTGAACAGAAATGGATTTTGTAAGGAGGATGTCGGGAAGGATTAAGGAAAAGAAAGGGGAGCAAAACAAGAAGAGAAAGGGCAACCCCTCAACCTCTAGGGCACCACCACCCTCATCTCCCTCACCACCATCATCACCTTCACCTCCATCTTCACCCCCTCCTCCTAGCATCCCGACCATACACGAAAACCACATAGCTGCATTTGAGAAAATAGAGAAGAGGACAGTGATAGGTCCTAGATATTTGTTGTTGGAGGATCTATATCCTCTCAACATAGTAGATGACCTTACATGGCTCTTGGATAGAGCCGGATTGCTTGTCTTCACGAACATTCGTGAAGACGCTTATGAGGAGATCACCCGAGAGGTTGTGACGTCTTTCGAGCACAGCCATGTTGATAGGACCGTCTCCTTCCGTCTCATGAACAGAGACTACCATTTGAGCATTGTTGAATTCGGGACCATCTTTGGGTTCCATGAGACCTACAACGGTCGACTTCCTAGAGGCGTTTCCGCCAAAGACTTTTGGGCGGAAGTGGCCATGATCTATGCCGACGAGGACCGTTGGCAACCAGCTGATACCAAGGCTAGATTGATGTATCATCTAGCCTTGAAGATAGCTCACCGTGTTCTTTCGGAGTGTCTCTTTCCTAGGACGGAGACGCCCCAAAAGATCAAGACGGATGAGCTATTCCTTCTTTATGCTATGCTTTATGGATGCCGTGCAGATTGTGCTACTCTTTTGGCGGCGACGATGAGTAAACTGAAGAATAAGTTGAAGGGGAATATTGGATATGGTGGGATAGCGACCCACATAGCTAGGAGCTTTGGTGTAGATTTTTCAGCTTGCACCCGCATACCCGCCGTACCTCTAGGACTACATGCATTCATGGTTAGGGGACTCATCTTCCCCACACATAGAGGTCCGCCTTATGCGGGCATGCCCTGGGAGAGTAGGACAGGCAGGGGTATTGAGTGGCTGCCAGAGTATTCCATTGTGGCGGGACGCCACAATTGGAAGGAGACGTTCGCTGCGATGCATGCGAACAGGCTTGTAGCTCCCCCTTACGTTCCACCACCGGATGAGGATGAGGAGGACATGGGAGAGCAGTACGAAAGTGGTGGAGGAGCAGAGCAGGAGTTCGGCACGTTTCCGGATCAGCCGGATGCGGCCCAGGATGTACCTAGGCGCTCTCCACGCCCAGCTAGAGCTTCAGGCTCGTCATCTCGCCGCGCCAGTGTGAGCGAGAGGCCCACGTGGATGACTACACCTCCCACTTGGTACAGCACACCTCCCCCTTGGTCCACGACGCAGCCAGCAGCACCACCGCCACCACCAGCACCAGCACCAGCCGATGCCCCCACATGGTATGATCACGCCCCGGGATGGTATGAGAGGATGCCGGATTGGGCTACCGGACTTTTAGAGAGAGTCGGAGCATTAGAGATCCGGGCGGATGCTAGAGACGGACGCCTAGACGACCTTGACCACATGATGAGGGACGTCTACCGCCAGCAGTTTGGGCGGTTCTATGATCCGAGTTTCTCTCCATTCCCACCTCCACCGGCGCCGCAGTGATTGATGACTGGACCGCTCGTTTTTAGACATTCCCGCCACCACTTGTGAGTTTCTTTTCTTTCTTTTGTTCTTTCTTTTGAACATTAGGGACAATGTTCGTCCTAAGTATGGGGTGGGATGTACTAAACGTTTGTAATAACTCTACTCTATATGTTGCTTTCATTCCGAGACTATCATTGCATGTTCATCATATGTTACACGTTTCATTCTTGCATTGCATGAAAAAGAACTTTAAAAACCCATAAAAATTGAAAAATTTTGAAAATTTGATGCTTCTAACGAATCGATATGATTTCCATGATAATCACTACTTGCGAATTGAGTTGATAACAATTACATGCTTAAAAGGATTGTGAATCGAAAAGGAATTGAATGAATAAATTTTACCTCTTTTGCAAGTTTTATAATGTGAAAATGTTACCTAAATCATGTAAGAAATTGAAGTTGAAACCACATTATAAGTTCCTATACTTCTTGTTGAAATGATTGAGGCAATTCGATACTTTCTTTCTTCTTTCTTTGATCATCTAACTCCTCATTGAAATATTAGCCTCCCTTACCCATCCGGGAACTTGGAAAGTGAATGAGAAAAAGGCATGTTTGATGTGGGAGGGCCATGAGAGCATATATTTGCAATCAATTGAATAGAAAGAAATTATAGGTTTGGGGAAGTCAATCATGACGATGAGTAACTCGGCACCATTCACATAGCCGGGTGTTTGTGTCTTGCCAAAGTCGGATTGAGCGATATTCCTAGCGGATTATGGTATGTGCGCTAAGGGTTTGAGGCATCTCTTGCAATTTTGAGAAACGCCAATCTCCTAGGCTTCGGTTTTTGTGCACCTCTATCCATAACTCCAAAAGTAAAGTCGAAAAATGAAAAGGAGAGAGCGAAGCTCTAAGTGAAGTGTTGCGGAAACCGCAAAAGAAGAAGAAGGTAGTTGTCCACTTTCCCGGATTTATGCACCACTCTCCCTTAAAGTTTCCCTTCCCTTCCATACTCTAGACCTTTTCTTTGAAAGTCCTTAAGATCAAAAGAATGTTATATGGCTTGGTGATCTAAATTGAAATTCTTATGATTGATTTTGATAATATTTGAAGGTTATAATGCTTGTTTGGAAGTTAAATTGATTCATGAGTTTTCTTTGCCTTTTACTCTCTAATTAAGTGTGTAAAAGTTTGAAAAACGATTGAAGCAAGGTTTGAGAATGATCTATTCTTTAGAAGTCGCTTTCATCCAAAAGAAGGTACACATATTTCATCCTAACTCTTGTTTAGAACTTTTTGAAAGACCTTGCTTAGGGACAAGCAAGTGCTAAGTATGGGGTTATTTGTTAGCATGAAATATTGTGATATTTTAGGCACGTTTTCTAATCGTATTTGATTCATATTGATAGTCTTTGATTAAGCTTTGTGCATATGTGAGCTAGTATTACCTATATTGTCAATATGGATGTCTACACGAGTTCTATGTTGATTATAGGTGATTTGGAGGTATTTCCGAACGAAATCGAGCAAAGGAGAGTTGAGTTGATATGTCCATAGACCGAGGACACTTTTTGGAAGCAAATTTGAGTATTGGATTGAGGAATACACGAATGAGAGCAAGAATCACGGTCTTACCCTAAATTACGACCGTGGATTGTGAGTCAGAATTCGATGTTCATTCCAGGGGATATTACGGCCGTGGAACTAACCGTAGTAGTTTCCACGCCCTAAAATTACGGTCGTGGAATCTTCCACGACCGTGATCTTGGCGAATCTTTTCGCCATATTTCGAAGCCATGATCTTTTGAAGATTGGGCCGGGCCGACACTTCGTCTTGCCCTATAAAAAGACGGCCGAAAAGAGATTTCAGGGGAGGCGCTTACACCTTTACACAAGCTCTTTACAATCAACGCTTAGCGACGCAAAAAACCCTCATCTTGGAGGTAATTTTGGAGATCTCATCGAAGATCGAAGTTCTTGGAGGATTTTGCAAGAAGATTCCTCTTCTTGCTTAGGTTTGATTTAGGATCGGATTGACATCCCGTTTCTTTTCTTTCCTAAGATTGTGATTGCTTATTCCGTTTTGAATCTTTTGATAAACACTTGTTCTTGACTGTGATTCTGAGATTCATTTGAAGATTATTGATAGTTCTTGAAAGTTCCCATCTTTTGCCTTTTAAATCTTGAATTAATATCAATATGATTGTTATTGGCTAAAAACCCTTAAAAATTCTAAGGTGAAGGGTTGATAGTTGTGGCTTAGATGATGATAGATCGATCGCAAACAGATTAGACCCTGAGAGTTAGAGAATTATCGCCGACAACCCTAAATTACGGGCTGTTCTTGAGTTCCACGACCGTGGAATCTCAAGATCCAACCGTAATTCTCTTAAGTTTACGAGCTTGCTTTTACCTTAATCCAAAGTTAAAGATTTGCTTTAGCTTAGTTTAGACTTGTCTTTTCTAGGTGGTAGTGAAGCCTCAACAACCTCTACCTCGATTGTGAGCCTCAACAACCTCAATCGGATAAGTTAGTCTTGATCTTTAGATTATAGGTTTGGGTATTTGATGCTAAACCTTGTCTTTAGAACCTTTCTATATTGAGCCTCAACAACCTGTATAGGGAGTGTCTTTTAGGTGAGTTACATAAGGTTTTTGGAACCTCAACCGTACGATTACCTTACATTAGTATACCTTTGCATATCTCAACTCTGTCTTTATATATCATTTAGTATATCTTGAATCGATTGCCACAGCTGGATACCCGGATCTTTAGGATTGTTGTTTTCCCAATATTTGCAAAACTCCCATATTTACTGCTTGATAACCTGAAATCGAATTTGTTCCCACCCAAATCCCTGTGTTCGATACTCTGGAATCCTTGCTTAGCTACCTCGATCCGTACACTGCGGGTTCGCTGCTTGATTCTAGTTTTATAAATTTAAAGCTTATTTGCACACACCTCTAGGGGCGAACAGCGACTGCCGCAGTTAAAATATTGTCGCTCTCTACTCGGAGCATGAATTGTAGTGTGATAGCTAGGTCTTCCCTGAGTCTGCCCTCGTCCAAACCCGAATACTGCTGCACCACTACTTGCATAACCTATCCTCTACTGCTTATCCGGCCCACCAGACTGAACTGCTCTCCTTAGAACTGGCATATCCTTCTCATATGTGGAGCTCTATCTTGATAGTCTGATAGAGACTCGCAGCGGAATCCTGCAAGATAAGAACGAGTGCTCTCTCTCAATCTCCGGGAGAAGAGGTACACGTGCTGCTCTTCAGGAGGTGCAGCTGGTCCTAGTAGTGTAAAATCCTTCTGAAACTTCTTGACTGCCTCAACAACAGGAATATCCTCAAATCCCGCCTCAATGAAGTCCTGAAACTTCTCTCTCTACAACGAGGCAGGGCAGTACCTCTCTCTAATAATGCTCCTCGTCTTAGCCCAACTGCTGACTCGGCTACGAATGGTCCGCCACCAGTAATATTCTTGCTCCCTGAACAAGGTTTGTACTAACTCCACCTGTCGATCCTCTAGGCAACGCATCGCCTCTAGTGCAGTCTCCGCGTGCCCTACCCAATGCTCCACTTCCAACCCTATCTCTCCATCTAATGGGGGAACTTTCAAGGTGTTGAAAGCTTTCAACCACTCATCCGGCCTCGGTACTCGAGACCCAATAGGAGCTTTGTCAACCTCAACTCTCCTCTCAAATACAACGGGCGCCTGAGTAACTCTCTGTGACACATGTGCTGACCTTGCCGGTACTGGCGGTGCCGGGGCAAGTCCCTCTGTCCTGACAGCTTCCTCCATACGCTAGACGTACACTTTGTACTCTCTGTACTCAGATGCCCCTATAGAGACGCGTCCTGATCCAGTCAAACGTGCTCCTTGTGCCCGAAACCTAGCGGCGGTCTCATTCCCGACCTCGGGAACCATACTCTCAGCCACCTCTTCCACTATAACGTCTTGCATATTCGCTGCGGGTGGATCCTCTCGAGGAGCTCGACCCTGACCTCTCATCAGTGGAGGTCTACCTCCATGGACACGTCCTCTAGCAACGGAAGTTCTACCACCCCTATCCTGTCCAACTGGAGGAAGAGGTCGACGATCTCTACCTCGACCGGTAGCTGGGTAGCCCTAGTTCGTTCCATTTGCACGAGTGATAACCACTACAGTTATAATCTAACTAATCGGTCAAAAAATAGTGAAATTCTAAAGTAATCATACTAAGAATCCCGAGATCCGCGGTGGTAGTGGTGGTCATCAATACTTTCTATCCCAACCCGACTATGCATGCATTTTGAAAACCAAAAGTTCTTTTGGAAAACTCAGACCCCTTTCAAGTTCTTCTTATTTACTTATTTGGCCTTTTAGAAGATTTAAAGTGTCATTGTTGCCAACCTAGAGCTCTGATATCATGTTGTAATCGGAACTCGGGGAGCTACTGGTTAGGACCTCACAATGGGTCCCGACCTTACTTCGACAACAACTTAACTAGATCTTACAACAAGGCACAGATAAGAAAAAACAAAAATCATGAAATATGTTTGACAAAGTCATGAATGTGACTAGAAACACTAACAGTCGGTAACAACAATATCTTACAATCTAAGAACAAGAAAATGACATAACTGAAAGACCAACATAAAGAAAAGACTACAACCCGTCCTATGAAGTACGACACCCCGACTAACCACTACCTTCCGGATCACTCGGAATCTGCTCTAACTTGTGGCACGTCTGAACAACAATATAACAATTAGCTAGCCAATCAAATATAGGCAGAATAAAAATATTACAAACACATCTTAGGAACTACAAATACTCAGCATGCTGGAACACAATCTGGTTATTATCTGATAATTTAGGTGATTCACTTTATTCCGTTCTTAAAGTTGTGGCACGAGAAATCTTAAGATTTCTCGCCTCCGTTCCTTATACAACTGGTGATGGTTTGGCACACCTCCGCCGGTGACGTCCCCGCTAACCAAGTATGGACTAGTCCCTAAAAACACCCCCAACACCCGCGGGCTAACTAAGTAGAATGCCACCGCCCGTTACTCTTAGGCCAAATATGTAGGTCGGTAGATAATTAGTATTAGGTACACTTAAAAACACATCACTCAAACACAACTATCATTATTCACACTCATATCTGAAAGCTAACTAATTAAGCCCAAAGGACTTACTTGAATCAATCTCGACTCTTCGATTCCAAATCGATCGGCAACCGTAGACTAATCGATTTCCTGTCACACGAGGCAAGCGGATCAAAACCTTTCCCATAAACTTAGAAGTCTATGACTTCTAAGGTGTAAGATTCTAACAGAGGAGAAATTACTAAAATACCCATCTAAGGTAAAATGACCATTTTACCCTTGGTCCCGAAACTTCCCAAAATCTCGAAATATCTACTTAAACTCTTACTTGGGACTAAATATCATATTTCTAACTCTTAAGAGTGAGTTTAGGTAGAAACTAGAAAACTACACATTTTTCCTACTTTCTAAAAAGTCACTAGGATCCCACTTTGGCTCAAGATATGAAGCTCGAGTAAATTTGTAAAAATTCTAGTAAAAATCTCTAAGTCTCCTATGATATGCATTCTACTCATAGAAGCAAGAATTTTCTTAAAAATTTCCAACCATAACTTCTACAAAATTCTCCAAAGTTGAACACAAAATCCAGTAATTCTATACTTAGTAAATTTTGGGTCATTTCACAAACAGCATAAACTCCAACTTTTGATACTTAACAGTATGCATATCACTCTAAAACATACTAAAAATTGAACGGTGAATTATGTTTCTAAGGGGTCGAAAAACAGGCCTAAACATGACTGCTTAACACAATTTTTGAAAACTTAAACAGATATTGAAAGAGGTCATATATTCGATACTCACCAGGCTTTTGGGTACTGTTTGCGTCTAATAAGGGGAGAGGTGTGTGGACTGCTCGCAGGAGGGGAGGGGTTGTTATTGTACACGAAGCACTGATCTGAGTTTCTCAAATGAGTGGAATCAGAAGAAGGAAAAAAGTAAGGATAGGTTCCTACTTACTTGACGACTTTTGCAGATGGCTCGAGTGCTAGTTGGGTTCCGCTTGCGTGAGAGGGTGGTCTGGCTAGGTTGATCTATGCAGATCTTTGGAACCTTGGTGGCTGCTGTTACAAGTTGAGGCCAATGACGTTGGTTTCAAAAGGTGTGCAACGGGAGGATACTACAGAACTCAAGATTGAAGTGATTACTTGAAGGGAGACTTGTGGCATGGCTCTTCCCCTTGGTTGCTAGGTTTGCTGCAGCGCTGAAGAGGTCGATCGAAGGAGGCACTACTGTAGAAGGAGGGTGAGGGAGGTGGAAGGTGTTGAGCGTAACAGAAGGCAGAAGTGAAGGCAGGTAATTATACGCAGATCCGGCACTGCTATGGAAGGAAAGAGGGATATTTGCTGCATGAAATCAGGTTGTTACAGGAGGAGATCTTCAACAGCCGTTACATGGAAGATAGGAGAGAGAGAGTCGGCCGATTCTGTTGCTTCCCATGTACTCGTCACGTCTCTGGGTCAGTTCACATGCAAGGGTAGTTGGGCCACGTACAAGCAGCTCCTGATGGGCTGTGCATGGAGAGGTGGGCTGAAACACGGTAAGAAGGAGTGGGATGAAAGTTTGTCATGGCCTTGTCAAACGTTGTCATGGTCTTGTCTTAATCTCGTCAAATCTTGTCATGGTCTCGGCTTGGCCTCGTCAAAAGAACGTCATGACTTTGTCAAGGACATGTCATGACATAAACTAGGGTTAGTGAGATTAGGGTTTCGTTGGAATTTTCATCATTTTATGTGAGTTTAGGCTTACTTAAAATGATAAAATTTGTGATGGTAGGTAACATTAGGTATCATGTACAGGGATTATCGGGTCAAAATTTCAGTTCGACTCGGAAGCAAACGGAACTAAAATTTTGGATATTACAGTATGGAAGAAGAGCGCTACAAACTGAAATCAAAGAGTAGAATCAGAAGACAAGCGTGGGTTTCAAGAAACGGAAAGAATGATCCAGACAAAAAGACGAACATAGTGGAACATCATACTCCATTGAAGAAAGATCATATATTTTCCATCTTTCCTAAAAGTTCCCTCTTTCCCTTCCTTTTTCTGTTTCTTGCATACATTCTTCTTCAACCTCGAAAGCTGCAGCCTTTCTTCCTTGTGATCTGATGCTGGGCATGTAAGTTTTCTTCTTCTTTGTTTCTCCCTCACCGTCATGAGTCACTTCATGCCTTTCCCTTTTGTTTCGTTTTCTTCTTTCGTTCTTCTCTTTTCTTCTGCTCCAAGAATCAAGCTTGAGCCTTGATTTTTGTTGGCCATCCCGTTGTTGATTCGTTAATGTTCACAGGCTCCCTTGGTTGAGTTGTGATGCGTGTGTGTGAGTTGAGAGAAGCAAGCTTTGGCCTTTCTTGAGTTCCTTGTTGTCGAAGGAGTCAACAGTCGCTTTTTGTCACGTCACCGCCCCCGCGCCCTGTCCAGCCGCCCCTGCGGATCCTACCCAGTGCCGCCCCTACGGTGTTGTCTGCCGCCCCTGCAGTTCCCCCAGTTGCTCCCGTCTTTGGTGAGCTGCTTCTTCCTTGTTTCCCTCGTTCCTTACTTGAGTTATGTTGGTTGTTGTTGACCCTTCTTGATTTGTAAGACTAAGGTTAAGACCTTAGCTTGTGGAGATCTCTTAGAGATCATTGAAACTTATAGTTATAGACTTCTAGCAATCGTTTTGTTCCTGATTCGTTATGCCTTGTTGAGTAGGATTTCCGTGCTTCTTTCTTGCGGGAAACTGATTTGTTTGCTGACCTTGAGTTTACCTTCGAGTGAGGTAAGTCCCTTGGACTTACTTAGCTTCATTCCGTTAATTAGTTTGAGTGTATTGGCTTGTTTGTGTTGTTATTATTGCTATAATGGATAACTGGACTAGAATTGACCTTTTAACCGTAATTGGCCCAAGTGTATGATAACTAGGGGGTGACCACTTGTCTAATCCTACAAGAGACTAGGAGGTGCTCTTGCAACCCAGGCCTGGAGGTAATGGATAGTACTGATCAATTCCTGTTGGTAGACGAAAACGGAGGCGAGTTTCGGGAGATTCTCGTGTGACAAAAGAATTTAAATTAGTAATGGATAACTTAATGAAAGATAATAATTGTTGAGTGCGAGCATGATATATACTTATATTACCTTATGTGTGTTTGTGCCTTTACTATCTTTCTGATATCTAGAATGTTAGCTAACATTTTATAACGATGTTGTAGATGCTCCGTGGGTTAGGGATGCTGCTGAGTGGTCCGGACGGTGTGGTCAGTGGGGTTCCCGTACATTATAGGACGGGATCGGGTTTATATTTTTGTTGTTGTTTTCCCTTTGTATTGAACTCGGTTGCGAGCCTTTTATGCTTTCCTTTGTTATAACCTTTGGTTTTATTATAAGTTTTGGTTTTTATTTATTTGCATCTTGTTGTAAGATCCGATGTTGTCGTTGCTACTCTGAGGGTCGGGACCCATTGTGAGGTCCTAGCCAGTAACGCTTCGAGTTCCCAAAACTTGGGGTGTTACAATATGGTATCAGAGCTCTAGGTTGGCAACAATGGCAACCGAAATCTTCTAAAGGTCAAATAGATAAATAAACAAAACCCGCAAGGGGTCTACGTTTTAAAAAGGGGGTTTTCTGTTTTAAACTTGCCGGTCTGGGATAGTTGTACGGGCGACCACCTACCTCCGCGGATCTCAACACTTAGTTTTCTGTTATGATGGCCTTTATATGCTTTTTATGAATTTTTGCTTTTGTTATAGTGTGGCCTTAAATATCTATATACATCCCTATCGCACATGGCGTGTGCTAGAGCTACATCTGCTATGGGACGAGGAAGGGGTCGACCACCTCTTCCACCTACTGTCCGTGGACGAAGACGTGCAGGAAGACCTCCACTAGCTAGAGGCCAGACCCAAGCCCTAGTTGTTGATCTGCCTATCCTTGAGGCGTTCGTCGAAGAGGTTGTTGAGAGTGTTGTTCCCGAGGTTGGGAACGGGGGCCGCTGCTAGGTCCGGAGCACAAAGAGCGCAGTCGACCGAGTCCGCTCGAGTATCCATCGGAGCTTTTGCATATCGCGACTATGTGTAGTGAGTTGAGGAGGCTATCAGGATTGGAGGACCTACACCAGCACCGCTAGTACCCGTGGAGATTAGTTGAGGTTCCGTAGAGAGTTACGCAGGTTGTTGCTGCACCTACTAGAGTTGTTGAGGCTTCTAGAGCACTAGAGGAGGCGAGAGAGCCGAGACCCAACTATTGGTTGAAGGTTCCTTCTTTCGGAGACAAGACCGGATTAGAGGTAGAGTTGTGGCTAGGACAATTGGATTCTACTTTGGAGGCGATCTGCTGTCCGGAGGGCCGTCGAGTTGATATACACAAACGTTGTTGTAGGATCCGGCTCATCACTAGTGGAGGACCATGCACAGTAAGGTTACTAGCTATGAACAAATGAAGACGGTAATCAGGGATTGCTATTGCCTTGCAGCTATGAAGAGAGATCGGCTTCAAGATTTCCTCGAGGCTGGATTCGATGATCTTTCTATTGTTGAGATTGTCAGCAAGTTTCAAGAGGAGTTGTCCCTGCTAGGTCCTTCTGCACCACCCAAGGATCAGCATGTTTACCTTTTCTCTTGGAGGTTGAGAGAGTCTACCCGCTCATATCTTGTTGATTTTCGTTGTGATTCTTTGGCGGACTATCAGGATAGAGCATCTGCTTATGAGAGAGACCAACTAGGTTAGAGGAGAGCTTCTTAGACAGGAGTTCTTGAGAAGAGGCGGAGGATTGGACCAGCTAGTGCTGGAGCTGGAGTAGCTGGATTCGGGCATAGTCAGACGTTGGGACGCTCTTGTTTCCAATAGACGATGCAGAGTTCCGACAAAGGACAACAATGTCATAACTACGAAGGTGTCGGACACATCGGAGCTGATTATATGAAGACTGCAGTGACTTGCTTCTCTTGTGGCAAGCCCAGACATAGATCTGCATTTTGCCGCCAGGGCAAGGCACTATCTCAGAAGGGATCTTCACCTGCCAACGTTGCAGGAGGTGGACAGGGACCTCAGTACCAGTAGCAGCAGCAATAGCAGCAAAGAGCTCCTAATTTTACCGCTCCTCAAGGTTCCACTCCGAGACAAGGGAGAGGTAGAGGACGGGTTGGTGGTACGTTAGACACCAAAGATGCTTCAGCCAGAGTTTATGAGTTGATGAGTGCAGTGGAGCCGACAGCTCCAGCGACCACAAGTACCATTCATATTAATGGTTTTCCTATCAAAGTTCTTTTCGATACCAGTGTTACACATTCTTTTATATATGATGCATGTGTAGATAGATTGGCCTTAGATACCGTAGAGAGATGACCCTTCTTTATAGGATTACTCGATGAGGGTAAGATTAGAGGTATACGAGAGTTTCGCAAGTTCCCTATTAGATTGGGAGGTCGCGTTTGGCCACCTGACTTCTTCGTCGTGTACTTAGTACACAAAGAAGTTATTTTGGGCATGGATTAAATGGATCGACATCAGGTAGTTTTGGGCTTCGGAAAGAGGACAATGATGGTGACTACGGAGTCAGGACTTGTAAGATTTTCCGAGGATGCGATCTTGGAAAGACCGGTATAGTCATCAGTGTAGTCCGAGCTACGAGACTTATCGGTTACGGTTGCGAGGCTTTCTGGTGTTATGCCATGAAGGATAGTACGAGTCCAGCGTTGGAAGAAATTATGGTAGCATGCGAGTTTACCGACGTTTTTTGGAGAGCCATCAGGTTTACCTCCACAAAGGAGTGTAGACTTTGGCATTGATCTAGAGCCCGGGACGAAACCGATCTCACAGGCTCCTTACCGCATGACGCCTATCGAGATGTTTGAGCTTAAGAATCAGCTCGAGGAGTTAGCTGAGGAGGGCTTCATTCACCCTAGTGTATCTCCTTGGTACCGCCACTACTCTTCGTCAGGAAAAAAGACGGATCGATGAGGTTATGTATTGATTACCAAGAGCTTAACAAGGGTACAATCAAGAATAAGTACCCATTACCCACTATCGACAACCTTTTGGACTAGCTGCACGGAGCTTTAGTGTTTTCACGGATCGATCGAAGATCTGGATATCACCAACTGAGGGTGAGAGAGCAAGACATAGCCAAGATGGCATTTAGGAGCAGATATGGCCACTACGAGTTTGTAGTGATGCCTTACGGGCTTACGAATGCGCCCGCAATGTTCATGGAGTTGATGAACAACATCTTCATCGATTTCCTAGACTAGTTTGTGGTGGTCTTCATCGATGATATTTTGGTATACTCTCGCAGCAGAGAGGAGCACGCATGACAATTAAGGATCGTACTCCAAGTCATGTAGGATAGAGAGCTTTACACCAAGCTCTCTAAGTGCGAATTTTGGATGTCTGAGGTGACATTCCTTGGTCATATTGTTTCCGCCGAAGGGATCAAGGTAGATCCAGCGAAGATCGAGTCAGTAGCATCTTGGCTGCCTCCTAAGAATGTCAAGGATGTACGCAAATTCCTAGGATTGGCAGGCTACTACCGGCGTTTTATGGAGGGCTTTTCATTTATTGCCTAACCGCTTACTTCCTTGCTAAGGAAGACTACGAGATTTGTATGGTCCGAGCCGTGGCTGCAGAGCTTTGAGGAGCTGAAGAGGAGGTTGATCTCCGCTCCCATCTTAGCTGAGCTAGAAGGCATTAAGGATTTCGTAGTTTACAGCGATGCACCCAAGCTTGGCTTTGTATGTGTTCTGATGTAGAGGGGTAAGGTTATAACATACGCGTCTAGACAACTGAAGATGTGAGAGGAGAATTACCCTAGCCACGATCTTGAGTTGGTGTGGTTGTTCACGCTTTGAAGATTTGGAGACATTATTTGTACGGAGCTACGTGTCAGATTTTCACAGACCATAAGAGTGTGAAGTATATATTCACTTAGCGAGAGTTGAATAACCGCCAGAGGAGATGGTTGGAGTTGATCAAGGACTTCGATCTAAAGATCTTATACCACCCTGGGAGAGCGAACATGGAAGTTGATGCCCTCAGTAGGAAGACTCTCCGGAGATGGCGATCGCTCGGCTGACAGCTCAACCTCAGTTACAGCAAGACTTGGCATGGATAGAAATGGATATCCACTTTCCGGATTCCGACAGCCATTTATCCACCTTAAAGGTGTTACCTAGTCTGTTGGTAGAAATCCGACAAAAGAAGGAGAGTTGCCCAGCTTTGACATGGATCCGAGACAAGATATCTCGAGGAGATGCGCCACAGTTTGCAGTCGGTGCCGATGGAGTTTTGAGATGCCAAGAGCGTGTATGTGTACCCTCCGATCGAGAGCTGAGACATCAGATCCTACGGAGGCTCGCTCTACACCTTACTCAGTGCATCTCGGTACGAGTAAGATGTATCAAGATATCAAACGCTCCTTCTGGTAGGGAGGTTTGAAGACAGACATAGCGAGATATGTAGATCAGTGTGCGACATGTCAATAGTTCAAGTTCGAGCATCATCGACCAGGAGGACAGCTACACCCGCTTCCCGTTCCTCAGTGGAAGTGGGAGGAGATCTCTACGAACTTTGTTACCGGTTTGAGACCGAGTCGAGGCTTTGCCGCTATTTGGGCTGTAGTAGATCGACTAACGAAGACCATCCGTTTCATTCCTATCAAGGAGACGTGGCCGGTGAATCGATTGGCAAAGGAGTTCACTAGGCAGATAGTGCGACTTCACGGAGTACCTAGGACTATAGTCTTTGACAGAGACGGACGGTTCACCTCGAGGTTTTGGCAGCAAGTGCATGACGCCCTAGGTATGAGTATGCAGTTCACGACTACTTATCATCCTTGGACTGATGGTCAGTCGGAGCGTACCATCTAGACTCTGAAGGATATGTTAAGAGCATGCGTGTTAGAATGGGGACAGGTGTGGCTAGATCACCTCCTCTTAGTGGAGTCTTTGTATAACAACAGTTGGCACGCATCGATCAGGATGGCTTCTTACGAGTCTTTATATGGACAAAGATGTTGTACACCGTTGTGTTGGAACGAGCGAGTAGTGCTAGCAAAGTAGCACCTGAGCAGATACAGGATGATATGGCTCGAGTAGCGGTGATCCAAGAGAATATGCTAGCAGCACAAAGTCGCCAGAAATATTATGCAGATAAGAGGCGCAAACCTCTAGAGTTCAGAGTTTGAGCTCAGGTATGGTTGACAATGTCCCCGACACAAGGTGTTCAACATTTCGGTGTCAAGGGGAAGTTGAGTTCCAAATATGTCGGCCCTTTCGAGATCCTTGAGCGAGTTGGAGAGGTAACATACAAACTTGCATTGCCACCAAGGCTAGAGGGCATTCACCCCGTCTTCCACGTGTCTCAGTTACGGGAATACGTACCAGATCCGAGGCACATGGTCAGTCACGAGGATTTAGTGGTCGAGCCAGACCATTCGTTCGTAGAGCATCCGGTAGCTGTCTTATAGCGTAGTACGAGACGCTTGCGATCGAAGGACATACCGTTGATGAAGATTCAGTGGTCGATGCGAGGAGCAGATGAGGCGACTTGGGAGACAGGGGATAGTATCCAGAGGACTTATCCAGAGTTTTATGTTGAGTTGGATGTACCTACAGCGTAGATGTTGGAGTTTTAGTTTCCGTTGTTGAGTTGTGTTTACGCTTTTGTGACGTCTTGAGTTTTGTACCCCGAGTGGGAATATATGAGTTGAGTTTAGTGTTTTGCTTCACCCTCGTGGTTGTACGATCTTGTGGTTCATTGCAAGTTTTGGGATGAAACTTCTTTTTAGGGGATCTGATGTAAGACCCAGTTTTTTTTTGCCTTCACCGCGGGGGGGGGGGG
>BSUD01000008.1:87752451-87807464 GCA_033239045.1 Fagopyrum esculentum | reverse complement strand
GGCAACCATTCTTCACCCCGGTCTTGATTCTCATAGGGGTCTATGATGGGTGGGTGCCACGGACGGTTATGTGCTACCCGTTCTAAATCGGATTCATCACCGGAGAACTCATTGAAGTTGTGTTGCTCATCGTATTCATCAAAGTCAAGGGTCCTCGGTTGCCGGATTGACCGTTGGTGACGGTGTTCGGACCGATCATGCTCACGACCATGATTGGTGGTTGAGTTGGGACGGTACCGGGGCTCTTCCCGGGTTTGTCGGTCGGTGCGGGGCACACTAGGTGGAGCTGGAGAAGGAACATACCGTTGATGTTGATGCTCATAATATTGGTGCCGATGTTCCGTATCGACTATGGGCAAGTTATCTTGACGCGGGTCGGGGAATTCCTCCTCTTCTTCATGGGACTCATTTCCGTCAAGAGGTAAAGGATGGGTGCGTTCAATGACAGACGCAAGCCGGGTAACGTTTGATGGGCCGGCTCCCAAAAGTCCCTTGCCTTTCCGTTGTGCATCGGAAGTGGAAGCATTGACCACGTTCTCATTCGGATAAGTTGGAGTGGGACGGTGAGCATTCTGAAGGGACTTAAGAGCTTCTAGCTCTTTTTTCAAGGCAATGTTTTCTCGGGTCAAGGCATCAAACTTTTGTTGTGCCTTCAAGGCTTCCAATTCTCGCCTTATGGAGTCATTTTCGAGGGACAACGAGGCAGTTTCTTGAGCCAAGGGTTCACTGAACTCTTGCGGACCAGAATCCTGAGAAGTTTCCATTTCAACGTTAGTCATTGCTCCAAATCAGCACACAAGTTCAAGCAATCAAGTGAGCAAGGTGACAAGTTAGGTCAACTTTACCCAAGTTCAAGTGCGTTATCGGGTTCTACTTTGGGGAAGGCCGTTTGGCGGTTAGGCAAGGAAGGCAAATCCAACAAAATTGAACCAATTACACACAAAAAACAAGTGATATTTTGCAAACGTATGTGAGAAAATGGAGGGATAGAAGATGGACGGATTGTTCACTCGGCAAGCTTTGCTTGCTTTCGGTCTTTGACCGTTTTGTAAAATCCGATTTTTCGGATGGACCGGTTTGCCGGACGTCTTTTCACTTTGTGTTTTTCGTTTCTTTGAAACGTTTTGAGCAACACTTTCTTTTGTTTTTCTTTTTTTTGAACACAAATCCGTATTGATGAAGAGTTGTTTTGCTTTTCTTGGAATATCAAATGCGAGATATCCGAACTTTTCGTTAACAAAAATATCCCAAGAGATTTGGTGAAATTAATTAACAAAATTGTCGGATTAGGTCGGTTTAAGAAAAAGACGGGTTTGATAAATGGTTTGAAGGGAAACCAAATATCTCCTATTTTTGTTCTTTTTGTTTTGAGTTAAACACGGAAAAGAAAAAAAAAATTCAGGAAAAATGGATGAACATGATGAAGAACATGATGAACAACATGAAGATCATGAAGAACAAATGAAGAACATCATGAGCAAACGAACAACATCATGAACAAAAAAAGGCTAAATAGGTTTAAGATAATAACGCACAAAAACAAGAGTAAAGAGAACTTAGCTTTGATCCCTTGCTCTGATACCAATTTGATGCGTCCTTGGAGGTAACCAAGGATAACTCCGGATCTAGATCAAGCAAAACTCCAACTACTCCTTGATTCTTTGTGCAACGTTGTATCGTTTCGGATCCAAAGGGGCGGAAGCGATGAAGAAACTAGGGTTACTTCGATCTAGAGAGATCGAAGGAACCTTTTTGTGTGGAGCGAAGGTTGATTCTTAAAAAGAATCCTCGAATATGGATTTCTTGAATCAAAGACGAGATTCAAGGAAGAAGTTTGAGGGTTAGAAGAGAGATTTTGATGCCCAAGCTAAGTGGAGGAAATTCTTCTCAAAACTTAGTAATATTGAACATGAAAAATAAGTGAGGCAAGATATCTCTTATATAGAGAAACTTGCCTACCTATGGGCCAACGGGCCAAACAAGAATACATGAAGAAAAAGCCCAAAAGGGGAAAACCTAAAAGCATCCAAGCAAACCCTAAACGGATAAGGTCAAAAAGGGAATATTCCTATATGGAATATCCCTTTATTACATAAAAAGGAAAACATGAAAATATAGTCCGAAGATAAGCTAGCTTCATGCCATGGAGTCGGAAAGACGGGACATGCCGCTAACGGAACCGGTAGCCTATGCCATGGTTGTGTAGAGACAAGGCACGCCGGTAATGGGACCAAGTGAAGAAGTAATGCGGGTGATGATGGAGCCGGTGGCTCGAGCAATGGCCTTAGCTCGGGATCGGGTGATCGGTCCATCTGAGCGAACTCTAAGAGCCTCGTCCTCTTCGTCCATGGTCAACGTAAAAGGGGCATCCAAGGGCGCATCAATTCTTCTCTTTTCTTCTTCTTCTTCTTCTTCAAGAATCAAGTTTGAGCCTTGATTCTTGTTGGCCTTCCCGTAGTTGATTCGTTGATGTTTACAAGCTCTCTTGGTTGAGTTGTGACGTGTGTGTGTTTTGAAAGAAGCAAGCTTTGGCCTTTGCTGAGTTCCTTGCTGTCGAAGGAGTCGACAGTCACTTTCTATCACGGCACCACCCCCACACCCTGTCTAGCCGCCCTTGTGGATCCTGCCTAGTGCTGCCCATGCGGTGTTGTCTGCCACCCTTGTGGTTTCCCCCAGTTGCTCCCGTCTTTGGTGAGCTGCTTCTTTCCTTGCTTCCCTCGTTCCTTCCTTGAGTTATGTTGGTTTTTATTGACCCTTCTTGAGTTATGTTGGTTGTTATTGACCCTTCTTGATTGTAAGACTAAGGTTGAGACCTTAGCTTGTGGAGATCTCTTAGAGATCATGGAGACTAGAAGTTATAGACTTCTAGCAACCGTTTCATTCTTGATTTGTTATGCCTTATTGAGCAGGCTTTCCGTCCTTCATTCTTGCGGGAAATTGAGTTGTTTGCTGACCTTGAGTTTACCTTCGAGTGAGGTAAGTCCCTTGGACTTACTTAGCTTCATTCCATATATTAATTTGAGTGTATTAGCTTGTTTGTGTTGTTATTATTGTTATAACGGATAATCGGACTAGGATTGACCTTTATAACCGTAATTGGCCCAAGTGTATGATAACCGGGTGGTGACCACTTGTTTAGTTCTACAAGAGACTAGGGGGTGCTCTTGCAACCTAAGCCTGCAGGTAACGGATAGTACTGATCTATTCCTGTTGGTAGACGGAAGCGAAGGCGAGTTTTGGGAGATTCTCGTGTGACAAAAGAAGTTGAATTAGTAATGGATAACTTAATGAAAGACAATAATCGATTGACTGCGAGCATGCTATATGTTTATATTACCTTATGTGTGTTTGTGTCTTTACTATCTTTCTTTATCTAGAATGTTAGCTAACGGTTTATACCGATGTTGTAGATGCTCCGCATGTTAGGGATGCTGCTGAGTGATCCGGATGGTGTGGTCAGCTGGGTTCCCGTACATTATAAGACGGGATTGGGTGTATATTGCTATTGTTGTTTTCCCTTCGTTTTGAACTCAAGTGCGAGTCTTTAACGCTTTCATTTGTTATAACCTTTGGTTTTATTATAAGTATCGGTTTTTATTTATTTGTGTCTTGTTGTAAGATCCGTTGTTGACGTTGTTACTTTGAGGGTCGGGACCCATTATAAGGTCCTAGCCCGTAACGCTTCGAGTTCCCAGAACTCGGGGTGATACATTTTCATACACTAACTAGCCCCCCTACCATAATTCAATTTAGTAAATATACCCCATTTTTTCTTTTACCATTCAAACTCTAATATCTCAAACTCATCCCTTCCCTGCCCACAACTACAGTCGCACATCACTCCTCCAAACCTGATCCCGGATCTGCGCCACCAGGAACGAAGCCAGCCCTGTCGCCGCCGCCTTCACCAGCCTCGCGCCAGAGTAGTCCGGCCTTCCTCGCCTATTGGTCGGGTGGTCTTGAGTTCCGGTCGAGTAGAACAACGTTGCTATTTCCCAACCATTTTGATTCTAACTAGTTTGAACACAACTCTGTGATTCTTATTTACAACTTGCAACAACTAGCAGTTTGAGGCGGCAAGTGGGTGCATTGCTTGCATAACATTACAAATCAAGTGATCGGAATCATCTTCCTCCTCTGCCACCGTCTCCCGCTAGTTACGGGAGTTCCTTGGAGGTAGTTAATGCTTAATTGTGTTAAACTATCAACTCTTCTTCTTGATGAAGTTATTTTGATGGAAAATGAAAATGAGAATGAGAATAAATTGTCTCCTGGTAAATCTTGTTGCAAGTTTTTGTTGTGTTTTGGAGGAATATGTTAGAAGCTATCACTTCCGCTTGCGGATCAGCGCATAAAACCATGCTTTGACGCCTACGAGCTCCACAGAGTTCAAAAAGAAGAATAGGAGAATCCACCTTTGGCTTCAAAACCTCAACAAAGCTTCTCAAAGTGCTAAATCGAATCTGGACTCTTGAAGAGCAGCATATGTCTAATATATCTTTGGTGAAAGCTTTGAAAACAGAACTTGACCATGCACGTACGAAGATTTCAAACGGACAACCGATCAAAGTTCGGATTGTGTTACAACCTACATGGTATCCTCTCAACACAAGTTTGTGATAAATTGTTATTGTTTATGAATCAAGTTTTTGTTGTATGATCATTCTTCTCATGAAAAAAGATTTAACCCCCGTTTGCGTGACGTTCCGGGTTGATTTCTTCACTTCTTGGGGTTGTGTTTAGGGTTTGTGGTAGAGTGATGTTGTTGTGTAGGGAAGCCTCCAATGGAAGCAAGTAATGAGAAGACGTCTCTAGTTTTCTGGTATGAGTTTCTACCATAAATTTTCATACCAGAAAGCTCATACCTGAATTTTCTAGTATAGAAATTCATGCTAGAAAATTCTAGTATGAGTTTTTTGGCATGAATTTCCATACTTGAAAACTCATACCAGAATTTTGTGGTACGAAAATTCATACCAGAAAACTCATACGAAAAATTTCTAATATGAATTTTTGTACCAAAATATAGTATGAAAATCTGGTATAAAAATTCTAGTATGAAAATGTATATGAAAATTCTGGTATAAAATTCATACCGAAAAATAAAATAAAAAAGGCAAAACAAAATAAAAGAAAATAAAAACAAAAGTCATATTCATTTTACGTAACAAATGAAGCCAAATGTATATTTTCTTTTTTTAAATAAAAAAATTAATTATTTTTATCTACCACTAAATAAAACTGATAAAAATTAAAAGTACACAAACTTTATAAAATTAGAAAGAGACTTTTTGACCATATCCTTTTTTTAGTATTTAGATAGATATGTATAAGCGTTTCAAAATACCTACTTTTACAGGGGGGGTCGTTGGGCTTAACCGAATTGGGCTTTGATGGCCCAATATCATATCCTGAGCCCTTTGGAAACCACTATAAACCTAGTTGCGTAGAAACCCTAATTTCTCGTATCTTCCCCTTCGCCTCTTTTCCCCATTTCTCTCTTCTCCCTCGTATTGTTTTCAGTGGGCGAGTATCGATGATGACTTACTTTGAAATGTTATCCTTGCACATTGATTGCTAGTGATGAAACTCCAAAGGGGAATAGTAATTCATCTCTGAGATGCTCCGTTCATGCTTTATTGAACTCGATCTGCAGCCCCAAGTTGTTCAGGGGTCTAGTTTTACTCTTCGTACATAATTTATTTTTAGGTTGGATCAATGATGTTTTTCAAACTGCGTTATCTATCTGAAAATTCCATATACTATGGAATTGAACTGAGGAAGCAATAGTTCACTGAGATCCAATTCCGGACATTTGTTCGTGCTTTTTTTTCAAAACCGGAAGAAATGTCTTTAAAATGATGTTTAGTTTAATGCTTGGTTAGTTGAACGGGCAATACCTTCTACCATGACATTGTTTCAGCCATGACATTGTTCCAGCGCACTAATGGATTAGTGATGATGTTAATTTTGATCGTCGGCCATGTATACGCCATTGAATTTTCGAATCCTTCCTCTTCCGTCTTTTCTTCTCCAACGGGTAGAGCCTGCAATTAAAACTGTCAGAGCCTTCTCGGTGACGCCATGTATATGGCTGAACGATCTTCATCTATTTTGTTTTCAGTTGTTATTATACTAGATTCGTAATGATCTTTCTAAATAATAGCAATAGTTAAAAATGATTTAAAATTTAATGTGGTAAATCTAGTAAAATGATATATTTCATTGCATTTTATTCATAATCGTATATAATACATACTTTTATATTATAAGAAAATCAGAAACAGTCCATATAATAAAAATGGTTATGGATACAGTGTCAATTATGTTAAATCGTGAGTGTTCAAATGGTACCTGAGCTGACACTCATTTTCGATACAAATTGGAATCAATTGATTTTCTAAATTCCAAATTGGATCTGATGGCGAATCCAGAAGAAGTTGATCGACAAACCCAGGAATGTTAAGTTGGCACTTGGCAATTAGACAACTGAGAGAATTGATGGGATACGAAAATCCCATCAATTCCTCAGTTTGAAAGTGAGAGAATTGATGGGATACGAAAATTTCATATTATTATCAGATATTTGAAAGTGTTAAATCATAATGTTAACATTCCCATCAATTCTCTCACTTATGGGCCTAAGTGAGAAAATTGATGGGATACGAAGCAATATATTGTCTATTAATCCACTACCTTCTATGAATAAGGCATATTATTTAATTTAACAAGTAGAAAATTGATGGGCCTAAGTGAGAAAGATTATTTCTAGATCTTTGTTTGAATCAAATGATAGCAATGCATGTAATGCAAATGCATATGGACGGAGAGCATTTTAGGAGTGATTGGATGACCGATAAGAAATGTGATTTTTGTCACATAAAGGAACATCTTAAGGATAGGTGTTACAAGCCAATTGGTTACCCACCTAATTGGAAATTCAAGTATAAAAGAGCAGAGTGACCTTGTGATAATCCTCTGGAATCAGGGAGCAGTGGAAAGTCTAAAGTTGATTCAAATCTGGTGAATTATGTATGCAAGAATTGCTTAAGATATTCCAGGCAAAGGAAGGAAATCAGTTCACGCAAGAATTGCTTAAGATATTCCAGGCAAAGGAAGGAAATCAGTTCACCAACGCCAATTTTAGTAGCTCGAATGTTGTAGGTAAATTGGAATACATTGCCTTACATGCATCTACTTCATTGGATTATGAGAATTCGATTATCGACAGAAGGGCAACTGATCATATGATATATGATCTTAACTTATTTTGTGATTCGAGAATGGTGGCAAAGGCAATTAGAGTAGCTTTACTTGATGGAAATGTGCAGATGATAGAAAGAATAGGCTCAGTCAAAGTAAATGATGATTTGCAGATTAATGATGTGCTATTAGTACCTGGATTCAAACACAATCTACTATTTGTGACTAAGTTGATAGATGAGAATGATTTGTTGGGGAAAATAGTGTAACACCACGAATCCGCGGGACTCGGAGTGTCACATTGGGCTAAGATCTCACAATGGATCCTGACCCTAGCCTGACAACAAGTTTACTGAATCTTACAACAAGACACAGACAAAATAAAACCGAAATACATAAAACTGTATAAGATCCATCAAAAGGTTTTACAACATCAAGCCGAGTACAAAAACATCAGATACAAAATATCCCATATCCCACGAGCAACCTAATGCCGAGAAGTCCTCGTCTGGCTTACTCTGTAGTCTTCCTAACCTGCAGATCCTCTACAACACGGTATACACCGTTAGTTACAGTAATGAATAAGAATGAAGGAAATAGCACAAACACATATCCACACATCACACATGCACCACACACATTCCTTTACCGTAACACAGGGGTTTTGCACGGTATACACCGTTAGTTACAGTAATGAATAAGAATGAAGGAAATAGCACAAACACATATGGAAAGAATGAAGAGAGAAATCTAGAAACTCAAACGAAATTGAAATCGGATTAGAAACGGAGAGTAGATATGAGTTCGAAGTTTGAGAGAAATCAGATTTTTTACGAGGAAACGTGAAATGAAATGAATTAATAAACGATAAGACGATAATTATCCTTTATCGAAGTCCATAATTATCCTTTAACCGATCCAAAGGCGGGTTGAACCCCCTTCTCCAAACTTCTCGAAATTGGAACAATAAATCTTGAATATTGTAGGAATAATTATTCCACAATTGTCTCGGGAAACGTGTATTCCTAAGCCGTCTTTCTTAGCCGTTAAGAAACGAAATAGTGACCTTTTGGCCGTTTAGCCTTTCCATGTTATTTCATATCTAGGACATGTCCGATGTCCTAATCATATCTCTAAACTGCATTTTTATTAATTGGAGCTCCCATATGCTCCAAATAACACCGGACGGTAAAAATAATTACCCGAGGGAAAAAGTGAAAATTTCCCCATAAGCCCAAAATTACGCCAGGAACATAACGGTGGGACTTATACTCATAACTTACGCAATCTTCGCGAGTTATATGTCAATTACTATCATTGATTAAGTTAATCAACATTAATTATAATTCGAAAATCCTAGCTATTACAAATAGAACCTAATGGATGTTCTTTCAAGACCCTATCACAAAGAAGACAACGGTGATAGGACAAAGAGTTGGAGGATTGTTTATCATGGAGACTGAGATTAAAATAAAGTTGGGAGCAACTGGAAGGATAAAAGAGTCATGTAGTAAAGCCTGCAGTGTAGTGAATACAAACATTCTACATGCTAGACTAGGTCATTGCTCACAAAGCAAAATGAGCCACTTACCCTTGTATTACATTGAATTGTTGTTTGAGGAAATTTGTGAAAGTTGTATTTTTGCTAAACAATATAAAGAACATTCTCAAGAAGTGAATCATTAGCTTCTGCACCTTTTGATCTCATGCATGTTGATATGTGGGGTCCTTACACGACACCAACCAGTTCAGGTGCTACTTATTTCTTGATTGTGTTGGATGATCATACTAGATATACATGGGTATATCTAATTAAACATAAGCATCAAATTGTTGATGTAATTCAGTCTTTTTTTCCCTATGCTTGGACTCAATTTGGTTGTTTCATTAAGGTGATTAGAAATGATAACGGGACAAAGTTTGTACAACAAAAGGTCAGAGATTTGTTTGCTCAGTATGGAGTGATTCACCAAAGAATAGTACCAGGGAACCCTCAAAAGAACGGGAGGGTAGAAAGAAAACACAGACACATTGTTAAGACAACAAGAGCAATGAGGATACATGCTAATTTGCTTGTTAAATTCTGCGGAGAATGTGTAGTAGTTGATGTACACGTTATCAATAAACTGCCAAGGGCAGTTTTACAATGGAAAATTCCATATGAGGTACTATTTTGCAAACAAGTCAACTACGAAGAATTGAGAGTGTTAGGATGTTTGTGCTATGGGAAACCTTATATGATCAAAAAAGATAAATTTGCTACAAAATATAAGAAGTGCTTATTTCTGGGTATCCAAGTGATCAGAAAAGATACATGCTAAATGAATTAGAGAGAAAAGTTTCTTTGTATCTAGAGATGTCGTATTTGATGAGACAAATTTTCCTTGTAAGAACCAGAATAAATTCAATCATGCACTTAGTGAGCCAAGACAAGTAGATTTACCATTGGTCAACCCTTCTTTGGATGATAATGATGAGTACATATTATTACGAACTTCAGAGACTGAGCAAGGACTGAGAGATTCTGGCAGAATTGGAGTTCATGATACTGGTACAGATTTTATGCAACATATTAACTCAGATACAGTATAAAATGTGAATGCTAAATTTCTAATACAAAATGTGAATGCTAAATTTCCAATACAGAATGAGAATGCTGAATCACCATCCTATCACATAGCTAATGTGGAAGAGTTTCCTTCAATAAGACACGCATCTGAATACACAAAGAGATTAACTACAATCAGGACAACACCGGCTAAACTTCAGGATTATGTATGTGAGCAAAGTAGGAGGGCATATCAGGTTACGACTCTTCTAATTACTAATTTATTTGAGGAATATGTAAATTGATTGTCATCCCGGAACCTTCTCATTATGCTCAAGCCAGAGGAAATCCTAAATGGGAGGAAGCCATAACTAAGATAGAAGCTCTACAATTTAAATTATATTTGGTCCTTGACTAGTGTACCTCCTAATAAGACATTGGTGGGTTCCAAATAGGTGTACAAGATCAAATTCAGACCAGATGGCAAAACTAAAAGATATAAAGCCAGGTTAGTAGCAAAAGGTTATGCGCATGTTGTGAAGGGAAAGGGTTACAAGTTTACTTTCTCTCCGGTAGCAAAGTTGGCTACAATTAGAGTGTTGATTGCTTGCACCACTGTCCAAAAGTGGGATATTCATCAGCTGGACATTAATAATGCATTTCTTCATGGTTTTGTTGAAGAAGTGTATATGGAGCCACCATTGGGATATGCTAAAGTAAAACCAAGACAAGTATGCATACTTCAAAGGTCTTTGTATGGTTTGAAGCAGGCATCAAGGTAGTGGATTGTCGAGCTCACAAACTTCTTATCTAGTATGGGTTATGTTAGTTTAAGAAAGACTATTCCATATTTGTAAGACTTCATGAGGGATTGATTTTTGTGGCCCTAGTCTATGTAGATGACTTACTCTTACCTAGAAATGATAAAATCACAATATTAAACACCAAATCAGAGTTCCACAAAACCTTTACAATAAAGGATTTGGGCTTGATCATATTCTTTTTAGGAATAGAAGTGGCTTGATCCAGTAATGGCACTATCATTAACCAAAGGAAGTACATCTTAGATATTTTGAAGGACACATAATCCATTGACTAATAACATCCTTTCCACTGCCAAAGGGACCGAGCTTGTGTGTTAATGAAGGGAAGGAGCTAGATGAACCAGAAATATACAAAAGGTTGTATATGAATATCACTAGATCAAATATATCGTATGCAATTCAGCACTTAAGTCAACTTTTGGCTTCACCTAGAGAGCCACATTTACAACCAGTCATGCATGTTGTTAGATATTTGAAGGGTACACTAAATTGGGGTTTGTATTATTTTTCTAATTCTCATACAAACTTGACTAGTTACAGTGATGCTGATTGGGGGGCTTGTAAGTTTTCTGCAAGATATTTAAGTGGTCATTGTGTGTTTTTGGGAGATTCATTGATATCATGGAAGACAAATAAATAGAAGACAATGTCCAATTCATCAGCGAAATCTGAGTACAAAAGTATGTCTAGTGCAGTGAGTGAGAAAGTATAGTTGCATGACTTTTCAAAGGATCTAACAATAAAGGTTCAGGTACCTATCATCTTGTACTATGACAATAAGACAGCTCAACACATTGCACAAAATCCATTTTTTCATGAAAGGACCAAGCACTTGGACATTGATTGTCACTACGTAAGGGAAAGAGTAACCGAAGGATTTATTCAGCTCAAATACGTGAACTCCCAACAACAATTGGCAGATCTATTAACAAAGCGTTTGGGTGAAAGTCAACACAAGCTTTTATCTTTCAAGTTAGGATTGGTAGAAAACTCACCAAGTCCAACTTGATAGGGGTTATGAGAAGATCAGAAATATAAGTCCATATACTGTAAATAGTTATGGATACAAGGTCAATTCTGTAAACAAAAATACAAGTATAAGTAGCTTGTTCCTCTATAACATAAGGACACTCTCAATAGAAATAAATTGATTCCAGACAATGAGTTAAAAAATTATTCATAATTTCTAATAATAGGTCGGATTGTCAAGGTTTGAGCGGTCGTGGATCAACCCAAACATACAAAACATGTTGTCTTGCGTGAGTACATAGTTTGCATTTATTGACTCGGTTGATTGTGAGATATTTTGCCTAAATGTGGTGATTGGAAGTGAATTAGAGTTATTGTTAGTACATATGTACCGAAAGTATAGTGGTTTCATGTGTTTTTACAGTGAGATATGTTATGGATACAAGGTTTTGTACGTCGCTTGTTGCTCGATTTGCATGCATCCGGTCTGTTTGAAGTTGTCCGAAGTAGTGAGATGCGTCTTCTCCAACAATTGTGGTGTTGTCTTGTTCATCTGATTCTCATGACACTCAAAGACGAGTTATTTGCACTACTTTCTTTTTGAAGGACTCATACATTAGATATATAATTAAATTCTCACAAGAGGTAAGTGTTTAAATTGTTTCTACAATTAAATCCTCAATCTTCTTCCATTTTTCATTATAAAGTAGCAATTATGTAGTAATGGTGTTAGGTGACCCTAAGTTGGAGTGCATCTACCAGCAAGCAAGCAAGCAATGTTATATTATGCAAATAGAAATGCCTCTCTTCATAATTCTATGCCCCCATAAGATTCTTCATTAATGCATAAACCCAAAACAAGGGGTTTTGGGTTACCCAATGTACACAAGCAAGCAATAGTTGCAACCCTTATGTACATGTAAATGAGAAGTCTATGTTCATCCTCACAACAATGTCGAATCAACTTGACAAGGTCATAATTTCTCATTGGACAAGAAGGATCATTTCACCCTAATTAAAATCAATGTGTTAAACACAAATGAAATCAAAATAGAAAATAGTACAATGTGGATGAGGAAACTAACCAACCATTTTCTATGGCCTTGAGCTCTATTCAAATCAAGGATCTTGGCAACAATAGACTGAGCCTTCAAACCAGGTCTAACCCTATCATTAGTGAAACCCTTATGAACAGACCCAAACCTGCTTTCTTCAAAGAAAATTTCTGGATAAAGTGTTTTACAAAACAAGTGATATATGAAGAGTAGGGTACAACATAAATTGCACAACTAATTGGAAAAAGGAAAAAAAAAAGACAGGATCACACAATCTAACAAAAAAAAAAAAGAGATTTGACTCTGTGAGCGATAATATGAAGAGTAGGTTAGCAGCATCTGATTTAAACATCATGAGAAAGATATCATCATGAGAAAGATAAAAATAAAAATGAAGGCAACCACTTTTTCTAGGCGAAGAAATTTCTCTCAAGCCATCATCACCATAAATAGACATCATATAATTAGCAGCATCTGATTTAAACATCTCCCTCAAATTCCTATCACTAACACAATTCCTTGAGATCCTTGCGAAAGACAAAATTTGTGACAAATTTGTAATGAACTTCAATATAATAAGGATGAAGAATTTCCCGAATATATATAGTAAGTACTTGAATACCATATGACAATAATCCTTCCATTGGTAGTCAAGAGAGTAGTGTGGAAGTGTTAACCGAGAGCCTTATCTAGGGAAAACATTTTAATTCTGGCCAGCTTGCCAAAATCAACATACCTTACTTCTGGACCAGGTACTGGTGTTATCTTTTCAACCGTGTACCTGTTAACCACAAGTTCAATTTCTCCATTGTTACTTTACCAAGCACTGATCAACTATTAACATTTGCGAGTATGAGGATACTTGAAAGTTATGGGTGACGACTGACAAGCAAGAAGGAGAAAAAACAACAACAACGCATGTATACAATAGTTTACCTAGATTTTGGCCATAAAAAAATACTTTCACTTGCAATCGAAGTTGGTTGAGATACTTGATCTCATCATCCAACATTGAAGCCTTGTAAGTCTAACAAAAAAATCAACCAAAATAAAAAACAAATAATAATAAAATCAAATAATTGTGATCACTATCAAGTGTAGATAAGTGCTATCATTTTCATACAAACACTAGTGTATAACCCGCACCTTATGCGGTATATTTATATTGAATAGTTTGAGTAATATGTCATGAGTCGTGCAAACTAAAAGAATATTTATGAAACATTATAATAGTAGTTCACCTTTAATAATTCTAAAAACAATAAAATAATCATGCATAAATAATTTCTTATTATTCTCACTTAATCCTTATACAACGCACATTTTAATTTTTAAAAATGACACAAAATATTTATCAGCAATTTCTTTAAGAAAATAGAAACATAAAAGATCTAATAAAATTTTAACTTGAATCTGCAATTTTTTTTTACAAAAAAAAAAAAAAATATTTATCTACATATTTAGATATAAAAACGTAATTTGAACGAAGTTGTTAAGATAACAAAACCAGTTCTAATTTGTTAATTTTAAAGAAAATCAAATCCAAATTTTTAACGATTCTAATTTGTTAATTTATCTAAAAAATAATCCGGAGAGAAATATTAATAAAGCCACAAAAATCCGGAGAAAAATATATAGTTTAAGATATATTTAATATTGAATAATTATAACAATAGCATGAGGATTTGATGCGAAACAGAGGGAGTTTACTTACCGCTTTTTTAATTAATATGGTTGCTTTAGGTCTTCATAATTACAAGGAACACACAATTGCATGAATCAGTAAAAAAAATGTACACAAGAGAACAATATTTGAACTTTTGAAATTCATATAATAGAGGAAACACTTCTCCTTCATATTCATCTAAAATATTCTAACTAAAAAAAGTTTCATCTACAATAGAGGATAAAAACAAGTATCAAAGATGCATCCTTCTTGATTTCAATCCCGCTCACCGCATTTTGCAAATTAAGGTAACGTACAAACCCACAAAAATGAAAACCCAAAATCAAAGTTCAAACAACGCGCGTGGGAGGCGCAAGAGAGCGGATCTCTCCTCTTCCCAAAATCTAACCCTAAACCCCAACAACCCTCATACCAGGGTGGCCGCTGCCTCATCCGTCGTCAACCGGATCTCTAGGAACCCTTCAGTGGGCTTCTCCCCTCGGCTTCCCAACCACCAGCTTTCACAGAAGATAATGAGCCCTCTTGCAACCAAGCCACGCCGGTCTCCTGCGTTTCTTCTCGCCGTCTCAACTAACTCTATTCGAACCAGTAATGGTGGTTCTACAACCTTAAACCAACGATGCGGTGGGGTGTTTCCCCAATGCTTTCGGAGAATCAAGCCAAGAAGACGTAGCCCCTGTTCTCTCCTGGACGAAGGTCTGATTGTGCCCGATTACCTCTCGCCTGCGGCTCGAGTGAGGAATCGGGACTTTTGGGCGCCGGCGAGTCTTCCGTCTAGAAGAAAAAGATGGGCGAAGGCACTCTACCGTGTTTTCCGTCGACGGCGAGATAGAAGACCCCTCTTCTTGATGGGTCGAAGTTTCAACACTTGGTGCTCTGTTTCACGGCATCGACGATTTGCAACCGGCTCTCTTCTCCACTTTGCGTTTCCGATAAACCTCGTCCAAGACTCTGCCACAACCTCTCTGGGATCCCAAAGTGTGTGCTTTGGGCTGCCTGAGTTTCTTGTCCTCTCCAAATCCCACCCCCTATGGTGGTCGAACCCTACCCCTCACTGTTGCTCTCGTTTAGTTTTCCAATTTGGGGATCTTAACAGATCACAAATGTTTAACAAAGGGAGCCTATGCACCTACACCATGAAAATCAAGGTTGGGTTGAATTTCATTCTTAATTCCTTGGATCTAAAATCAAAAATACCAAATAAAACAAGGCATCTCTCCTGTGGAAGATGGCGTTTAACAACTACCTCGGATCTCGACGTCGGAACCTTGAAAACGGCCAGTAATTGGAGGTTTGCAACCAAAATTAGGTGTTTTCTAACCCCCTGTCAATGTTGTGATGCTTTTGTATTAACCTTGCACCTTGTCTTGAACAATATCTGTAAACTAGCAAAGAAAGATCACCCTTGTGAAAGTTTGTTCTTGTAGGTTTTAAAAATCCAAATTCTTGGCCTAACTATTCTAAAGACTATCTTAACTGACTATATCAAACTGATCAACTTCATCAATCTGCTCAAGTATGACTATGAAGATTGGTATACTTACTTGACTAAGTCCTTTGATTACATTGCTATAACCAGTTTTGCTTGGATTGATGAGGTTTCCTCTATTTTTTCATCTTCTAAGCATTTTCACAACTTGTTGGTTGGTAAACTGGAGTTTTTACTCCCTGTTTGCTCTCAGGATTCAAATCTCAAACTTATGCTGGTAGCATTTATGTGTGCGTTGTCTGACTTATTTTGCAACTACTGCAATGAAAAAATCTTAGAACAACAAAATTTGAGTACTATGTGCTTTAATTTTCACAAAAATGAAGTGCTTCTTTTCTACTATTTTCCACGAACTCCTCTACTGGTATGTGTTTGTTCAGTTTTGCGAGTTATAAATGAACAAGGTGATCCCAACAAATATAAAATTACTATCACTGCAACTTTTACTATTGGTGGAAGGTTGATTATCCCAACCTCTCTTTTACACTATGAAGAGCAATTTCTTTGCGCTTACGTTGGAAGAAAATCCATCCACATGACCAACTCCTTTACCCCTCAAAACAACAGTCTCTTCGATAATGAAGAGAACTATCTAACAATTTATGATTATAATCTCATGAGTTTCATGAATTTGAATATTTGTATGCAAATTCTCTCACTGGTGATCCCTCTGATGGTTTCTTTGCAGATAAATAAGAACAAAACAGGAGAAACAAGAGCCTCAATAACAACCATTAGTACAAGGATAAGCAACTACGACAACTCGGGACTTATCCCCTCTAGGAGAAGAGAGGATAGAAATCACCAACGTTTATGCCAAACCAACAACCAAAAGGAAGGCACCGGAAACAATATTCATGCTAGAAAAAAACTAAACAAATGGTGGAAACCAATCAAGCCGAGTTTTGCTCGACTATGTGAAGAAACGAGCCTTGAGGCCAAGTCTAAACAACAATTTTTCTCTGGTCAAGAACCAAAAACGTGTATAAATCATAGTAATAAACTTGCTATTCTTCTATATGAATCTAGCATTGCTCATACTTTTATACCCTTTGATGAGGCAAAAGCAAAGGCAAATTGTATCCTTAAATATAATTTGAACTTTTTGAAGCAAGAGCTAAAGCTCTATCCTTATACAAATCAAAACACCGGGAAAACATTTACTAGTAGCCAAGATAGGAGTCCAAAACCCAAGCAGTTGAAGAACCTCTTGCAACATCCGATAATGGCACCAAATATGATTAAAAGTATTGTGCGTAGGCGTACAATAAAAGCTTTCCAACAAATGAATCTTGGATTCTTAGGTAAGAATGATGGCTACCTACCATCCACCCCCCATACTAAGTGTTAATGAAGTTAGCCTTCTGGAATTGTCGAGGCATAAGGAAGAAAAATTTTTGGACAGATATCAGAATAACAACCCAAAATGAGCACATTGATATGATCATGCTAGCGGAACTAAAAACAAGTATTGAACCCCCTGAGTCATGCTGGCGGAGTGCGGGGTTTGATAGTATATGCTTTATCCCATCGAATGGTTTAGCAGGAGGGTTATGCCTTCTATGGAAAAACAACCTGCTCATAAATGAAAAAATAGAAATTAGCCATAAGGACAATAGATTTGTCATAGTCGAACATACTAACTTTGAATCCAATTTTAACATGGCCATTTTCCTAATTTATGCACCTCCAAATGAGAGGCTAAAAGAAGAATTTTGGATCAAAGTAGTAGCAGCCATAAATGCACAAACCAAGCCAGTACTCCTAATGGGAGATTTCAATGATATCCTTAATCCTTCTGATAAATTGGGGGGTGCGTCACTAAGATCAAATCGATTCCAAAGATTACAAAGCGTAATACAGGAATGCAACCTTGTGGATCTCGTGTCTAAAGGGAACGAATTCACATGGCGAAAGAAAAGAGATGGTGATAATAATACCTATGAAAAACTAGATAGAGCTATGGCTCACTGTGAGGTGCTGAACGCCTATAACCTAATTCATGTATGGAATTATGACTTCACATCCTCAGACCATTGTTTAACCACAATAGACATTACTAATAAAATGCATAGATTCAAGAACAAGCCGTTTCGATTTGAACTCATGTGGACTGAAAGAGATGATTGTGAAAGAATTGTTAAATAGTGTTGGAGAACACAATTCTCCGGGACGCACATGTTCAAATTAGTCATGAAACTAAATCTCCTCAAAACCAAATTGAAAGTGTGGAGTAAATTAAAATTTGGGAATATAAATAAGCAAGTTCGAGAAACGGATGCAACCATTGATAAGCTACAAAAACTAAACTTCCGAAATTTCTCTAACCAACAAAATGAAAAACTCAATAGATTAAGTAAAAAGAGAGAATGTCTAATTGAATTCCAACAAAAGTATTGGATGCAAAGAGCTAAATCTAAATCTTTAGAGTGTGGTGATAAAAATACAAAGTATCATCACAGAAGAGCAACAGGACGACGAAACAGAAAGTCCATAACATCCATTCAGAATCAAAACGGTACAAAAATAGTTATTGAGGAGGAAATCAACTCCGAGTTCCTTAAGGACTATAGAGACCGATTCAAATCCAACCGAATTAATGAATCCACCATAACGCAACACCTTGAAGTCATTACTAGAGAAATTACAGATAATGACAATAGGGAGCTTATAAAACCTTTCTCAAACGAGGATATTCGGAAAGCTGCCTTTGATATTGGAAGCGACAAATCCCCAGGTCCAGATGGAATGCCTGCCGGTTTCTTTCACACATATTGGACGACAATAGGGCCTGATGTAATCCGTGCGACGAAGAGTTTCTTCAGATCGGGAAAAATTCTAAAACAAATCAACCATACATTTATCACTCTAATACCCAAAGTAGACAATCCGTCTCTGACTACCCACTATAGACCGATCAGTCTGTGTTCAACAATATACAAAATTATTGCAAAAATCCTATCAAACAGACTTAAGATAGTGTTGCCAAAAATAATCCACCCGCTCCAAAGTGCCTTTACACAGAACAGATCAATTCATGACAATATTCTTATCGCTCATGAAATCTTTCATGGGTTTAGAGCAAAAAAAGGGAAGGATGGTTTTATGGCCGTAAAACTAGATATGGAAAAAGCATACGATAGAGTGGAATGACCATTTATCCTAGCCGTACTCAAAAAATTTGGTTTTGATCAACATTTCATTAGCTGGATTAGAGAATGCATTTCCACAGTCTCGTATTCCATCCTAGTCAATGACAAACCGTCAGAAGTAATATACCCCGAGAGGGGTTTACGCCAAGGTGATCCCCTATCACCTATGCTATTCAACTTAGAAGCGGAAGTCCTAGCTAGAAGCATTCAAAAAGAATGTTATCAAAATAATAAAACAATCGGTTTCCCGATCACAAGAGGTGGTACTATTATCCCATTCCTAGCCTTTGCGGATGATATAATTATTTTTGCTAAAGCATCTCTAAATGCAAGCACAAAAATTTTGGAACTCTTAAATAATTATTGTCATATCTCGGGGCAAAAAGTCAATTTCCATAAATCGTCATTCCAAACTACGAGAAACGTAGGGTGCGAAATGGAAAGACAAATCCAAATAAAAATCGGAATAACCGCTACAAAAGAGTTGGATAAATATCTTGGATGCCCTATCATTAATGGCCGAGTGAATAAGAGTGTCTTTGAAGATGTAATAATAAAGTCTAGGAAGCAACTAACCTCATGGAAAGCCTCCACACTATCACAAGAAGGTAGAACAATTTTAATTAAGGCTTATCTTAATGCTAAACCAAATTATATTATGCAAAGCTTCATGCTTCCATCCTACATACATAAAGAATTAGATCAAATCAACCGTGCTTTCTTTTGGAACAAAGGGCCCAAATTTCACCCTCTCATCAGTTGGGACAAAATGTGCAAACCGAAAAAGTGTGGAGGAGTGGGTATTAGAAAAGCGGAAGATATGAACAAAGTCCTCCAAATGAAATTACTATGGAAAATTATGGAAGAACCAAATAACATTTGGGTTAAAATAGTAAATGAAAAATACCTCAAGGACTCATTCCTATGGAACTATAAAACCCAAAAAAATACCTCATGGCAATGGAGAAGACTAATGAATCTCCGAACGGAATTTGAAAAAGGATTCGGATGGAACGTTGGGGATGGCAACACCATTAAATTCTGGAAAGATAAGTGGGCGACAGATCAGCCGCTCATTAAACTCATTAAGAATAGGAGTGATATAGATGAAAACGAACTAGTAAGTAACTATATCATAGAGAACAAATGGAATACCCAGAAACTAGAAATAGAATTAGACAATCTTCTACCACAAGAGGTTATGACTGCAATCAAATCATATCAACTCCCGAAGTCATTTATTCAAGATCACCTTTACTGGGCAACCTCGGATAAAGGATCGTACACTACGAAATCAGCCATGGACCTCATTCACAAGAATAAAGGGCTCACAACTAATTCAAATGAGTGGGTTTGGATAATGGATATCATGCCCAAAGTCAAAAATTTTATCTGGAAACTGTCTATAGACGGTCTCCCAACTAAGGAAAACTTGGAAAAACAAAGGGTTCCAGTGCCCATGCAATGTGTCCTCTGCAACCACCCATATGAGTCAACTAAGCATTTATTCTTTAACTGCCCCTTCATGCTGGAAAATCTCCACAATACCAACACTAAGAAGGAGCTCCAACTTGTAAGCAACTCTACCCAAAATGTGTCGAGCATGGTCACATCTTTGAAAAATAAGCTAAACGACAGCCAAATGGTCCAACTAGCAGTTACCTGGTGGAATGTTTGGATTGAGAGAAACCAAAATATCTTTAATAATAAGAAAGTTCAAAATATTGGGGTACGAGTACTGTTAGCATGAAATATTGTGATATTTTAGGCACGTTTTCTAAACGTATTTGATTCATATTGATAGTCTTTGATTGAACTTTGCTGCATATGTGAGCTAGTATTACCTATATTGTCGATATGGATGTCTACACTAGTTCTATGTTGATTATAGGTGATTTGGAGCTATTTCCGAACGGAATCGAGCAATAGAGGAGTTGATTGAGTGAGTCCATAGATTGAGGATATTCTTGGGAAGCAAATTGGAGTTTAGCTTGAGGAATGCACGATGCTAGGGAAGAATCACGTTCTTGCCCTAAACCACGCTTTCAAATACAGCCGTATTACAAACCACGTTCAGTTCCACGGCCGTGGATCTTGTGTAGAAAAGCGTGATGCATTCCAGTAACTATTACGGTCGTGGAACATATGGTGCAAACCGTGACCTAATCCACGCTCTAAATTACGGTCGTGGAAACTTCCACGACCGTGATCTTGGCGAATCTTTTTCGCCACACTTTGAAGCCACGATCTTTTGAAGATTGGGCCGGGCCGATATTCTATCTTGCCCTATAAAAAGACGGACGAAAGGAGATTTCATCATTATCGCTTAGGAGGATAATCGACGCTTAGGATCGTTTACACCCGCTACCTTCGCTTACCCTTGTTGAGAAGCATTTGGAGATCTTGTTGGAGATCAAAGTTCGTACTTGGAATTGCCCTAATCTCGCACTCGGTGGAGATTATTGTTGGGATTTCCATACTTTCCGGATTGGCGGAAGATCGAAGCTTTTGGAAGGTTTTGCAAGAAGATCTCTCTTCTTGTTTAGGTTTGATTTGGGAAACGGATTGACATCCCATTTTCCCTTCTTTCCTAAGGTTGTGATTGTTTACTTTAGTTTGAATCCTTTGACAATACTCGTTTTTTATTGTGACTTTGAGATTGGTTTGAAGATTATTGAAAGTTCTTGAAAGTTTTCATCTTTCTATCTTTTAATTCTTGAATTGATATCAATATGACCGTTATTGGCTAAAAACCCCTAACAATTCTAAGGTGAAGGGTTGATAGTTGTGGCTTAGATGATGATAGATCGATCGCAAATAGATTAGACCTGAGAGTTCGAGAGAATTGTCGACGAACCCTAAATCACGGGCTGTTCTTGAGCTCCACGACCGTGGAATCTCAAGATCCAACCGTAATTTCCCTCAAGTTTACGAACCTGCTTTTACTTTAATCCAAAGTTAAAGATTTTCTTTAACTTAGTTTAGACTTGTCTTTTCTAGGTGGTAGTGAAGCCTCAACAACCTCTACCTCGATTGTGAGTGTCACAACCTCAATCGGTTACGTTAGTCTTGATCCTTGGGTTACAAGTTTGGGTATTTGACACTAATTCTCACCTTTAGAATCTTTCTATATTGAGCCTCAACAACCTATATAGAGAGTGCCTTGTGGGTGAGTTATATAAGGTTTTTGGAACTTCACCGTACGATTACCTTACTTTAGTATACCTTTGCATATCTCAACTCTGTCTTTATATCATTAAGTATATCTTGAATCGATTGCCACAACTGGATACTTGGATCTTTAGGATTGTTGTTTTCCCAATATTTGCAAAACTCTCATACTTACTCGCTTGATAATCTGAAATCGAATTTGTTCCCACCCAAATCCCTGTGTTCGATACTCTGGAATTCTTGCTTAGCTACGTCGATCCGTACACTGCGGGTTCGCTGCTTGATTCTGGTTTTATAAATTTAAAGCTTATTTGCACACACCTTTAGGGGAGAACAAGTTTTTGGCGCCGTTGCCGGGGATTTGGTTCCGGCCGAATTCGGTAACCGGTTGTCAAGCTTGGGAGCTTGCTCTCGTTATTTGATATTACTTTGAGTGCATGCGCAGGTCTAGGAACACCGAAGATCTCTTACCTCTTGATCAAGAGCTAGAGAAAACCTTGAGGCAAAAGCGCAAGGAAAAGAAGATGGCTGAAGAACACGAACGTGATCTTCAAGCGGAGTTGGCGGAGAAGGAAGCTCAACTCCAATGGAATGAGAACCTCCGCCGGGATGAGATGGATCGCCATCAATCCCAAGTTAACAGTCTACAGGATCAGATGTTCCAAATGAGACTAGAAATAAGCGACCTTAAGAATAAAGGAATCAAGAAATCCTCAAGAAGGGCATCAAGATCTAGAAGAAGGAGAAGTCATTCATCCGCTGATGATAGTGACTCTTCCATGCCACCGTTAGAGGAGATTGATCCTACGGTCAATGTGAATCCTTTCCATCCACAAGGAGCTGCTAATCGCCGCATTCCACCTAGGAATGTGAGAGTCGAACGTGTGGATAATGAGCCAAGAACTCTTGGCCAACGGATGGATCCAACACAACAACCACGCCGCTTGGGCGTGAATTTTGATGCTGAAGATGTGCAAGGGTTTAGCTTTAACCCTCAAGTCATTACCCTTGTTCGCCAAAACCAATTTGGCGGTACAAGCGCTGAATCTCCACACCAACACTTGCAAAACTTCGAGTGTATGATGGAGACGATGAGACCGAAGAGCGCTACTACCAACAGCTACAAGCTTAAACCCTTCTTCTTCTCCTTGAAGGGGAAAGCGTTGTCATGGTATCAAGCTCTTCCTAGTGGGAAACTAGATACGTGGGAAGACCTTTCCGCGGAGTTTCTCACCAAATTCTTTCCGCCTTCCAAAACGGCGGAACTTAGAGGTAAGATTAATGCTTTTTCTATGAGACCTAACGAAAGTTTGTTTCAATCTTGGGAAAGGTTTCAGGATTTGCTCTTGGATTTCCCTCATCATGGCATATCCAAGCTCGCCTTGCTGGAGATTTACTACAAGGGGCTGGATGCGGGAACGCAATTCAACCTCCAATCCCTCTCATGTGGAACGTTCATGGACATGAGAGAAGATGACGCTTGGAACTTCATTGAGAAGCAAGCAAGAGTCATAGAGAAGTATTCCCACCGGAAAGTGGAGGGAAATCGTGTGGAGCAAGGAGCAAAGCTCACACATGAAGCTCAAAATCAGATTTTCTCCCTCAACAATGAGATCAAAGAGTTAAAGGAGGCTATTAAGACCAACTTCCCAAAGCAACAAGGGAAGGATGTTGGTTATTTGGGCAACAATAATGGCGGCAACAACAATAACCGGGGCAACAACCGGAATAACAACTGGAATGGAAACAACAACAACCGGAACAACGATTGAAACAACAATAGGGGTTCAAACAACAACAATTGGCACCCCAATCAACAAAATTCCGGTAACTCTTATCCTTACAATTCTAATTCACTAACTCCACCTTCCTCTTCCTCTACTCCTTTGAAAAGCCAGGGGCAATCATCTAATGGAGGAAACACTTCGGGGAAGGAGAAGCCCGATCTCATATTGGAAACGATTATGGGAAAGCTTCAAGGGTTGGAGAACCGCCTCATCAAGGTTGATGATCAAGTTTCTAAGGTTGATAAAGCTCAAAAGGTTTTAGAAAACCAAATGTTCAACCACGCGGAGGAAGTCCCTAGAAATCAAGGGAAGCTCCCAGGAAAGACGGAGGACAACCCTAAGGGAAGGGTGATGGCGATAACAACTAGGAGTGGAGCGACTACCACCGATCCGCAACCTACGTTCATTGAAGTCCCCGTAGAAAAGGACAAGGAAAAGGGGAAGGAGAAGGAAGACGTCTATGTTCCTCTTCCAGCTTACAAACCTCCCCTACCATTCCCTCAATCTAGAGCGCGAGCGCGCCTAGACAAACAATTCGGTAAGTTCATAGAACTTATGGGTAAGCTGCATATTAATATACCATTCATTGATGCTATTGTAGGTATGCCAGCTTACGGCAAGTTCTTGAAGGAGCTTCTCTCTAACAAGAGGAAGCTAGAAGATTTTGGAGAGGTCAAGATGAGCTTGGATTCTTCGGATCTCATCAAGACCATGAAGGAGAAAATGCCCCCAAAGTTGAAAGATCCGGGGTCATTTTGCATTCCCATTGGAGTGGGAGATGTCACATATGACGCTTTATGTGACTTAGGAGCAAGTGTGAGCATCATACCACTTGCGTTGTGCAGGAAGATCGGTTTAGGCGAACCTAAACCGGTGAAGATGACGTTATACATGGCGGATCGATCCATCACTCGCCCCGTCGGTATTGTAGAAGACGTCCCGGTCAAGCTAGGTAAATTCTTTATTCCCATTGATTTTGTCGTGCTTGACATTCCTGTAGATAGTCCGGTCCCGATCATACTCGGAAGACCGTTTCTTGCAACTTTCGGCTGCATGGTCGATTGCAAGAATGGTAGACTCGCTTTTGATATTGGAGAAGAGAAAGTAGAGTTCGTTCTTTCCACTCTAGTGAAGGAACCAATCTTTGATGAGGATATTTACGATATCCAAGATGAAGAAGGTTTATCTAGGGAAGAGGTAAGCGCAATTCTCTTTAACGATCCTTTACAAAAAGTTATTACCATGAGTCTAACAGATGTAGGGGAAGAAGAAGAGTGCAAAGAGGAAATTGAAGCCTTGGAAGTACAAGAAGAGATGCATGAAGAGGAGTTTGAGAAACTCCACGATGAGGCTGAGAATGTTAGAATCCACGGTCATACCCTGTATTCCACGACCGTGGATTTCACAACCAAAATCGACCTCCATTCCAGGGGATTACACGGCCGTGGAACATATGAAGAGCCCGTAATTCTGACCGTGGAAGAGGGTGATCGGCATACTTCTTCAACTTCTTTTGATTCTTCCCCAACTCACTCAACACCCTTAGAAACTTCTAAGGAAACGTCGGAAGCTCCTCAAGGATCATTGGAAACTCCGAAAGTGATGGAACTCAAACCACTTCCTACTCATCTAAGGTACGCTTTTCTTGGATCTAATTCTACCTTTCCGGTTATCGTTAGTTCCGAACTAAGCATAGATGAACATGAACAACTCATGACTGTCCTTAGGAAACATAGGAAAGCTATAGGCTATACTATTGAGGACTTGGTAGGAATTAAACCCTCCCTATGCATGCATAAGATATTAATGGAGGAAGACTTTAGAACTTCGAGACAACCTCAAAGGCGGTTGAATCCGACCATGAAGGAGGTTGTCAAGAAGGAAATTCTTAAACTTCTTGATGCAGGTATCATCTATCCTATCTCCGATAGTAAATGGGTGAGTCCAGTTCAAGTAGTTCCAAAGAAGGGAGGAATGACGGTCATCACCAATAAGAACAACGAACTCATTCCTACCCGAACCGTGACTGGATGGCGGATGTGCATAGACTACCGCAAGCTCAACAACGCAACACGGAAGGATCACCTTCCATTGCCATTCATCGATCAAATGCTTGAAAGGTTAGCACAACATTCGCATTTTTGCTACCTTGACGGTTATAGTGGTTTCTTTCAGATTCCGATACATCCGGATGATCAAGAGAAGACCATGTTCACGTGCCCTTGGGGTACGTTCGCCTATAGGAGAATGCCGTTCGGGCTTTGCAACGCCCCAGCCACCTTTCAACGGTGCATGATGGCCATCTTCTCCGAATATGTAGAGGAAATCATGGAAGTCTTCATGGACGACTTCTCCGTATACGGTTCCTCTTTTAACGATTGTCTTTCTAACCTTTCTCTTGTTTTACAAAGGTGTGAAGACACTAACCTAGTTCTTAATTGGGAGAAATGTCAATTCATGGTTAAGGAAGGAATCGTATTAGGTCACTTAGTCTCTAGTAGAGGGATAGAGGTAGACAAGGCTAAGATAGAGACCATAGAGAAACTTCCTCCCCCAATTTCGGTGAAAGGGATAAGAAGTTTCCTAGGACATGCTGGATTTTATAGACGTTTCATTAAGGACTTTTCTAAGATATCAAAACCTCTCACTAATCTATTGATGAAGGATGCGGTTTTTGAGTTTTCGCAGGAATGTTTGGATGCGTTTAACATCATTCGGCAAGCTCTAATTTCAGCACCTATTATCCAACCTCCGGATTGGACTCTCCCCTTCGAGATTATGTGCGATGCTAGTGACGTAGCTATTGGAGCTGTTCTTGGACAACGAAATGAAGGGCGAACCCATGCCATATACTATGCTAGCAAGACGCTAGACGAAGCACAGCTTAACTACGCCACTACCGAGAAAGAGTTTTTAGCCATTGTCTATGCTATTGACAAGTTTCGCTCTTATCTTGTAGGTTCAAAGGTAATTGTCTACACGGATCATGCTACGATCCGGTACCTCCTTGCAAAGAAAGATGCGAAGCCAAGGCTGATTAGATGGATTCTTCTCCTACAAGAATTCGATCTTGAGATCCGCGACAAGAAAGGCTCGGAAAATTCTGTTGCGGATCATTTGAGTCGCCTAACACATCTAGAGGACGACCATTTACCCATTGATGACTCCTTTCCGGACGAACACTTACACATCATAGAGGAGTGCATCAACGTGATCTCCAAAGGTAACGAACCATGGTTTGCTGATTTTGTTAACTATTTGGTTTGCCAGGAGATACCACCCGGACTATCCTACGTACAAAGGAAGAAGTTCTTTAAGGACGTCCGGGAATACTATTGGAACGATCCTCTCCTCTTTAAGAGAGGTCCGGATGGCATCATTCGGCGATGTGTGCCGGAAGATGAGATACAAAGTGTCATCCGCCATTGTCATTCACTACCTTGTGGAGGACACGCTAGTTCAAACAAGACTAGCGCAAAGGTATTGCAATCTGGATTTTATTGGCCTACTTTATTTAGAGATGTGCAATCCTTTGTTTCTTGTTGCGATGCTTGTCAAAGAACAGGCAATATCTCTAGAAGGAATGAGATGCCCCTCAACAACATCCAAGAGGTGGAGATTTTCGACGTTTGGGGAGTTGATTTCATGGGACCATTCCCATCTTCTTGTGGAAATCAATACATACTATTGGCGGTAGACTACGTTTCTAGATGGGTGGAAGCAATTGCCTCTCCCACAAATGATGCCATGGTGGTGGTTAAGTTCTTTAACAAGACCATTTTTCCACGATTCGGGACACCAAGGACGATCATTAGTGATGGAGGTTCTCACTTCATAGCCCGTCGCTTTGAAGCTCTTCTAGCTAAGTACGGGGTTACTCACAACGTCGCTACCCCTTACCATCCACAAACGAGTGGACAAGTTGAGATCTCAAATAGGGAGATCAAAGGAATTCTAGAGAAGACAGTTTCAAGGACTAGGAAGGATTGGTCCTTGAAGCTAGATGATGCATTATGGGCGTACCGGACTGCGTACAAGACTCCCATAGGAACCACACCATACAACCTTGTGTATGGGAAGTCTTGTCACTTGCCGGTGGAGCTGGAGCACAAAGCGTTTTGGGCTATCAAGTGGCTAAATTTCGGCATGAGGGAAGCGGGAGAGAAGCGTCTCCTAGACATCAACAAGCTGGATGAACTCCGTTTGAACACCTATGAAAACGCCAAGATCTACAAGGAAAGAGCAAAGCGTTGGCATGATAAGCATATCATTCCAAAAGACTTCAAAGAAGGAGATCAAGTTCTCCTCTTCAATTCAAGACTTCGCCTCTTTCCAGGTAAGCTTAAATCCCGTTGGACCGGACCTTTTCTAATTAAGCGTATTTTCCCCCATGGTGTAGTTGAAGTATGGGGTGAAGCTAGCGGAAGTTTTAAGGTGAACGGCCAACGACTCAAGAAGTATACGCCGGAACTCCAAGCTGAGGAGTTCGCGCCTACCGCACTCGAATAAGTGCGAGATTGGTCTAGCTACGGACCTTAAACAAAGCACTTCTTGGGAGGCAACCCAAGGTATTGCATTCTCGTTTTGTTTTCGATTCATAGATTAGTTTAGAATAGACGTTTTCGCTTTATTTTGCCTCGATTTCTTCCAGTATGTTCGTGTTTTTGGTTGTAGGATCGATGGAAAAGGAGAAAGGAAAGATAATGTCGAAGAAAAGTGACGAAATTTGGACTTTGGAGCTTTACAGGAGGTTCCACGGTCTAAATTACGGTCGTCATAGCTACAGTGGCCGTAATTCTCAAAAGCCTTTGAAAAATCACCAAAACCACGGTTCCGTACACTTCCACGGCCGTAGAACACCCCGACAGACCGTGATTTTCAAAATTTTGCCTGCAACTATATAAGCCACGTTCTTCACAAACTCATCCCAAAAACCCCTCTTTCCACGACCTAATTGCCGGAAATCCACGACCTCCTCAAAATCTTCGTTTCTTAATCGTTTCTAACGATTCTTCTTCCCAAACTGCAGCAAATTCAACCACAAACAAGATCCAAGCGACAAACCGAGCGGAAATCCATCAACAAACGCGCATTTCGGGTTTTTCAATCCGAAAAAGAGGTTCATTCTTTCTTCTTGATTTTCGCCAATTTGGTTCGTTTTTGCTATAGATTTTTAGGAAGAACTGAAAGAGACTGGAAGGAATTAGACTAGGACTGCTTGTTGTGGTGATTGCTTGCTGATTTGCTGAGATTCGTGAAATTCTGAGACGAACCACGGCCTCTGGGTAAACCACGGCCGTAATTCTTGAAGAGCAGACTGTAATTTTTCTGCAGAATGGATTTTGTAAGGAGAGTGTCGGGAAGGATAAAAGAGAAGAAGGGTGAGCAGAATAAGAAAAGGAAAGGCAACCCCTCCACCTCCTCATCCTCTAGGGCACCACCACCCTCATCTCCTTCACCTCCATCCTCACCTTCACCTCAATCCTCACCCTAGAATCCCGACCATACATGAGAATCATCTCGCTGCTTTCGAGAAGATCACGAAGAGGCCAGTGATTGGCCCTAGATATTTGTTGTTGGAGGATCTATATCCTCTTAACATTGTTGATGACCTCACTTGGCTCTTGGATAGAGCCGGATTAGTTATCTTCTCGGCTATCCGAGAAGACGCCTATGAGGAGATCACTCGGGAGGTTGTGACGTCTTTTGAGCACAGCCACGTAGATAGGACCGTCTCTTTCTGTCTCATGGAACGAGACTATCATTTGAGTATCGTTGAGTTTGGGACTATTTTTGGGTTTCATGAGACCTTCAATGGTCGATTTCCGAGCGGTGTTTACCCCAAGGATTTTTGGAAGGAAGTTGCAATGATTTACGCCGACGAGGACCGTTGGCAACCCGCCGATACCAAGGCTAGATTGATGTACCATCTAGCCTTGAAGATAGCTCACCGTGTTCTTTCGGAGTGTCTCTTTCCTAGGACGGAGACTGATGACATGAATTATGACCTATTTTTAGGCATGTATTTATATAGATTTTCCCTTTATTTTGCATGCATAGACATACATTCATGACATTTATGGTTATATTCACCTACTTTGCAAGAATAGAGGTCTACACAGAGTTTTATTGCATTTGTAGGTAATTTGGCGAATTATGGAGCAAAATAGCATATTTAAGGATTAAGCCTTAAAGTGGGACAAAAAGGAGCATAAAAGGAATTTAGGGCGCGCCAAAGTATTCTCTGATACCGTCGGACGCGGCCCAAAGTATTCTCTGATACCGTCAGACGCGCCAAAGTATTATCTGATACCGTCGGACGCGGCCCAAAGTATTCTCTGATACCGTCAGACGCGCCAAAGTATTCTCTGATACCTGCTGACGCGGCCCAGAGTATTTTCTGATACCAGCGGATTCGACTTCTTTTCAGCCCAAATATTTAGGGTTTTATCTTTAAACCCTAGATTGATTCCTATAAATATTCGAGAGCCTTCAACATTTGAAGGGAGTCAAAAACCTCCAAAAAGGAGTCAAAACCTCCAAAAAGGAGCCAATTTCTCCAAAGGGAGAGTAAAGAGAGCCAATTTCTCCAAAGGGACGGTGACAGCCCCAGGATTTGGATCCCCAGAAAGAGGGACGCTTGAAGGTTTTATTGCGTACGAGGAAGATTTAGGGAAGGACGCACTTTCCTATATTTGGAGTTGGAAGATCTTAGGGTTTACAATTGAAGGCGGATTGACATCCCGTTCTTCATTGTCCCTAGAAATTTTGTGAGGTTTTTCTATTCCTTTGATTTTACATCCATTGAACGCGGTTTGCGATTATTGTGTTTGATTCACATTTGTTTTGAGTTTATTATTGAGATTTCAAGGTTTTACCTTTTCTCCTTTCCATATTTGAATATTGATATCATGACAATGGTTATTGGCTAAAACCCTTTAGCAATTCTAAGGTGAAGGGTTGATAGTTGTGGCTTAGATAATGATAGATCGATCGTAATTTGATTGGACCCTGAGAGTTAGAGAAATATCGTCGACACCCTAAATCACGGCCTGTTCTTAGGTTTCCACGGCCGTGGAACCTCAAGAACTAACCGTGATTTTCCTCTAATTTACGAGCCTGCTTTTACTTTAATCCAAAGTTAAAGATTTGCTTTAACTTAGTTTAGACTTGTCTTTTCTAGGTGGTAGTGAAGCCTCAACAACCTCTACCTCGATTGTGAGCCTCAACAACCTCAATCGGATAAGTTAGTCTTGACCTTTAGGTTATAAGTTTGGGTATTTGACACTAATTCTCGTCTTTAGAATCTTTCTATATTGAGCCTCAACAACCTGTATAGGGAGTATCTTTTAGGTGAGTTACATAAGGTTTTTGGAACCTCAACCGTACGATTACCTTACATTAGTATACCTTTGCATATCTCTACTCTGTCTTTACATCATTAGTATATCTTGAATCTATTGCCGCAACTGAATACCCGGATCTTTAGGATTGTTGTTTTCCCAATATTTGCAAAACTCCCATATTTACTGCTTGATAACCGAAATCGAATTTGTTCCCACCCAAATCCCTGTGTTCGATACTCTGGAATTCTTGCTTAGCTACCTCGATCCGTACACTGCGGGTTCGCTGCTTGATTCTAGTTTTATAAATTTAAAACTTATTTGCACACACCTCTAGGGGCGAACAGAGACGCCCCAAAAGATCAAGACGGATGAGCTATTCTTGCTCTATTGTATGCTTTATGGACGCCGTGCAGATTGTGCTACTCTCTTGGCTGCTACGATGAGCAAGCTCAAGAATAAGGCGAAGGGAAACATCGGATATGGTGGGATAGTTACCCACATTGCTAGGAGTTTTGGTGTGGATTTTTCTGCTTGCACCCGCATACCGGCCGTTCCTTTAGGACTCCATGCATTCATGGTTAGGGGTCTCATTTTCCCCACACATGGAGGTCTGCCTTATGCGGGCATGCCTTGGGAGAGTAGGACGGGCAGGGGTATTGAGTGGCTGCCGGAGTACTCCATTGTGGCGGGACGCCACAATTGGAAGGAGACGTTCGCTGCGATGCATGCGAACAGGTTAGTAGCTCCCCCTTATGTCCCACCACCGGTTGTCGAGGAGGAGGATATGGGAGATCAGTTTGAGAGTGGAGGAGGAGCGGAGCAGGAGTTTGGCACGTTTCCGGACCAGCCGGAGGCGGCCCCAGATGTACCTAGACGCTCTCCACATCCAGCTAGAGCATCAGGCTCGTCATCTCGCCGCGCTAGCGTGAGTGAGAGACCCACGTGGATGACCACACCTCCCACATGGTATGGCGTTCCCCCTCCTTGGTCCACGGAGCAGCCAGCAACACCAGCACCATCCGACGCCCCAGCATGGTACGATCACGCCCCGGGATGGTACGAGCAGATGCCGGATTGGGCTACCGGACTTTCAGAGAGAGTTGGAGCGTTAGAGATCCGGGCCGACGCCAGAGACGGACGCCTAGACGACCTTGATCACATGATGAGGGACGTCTACCGCCAGCAGTTTCGGCGGCCATACGACTCCAGCTTCTCTCCATTCCCGCCTCCGCCGGCACCGTAGTGATTTGATGCACGACCGTTCGTTTTAGACATTCCCGCCACCACTTTGTGAGTTTCTTTTTCTTTTCTTTCTTTTCTTTCTTTCTTTTGAACATTAGGGACAATGTTCGTCCTAAGTATGGGGTGGGATGTACTAAAAAGTTTGTAATAACTCTACTTACTATGTTCGCTTTCATTTGAGACTATCGTTGCATGTTCATTATGTGTTGCACGTTTCCTTATCGCATAAGCATGAAAAATAACTTGAAAAAACCATAAAAATTGAAAAATTTTGAAAATTTTGTGCTTCTAATGAATTGAGATGATTTCCATGATAATCGTTACTTGTGAATGGAGTTTGATAACAATTGCATGCTTAAAAGAATAGTGAATTGAAAAGAATTTGAATGAATGAATTTTACCTCTTCTGCAAGTTTTATAATGTGAAAATGTTACCTAAATAATGTTGAGAAATTGAAGTTGAAATCACGTTATAAGTTCCTATACTTCTTGTTGAAATGATTAAGGCAATTCGATACTTTCTTTCTTCTTTCTTTGATCATCTAACTCCTCATTGAAATATTAGTCTCCTTTACCTATCCGGGAATTTTGGAGAAGTGAATGAAAAAGGCATGTTTGATGTGGGAGGGCCATGAGAGCAATTATTTGCAATCAAGTGAATAGAAAGAAATTGTAGGTTTGGGGAAGTCAATCATGACGATGAGTAACTCGGCACCATTCACATAGCCGGGTGTTTGTGTCTTGCCAAAGTCAAATTGAGCGATATTCCTAGCGGATTATGGTATGTGCGCTAAGGGTTTGAGGCATCTCATGAAATTTGAGAAACGCCAATCTCCTAGGCTTCGGTTTTTGTGCACCTCTATCCATAACTCCAAAAGTAAAGTCGAAAAATGAAAGGAAGAGAGCGAAGCTCTAAGTGAAGTGTTGCGGAAACCGCAAAAGAAGAAGAAGGTAGTTGTCCACTTTCCCGGATTCAAGCACCACATTACCTAAAGGTTTCCTTCCCCTTCCACATTCTAGACCTTTTTCTTTGAAAGTCCTTAAGATCAAAAGAATGTTATATGACTTTGTGATCTAAATTGAAGTTTCTTGTGATTGATTTTGATAATGTTTGAAGGTTATGATGCTTGTTTAGAAGTTAAATTGATTCATGAATATTCTTTGCTTTTTACTCTTTAATTGAGTGTGTGAAAGTTTGATGAACGATTAAAGCAAGGTTTGAGAATGATCTATTCTGTAGAAGTCACATTCGTCCAAAAGAAGGTACACATATTTCATCCTAACTCTTGTTTAAAGCTTTTTGAAAGACCTTGCTTAGGGACAAGCAAGTGTTAAGTATGGGGTTATTTGTTAGCATGAAATATTGTGATATTTTAGGCACGTTTTCTAAACGTATTTGATTCATATTGATAGTCTTTGATTAAACTTTGCTGCATATGTGAGCTAGTATTACCTATATTGTCGATATGGATGTCTACACTAGTTCTATGTTGATTATAGGTGATTTGGAGCTATTTCCGAATGGAATCGAGCAATAGAGGAGTTGATTGAGTGAGTCCATAGATTGAGGACATTCTTGGGAAGCAAATTGGAGTTTAGCTTGAGGAATGCACGAGGCTAGGGAAGAATCACGTTCTTGCCCTAAACCACGCTTTAAAATACGGCCGTATTACAAACCACGTTCAGTTCCACGGCCGTGGATCTTGTGTAGAAAAGCGTGATGCATTCCAGTAACTGTTACGGTCGTGGAACATATGGTGCAAACCATGACCTAATCAACGCTCTAAATTACGGTCGTGGAAACTTCCACGACCGTGATCTTGGCGAATCTTTTTCGCCACACTTTGAAGCCACAATCTTTTGAAGATTGGGCCGGGCCGATATTCTATCTTGCCCTATAAAAAGACGGACGAAAGGAGATTTCATCATCATCGCTTAGGAGGATAATCGACGCTTAGGATCGTTTACACCCGCTACCTTCGCTTACCCTCGTTGAGAAGCATTTGGAGATCTTGTTGGAGATCAAAGTTCGTACTTGGAATTGCCCTAATCTCGCACTCGGTGGAGATTATTGTTGGGATTTCCATACTTTCCGGATTGGCGGAAGATCGAAGCTTTTGGAAGGTTTTGCAAGAAGATCTCTCTTCTTGTTTAGGTTTGATTTGGGAAACGGATTGACATCCCGTTTTCCCTTCTTTCCTAAGGTTGTGATTGTTTACTTTAGTTTGAATCCTTTGACAATACTCGTTTTTTATTGTGACTTTGAGATTGGTTTGAAGATTATTGAAAGTTCTTGAAAGTTTTCATCTTTCTATCTTTTAATTCTTGAATTGATATCAATATGACCGTTATTGGCTAAAAACCCCTAACAATTCTAAGGTGAAGGGTTGATAGTTGTGGCTTAGATGATGATAGATCGATCGCAAATAGATTAGACCCTGAGAGTTCGAGAGAATTGTCGACGAACCCTAAATCACGGGCTGTTCTTGAGTTCCACGACCGTGGAATCTCAAGATCCAACCGTAATTTTCCTCAAGTTTACGAACATGCTTTTACTTTAATCCAAAGTTAAAGATTTTCTTTAACTTATTTTAGACTTGTCTTTTCTAGGTGGTAGTGAAGCCTCAACAACCTCTACCTCGATTGTGAGTGTCACAACCTCAATCGGTTAAGTTAGTCTTGATCCTTGGGTTACAAGTTTGGGTATTTGACACTAATTCTCACCTTTAGAATCTTTCTATATTGAGCCTCAACAACCTGTATAGAGAGTGCCTTGTGGGTGAGTTATATAAGGTTTTTGGAACTTCACCGTACGATTACCTTACTTTAGTATACCTTTGCATATCTCAACTCTGTCTTTATATCATTAAGTATATCTTGAATCGATTGCCACAACTGGATACTTGGATCTTTAGGATTGTTGTTTTCCCAATATTTGCAAAACTCTCATACTTACTCGCTTGATAATCTGAAATCGAATTTGTTCCCACCCAAATCCATGTGTTCGATACTCTGGAATTCTTGCTTAGCTACGTCGATCCGTACACTGCGGGTTCGTTGCTTGATTCTGGTTTTATAAATTTAAAGCTTATTTGCACACACCTTTAGGGGCGAACAAGTACAAGACCAAATAAGGAGCTGGCAGGATGCCAATAAGAGAAAGAACCAAACAAAACAAAAACCGGCCAATAGTAATAGAAAAACCAGAAATATCCGGTGGATTAAACCGGACAATGGTTTTGTCAAATTAAATTTTGATGGATCTATACACAATTCCGGAGGTTCAGCCTTTGGTTTCATTCTAAGAAATCAACATGCATCAACCATCTCCCTAGGCTACGGACAGTGTGGGAACGCATCGGTCCTTCATGCTGAAGCATGCGCGCTACGGGAAGGTTTGATCAGAGCATGTGATATGGAGATCAACAAACTTGAGATTGAAGGAGATAATCTTACAGTCATCAACTCAATTAAACAAATATGGAAACCCCCATGGGAACTTGATCTCATCATATCTGACATTACTAATATTTTGGGGTATTTCCAGCAGGTTAGGATTCATCATGTCTTTAGGGAAGTCAATAGTGTTGCCGATAAGCTCGCTGATTTGGGACACGATTTCCCGTTAGATTGCTCATCAATCCCCGCACAGGTGGTGGATCTCATCCGGAAGGATGCTCTAGGTTGGAGAGTCTCGAGAAGATGATCTAGCTTAATCACTTACCGTACAATATCAAAAAAAAAAAAATCCCGCTCACCGCTCCCATGGAGGATTTTGAAAATCCTAATTTGATAGCAACCATGATCTTGTGAGGTTTTAGGTTAATCTTCTTGCCCATCTCAATTCTTATCACCGTCCTTTGTCGATGTTGCAAGTTGATTTCCTTCTTCATCGTTGATTTCAACATCCGGAATGACTCTTCTTTGAACTTTTTGCCACCAGTTATCTCTTCTTCCCGTATCTTTGTCAAGCTTGGATAACTTTCCTAACAAAGTGGTAGTGTGTTAATATTTTTTCTTGAAAAATTAAGCTAGGACATTAATATTGAGAACCTAGATAACATAAACAATTTGGAGACTCCAATCTAAAGCATGCAAGATCAACATGAATTTGATCTTAGCAAAGAAAATACACACCTATTGACCGTATGTAGCAATCCTAAACTATTACCTATAACGGTCAATTTAGAAAATCCGTAGTCTTCGTGATTAAAAAGTAATAGCGCCACAAAGATAAAACACGAGATTAGCATAAGATCACACACAAATAGAAAAATCTACAAAAATATATATATAAAAATAAAGCACGTATAAAAAATACAATCCAATCTCCGTGAAATACACCCCATGACACTTGTATCTCAAAGTTGGATCACCTCTCAATGCATTTGACGCTCTCTCTCTCTCTCTCTCTCTCTCTCTCTCTTCTCTCTTATCTATCAACGCTGCAAGGAATGGAGCAACTCACAAGAACGGGAGTTACTGTAGAAGAAACCGTTGGGGCGGCTGGACAGAGGCGCAGAGGCGGCACGTGAGGCGCGGGGGCGGATCTTCGACAAAAGCTAATGTCGGCTTTTCAATGACAACAGAACGACGACAAGGCCAAAGCTTGCTCTCTCAACACTCAACCACGTCACAACTCAACTAAGGGAGTTTGTGTACAACAAAGGATCATCAAGGGGCGCTCCACAAGAATCATGGATCAAACTTGATTCTTGGAGAAGAAGAAGAAGAAGAAGAAGAAGAAGAAGAAAAGAAGAAACGAAGAGTGAAATGAAGCAAAAGTGAAACAAGATGCAGCAGCACATGAACGTGATGAGGAAAAAGGAAGGGAGAACTTACATGTTCAGCAAGATCTTAGGAAGCAAAGCTGCAATGCTCTAGGGTTGAAGAAGACGTAAGCAAGAAACGGGAAAAAGAAGAAAAGACGGGATTATATAGGAGAGGAAGAAAGGATAAAAAGGAAGGACATTTAGGGTTAGGAAAAAATAAGGAAGCCGGGTCATAGGTAGAAGATCGAATATTCTATTTATGGAAGGAAGATAAAAAGAACGGAAATAGATCGGACGTAATCTACAGCAAATCCGCAGGGGCGGATCGCCTCAGCCACAGGGGCGGCCTCTTGTCACCGTGGGGGCGGTGACAGACACCAAGGCCGCTAGAACGGCCTCCTTCACCGCGGGGACGGTGAAGGTGAAAACTGGGATCTTACATCAAATCCCCCTAAAAATAAGTTTCGTCCCAACACTTGCAACAACCCGAACGATCACGTAACAACAACACATAAAACAGAACTGAACTTATATATTCCCATACGGGCACATAACTCAGAACGTCACAAAAGCGTACGCAACGCAACAAGGAAAGCTAATTCCAAACAACTATACTAAAGGTGCATCCAACTCAGCGTAAAACTCCTGATAGTTCCTTTGGATACTATCCTCTGTCTCCCAAGTCGCCTCATCAGTTCCTCGGATCGACTACTGAATCTTCATCATTGGTATGTCCTTCGAACACAAGCGTCTCGTACTACGCTCTAAGACAACCACCGGGTGGTCAACAAACGTGTGGTCTAGCTCGATCACTAGATCCTCGTGACTAACGATGTGCATCGGGTCCGGTATGTACAACCGTAATTGAGACACGTGGAAGACGGGGTGACCACCCTCGAGTCTCGGTGTCAAAGCAAGTCTGTATGCTGCCTCTCCAACTCGCTCAAGAATCTTGAAAGGTCCGAAATATCTAGGACTCAATTTCCCGTTGACACCGAAACGTCTGACGCCTCGTGTCGGAGATACTCTGAACCAAACCTGAGCTCCAACTCTTAACTCCAAAGGTCTGCGCCTCTTATCTGCATAATATCTTTGTCGACTCTACGCTGCTAACATCCACTCTCGGATCCCTGCTACTTGAGCCATGTCATCTTGTATCTGCTCAGGTGATATTCCACCAGCACTGCTCGGCTCATCCCAACACAACGGTGTACGACATCTCTGTCCGTATAAAGCCTCATAATGAGCCATCTTGATTGATGGGTGCCTTTTGTTATACGAAAACTTCACTAAGGGAAGATGATTTGGCCACACATGTCCTTAGTCTAACACACAGGCTCTCAATATGTCATACAGAGTTTGGATGGTCCGCTCGGACTGACCATCGGTCTGGGGATGATAAGCAATCATGAACTACGGGCTCGTACCTAGGGCGACATGCACCTGCTGCCAGAACCTCGAAGTGAACCGTCCGTCTCTGTCAAAGACTATAGTCCTAGGTACTCTATGAAGTCTCACTATCTGTCTAGTGAACTCCTCTGCCAATCGAATCACCGGTCACGTCTCCTTGATCGGAATGAAACGTGCGGTTAATCTATTATCACCCAGATGACATCAAAACCACGACTCGGTCTCAACCCGGTCACAAAATTCATAGAGATGTCCTCCCACTTCCATTGAGGAACCGGAAATGGGTGTAGCTTACCTCCTAGTCTCGATCTTGACCTGCTGACAGGTCGCACACTGAGCTACATATCTCGTGACATCTGGCTTCAAACCTCCCCACCAAAAAGAGCGTCTGATATCCTGATACATCTTACTCGTACCGGGGTGCACTGAGTAAGTTAAAGAGGGAGCCTCCTAAAGAATCCGCTGTCTCAACTCTCGATCTGAAGGCACACATACATCCCCTTGGCATCTCAAGATCCCGTCAATACCAACTGCAAACTATAGTGCCTCTTCTCGAGACATCCGGTCTCGGATATGTGTTGCAAGGTCTTGTTGTAACTACGGTTGAGCTGTCAGCCTAGCGATCGCCATCTCCCGGGGAGTCTTCCTACTGAGGGCATCAACTACTACATTAGCCTTCCCCGGGTGGTATAAGATCTCAAGATCAAAGTCCTTGATCCACTCCAAGCATCTCCTCTGGCGGTTATTTAACTCCCGCTGAGTGAATATATACTTCAGACTCTTGTGGTCAGTTAATATCTGACACATGGCTCCGTACAAATAATGCCGCCAGATCTTCGAAGTGTGAACCACAACAACTAACTTCATATCATGGGTAGGGTAATTCTCCACATACATCTTCAGCTGTCTTGACGTGTAAGCAATTACCTTACCCCTTGTCACGCTAAAAAGTGTGCACGCAATAAGCCTTAAATTTATACTCGTTATAATTATCCTACTTCTAGCGCACCCGCAGTGTACGGGACATACGTAGCAAGATAAGTATTCCAAGGTCGAACACAAAGACTAAGGTGAAATCGAGTTAAGTTGTGATTGAATTTAGCAAGACCTAAGTCTAAGGGAAAGGAGAAAATAAAGGAAGAAAATCTCAATTGTTTTGGTTGTTTTTAGGTGATCACATCAAAGATCAAATGCATGCAAGCAATCAATCAAACTAAATCGGAAAATTGGCACAAATAAACAAGTCGAACAAGATATTGATCAAGAGAAAGGAAAGTCGGATTCTAGGGGTTGGAAATTCCGATTATGGCAATAAACTCAAGTTATCTATTCATTCTTTGGATTAATTATGATATGTTGGGATTAAGTGTTTCTAAAATGGGATCAATTACCGGGTAAGTCTCATGATCCAACTGATCCACACCTAAGGTCTCATTACCGGTTAAGTCTCTAAGAACCTAAGGATATGAATTTAACACAAACCGGATTGTTTAATTAGGGATCTAACCTATCCTTACCGGGTAAGTCTCGGAAAGGGAAGTCCTAATCAACTATCCTAGCACATTTAATCCAATGGCGGCTTATTAGGCTCACCATTACCTAAGGTTTTGCTATTTTAGATTCTAAGGGCAAGGATTACCGGGTAGGTCTCTCCTAACACTTAGTCGCTACACTAGGACACCCTAGGGTAGGTTAAACTCAGCAAAAACTTAGGGTTTTAACAATTTTATGAATCTAAGGTAAGATCCTTCGAATCAGGAAGAATCACGGTTTGTTCTACAGAAACCACGACCGTGGTTCTTCAAGAACTACCCGTGATTTCTAACAGTAGCTACGTTCATAAGCAAAAATCATCCAAAGGTAAAATTAAGTCTGTCCTATCATAGTTCTAGCCACAACCATCCTTTCCTTACCCTAGAATCACATCAATCTAGCCTACAACATTCATAATAGGAATCAAAGCAAACAAACATAAATTCATAACCTCCATTGCAAGAAAATGAGAGAAAGAAGATGAACAAATGAACTTTAAACACAATCCAAATCTGAAGATGAAATTAGAACGACTTACAACCCTTCCAAAGGAAGGTTCAAGAGTTCATAAATCTCTAGAAATAAATCCGAAAATACAAGAGCTAAGTGTGTCTTCTCCTCTCCTCTTCAATGGCTCTTTCCTTCTTCTTTTTTCACTTTCCTTCCTAGAAAAATCCTCCTCTTCTTGGAATATATTTTTGTTTAAGAAATAGAGAATGTGTGAGCTGCTCCCAAAACTACCCCAATTCCCAGCTGCCTCAAACAACCATCCAGGACCACTTTTTATAACCAATTCTTCATGAGCTGGCCATGAGAGTCGTGGCACAGCTGTCACGAAAATCTGGCAAAATCCACGGTCATTTCCACGGCCGTGGTTCTTCAGAGAACCATGATTCTGTGCAGAAAATTTGCCTTGGATCATTAGGCTGTGGTTTGGTGCATGGCTTGTGCTGGCTAGGTTCCTTGAGTCTCCTCAACCCTTGGCTTGCGCTCCAATGAGTTTGGAAACGTGTCCTCTAAATGAGCGACCCTTAAACGCATCGTTTTAGCTCGGAACTTCCCGAAATACCTACAAAACGCACACAAGTCCGTGTAGACGTCCATCTCGATAAAATACATGTTTTGAGTACAAAACGTATCGGACTAGTGCTAGATAATGCATGATTGAGCGAGAATCCTATCTAAATGTACGCCTAAAACTATGCTATAAATCGTGTTATCACCCCTCTACATCAAAACAAATCCCAAGTCAAGCTTGGATGCATCGCTGTAAACCACAAAATCCTCAATGCCCTCTGGCTGAGCTAGGATAGGAGCAGAGTTCAGGCTCTTCTTCAGCTCCTCGAAGCTCTACAGGCACGGCTCAGACCATACGAACCCCGTAGACATCCTTAGCATGGAAGTGAGTGGTCGGGCGATAAGTGAAAAGTCCCCAACAAAACGCCGGTACGTAGCAGCCCGCCAATCCTAAGAAGCTGCGTACCTCCTTGACGTTCTTAGGAGGCGGCCAAGATGCTACTGACTCAATCTTCGCCGGATCTACCTTGATCCCTTCCGCTGAAACGATGTGACCAAGGAATGCCACCTAGGATATCCAAAACTCGCACTTAAAGATCTTGACGTAAAGCTCTTTGTCCTGTAAGACCTGAATGATGATCCTCAAGTGTCCAACATGATCCTCTCTACTGCGAGAGTAAACCAGAATGTTATCTATGAAGACAATTACAAACTGGTCTAGGAAGTCGATGAAGATGTTGCTCATCAACTCCATGAAGACTACAGGCGCGTTCGTAAGCCCGAATGGCATCACTACAAACTCGTAGTGTCCATATATGGTCCGAAATGCCGTCTTAGCTGTGTCCTGCTCTCTCACCCTCAGCTGGTGATATCAAGATCTCATATCAATCCTTGAAAATACGGAAGCTCCATGCAGTTGATCTAGAATATCGTCGTTACGGGGCAATGGGTACTTATTCTTGATCATCACCTTGTTAAGCTCTCAATAGTCGATACATAACCTCATTGACCCGTCTTTCTTCCTAACAAAGAGAACTGGTGTGCCCCAAGGAAATACACTAGGGAGGATGAAGCCCTTCTCTACTAACTCCTTGAGCTGCTTCTTCAACTCAAGCATCTCGATAGGTGTCATACGGTAAGGAGCTTTAGAGATCGGTCTCGTACCAAGCTCTAGCTCAATGCCAAAGTCTACACTCCTCTATGAAGGTAAACATGATGGCTTTCTAAAGACGTTAGCAAACTCGCAAGCTATTGGAATCTCCTCCAAAGTTGGACTCGTACTATCCTTCATGGCATAGCACCAAAAAGCATCGCATCCCTGACTGATAAGTCTCGCGGCTCGCAATGCACTAATGACTGTACCACTCTTCCCCGAGATCCCATCCTCTGAAGATCTCCACATGGCCTGCATCTGTAGTTACCGTCACTGTCCTCTTGCCGATGTCCAGAACCGCTCGATGTCGATCAATCCAATCCATACCCAAAATAACTTCTTCATGTACTAAGTGCATGACGAAGAATTCAGCTGGCCAGTCGTGACCCTCAATCTAATATGACAATCACGAACCTCTCGTGTACCTCTAATCTTACCCCCATCGGGTAATCCTATCAAGAAGGGTTTACCTTCTAAAGTAACTAAGGCCAATCTATCTACACATGCATCAGATATGAAAGAATGCGTAGCACCGGTATCGAAAGAAATCTGATAGGAAAACCATTAATATGAATGGTACCTGTGGTCGCTAGAGCGGTCGGCTCCACTACACTCTTTGTTACGCTCAGGATGTGTATAATACGCAATAGGTTTTAAATTTATACTCGTTATGTTTCTCCTAACTCCTAGCGAACCCGCAGTGTACGGGACGTTTGTAGTAGGGATAGTATTCCGAGGTCGAACACAAAGACTAAGGTGAGATTAATTCGATTTGTGATTAAGTTTAGTGAAGATCTAGTTAAGAAAAGAGAAAGGGATAAAGAAATGAAAATCTAAGTGTTTTTGGTGGGTTTTTAGGTGATCAATCAAGGATCACAATTCATGCAAAATGAACAATCAACTATGCTAACAAATCAACGAAAACAAACAAGCTAAAACGAGATATAGATCAAAGAGAGAAAAGCGGATTCTAGGAGTTGGAAATTCCGGTTATGGCATAGGACTCATGCTATCTAATCATTCCTTGGATTAACTATGATATGTTGGGAGTGAGTGTTTCCAGATTGGGATCAATCACCGGGTAGGTCTCATGGTCCACTAGTCCGTCCCTAAGATCTCATCACCGGGTAAGTCTCTAAGAACCTAAGGGATGGAATTCTACACAAACCGGATTGTCACCTAGGGATCTAACCTATCCTCACCGGGTAAGTCTCGAAAGGGTTAGTCCTAAACAACTATCCTAGCACACTTAGTCCAATGGCGGCTTATGAGGCTCACCACTACCTAGGGTTTGTCATCTTTCGAATCTAAGAGTAAGAATCACCGGGTAGGTCTCTTCTAACGCTTAGTTGCTAACACTAGGTCACCCTAGGGTAGATTTAACTCAACAAACACTAGGATTTCAACATTATAACAATCTAAAACTAGATCCATCGAACCAGGGAGAACCACGGGTTGTTCTACCAAGTCCACGGCCGTGGATTGTCAAGAACAAACCGTGGACCCTAACAGAGGTTTTGTTCAAGTGGGTGACTCATCCAAGGGCAAATCTAAGTCCATCCTATCATAGTCCTAGCCACAACCATCTTTTCCTTACCCTAGAATCGCATTTATTTAGCCTACAACATTCATCATAACAATCGAAATCATCAAACATAAAATCATGGCTTCCATTTGCAAGATAATGAAGAGAAAGAGATGAACAAGTGAAGCAAACAAAACCAAGATGAAAGTAAGATTAGGAATACTCACAACCCTTCCAAAAGAAGGTTTAAATGGTTCATACAACTCTAGAAATCGATTCCGAAATTCTTCACTACAAAAGCTATCAAAGTCTATCAATGGTGTGTTCTTATCTTCTTCTCCAATGGAGCTCTTCTCCTCCTTCAATGGTAGCTCTCCTCCTTAGAGAATCTTCTTGTTGGGAGAGTTTTTGATTGGATGATAGAGGATAATGGATGGCTGCTCCAAGATGCCTCCTCTCAACAATGCAGGACCACTTTTATACTACCACCATGCTAGAGAAGGCCAAGAGATCGTGGCACAGCTGTCACAACCGTCTGGCAAAAACCACGGTTGGTTCCACGGCCGTGGACCCTTCAGTGACCGTGGTTTGGTGCTTCAGCGTTGCCTTGGTTCATTAAGCTTTGATTTGGTGCATGGCTTGTGTTGGCAAGGTTCCATGAGTCCTCCTTAGCCCTTAGCTTGCATTCCAATGAGTCCGAGGGTGTGTCATCTTGATGAACGATCCTCAAACGTATCGTTTAAGCTCCTAATTCTCCCAAAATACCTACAAAGCAATGCAAGAGTCCGTGTAGACGTCTATCTCGACAAATTACGTGAATTGAGTGAAAACGTCGTGAACTAGTGCTAAACCATGCATGAATGAGTGAGAAATCTATCTAAATGACTACCTAAACCTAAGTCATAAATCGTGTTATCAAAAATACCCCATACTTAAGGTTTGCTCGTCCCCGAGCAAATTCCCAACTATAGACTAAGAGATGACATGATTTATGTATGCAGAAAAATGGCAAAATCTTTTTGGGTTTGTGCTTCTACTATTGGATCACCTTCATAGTCATGTTCCCCGGCAACGGCGCCAAAAACTTGTTACGCTCAGGATGTGTATGATACGCAATAGGTTTTAAATTTACACTCGTTATATTTCTCCTAACTCCTAGCGAACCCGCAGTGTACGGGACGTTTGTAGTATGGATAGTATTCCGAGGTCGAACACAAAGACTAAGGTGAGATTAATTCGATTTGTGATTAAGTTTAGTGAAGATCTAGTTAAGAAAAGAGAAAGGAATAAAGAAATGAAAATCTAAGTGTTTTTGGTGGGTTTTTAGGTGATCAATCAAGGATCACAATTCATGCAAAATGAACAATCAACTATGCTAACAAATCAACGAAAACAAACAAGCTAAAACGAGATATAGATCAAAGAGAGAAAAGCGGATTCTAGGAGTTGGAAATTCCGGTTATGGCATAGGACTCAAGCTATCTTATCATTCCTTGGATTAACTATGATATGTTGGGAGTGAGTGTTTCTAGATTGGGATCAATCACCGGGTAGGTCTCATGGTCCACTAGTCCGTCGCTAAGATCTCATCACCGGGTAAGTCTCTAAGAACCTAAGGGATGGAATTCTACACAAACCGGATTGTCACCTAGGGATCTAACCTATCCTCACCGGGTAAGTCTCGAAAGGGTTAGTCCTAAACAACTATCCTAGCACACTTAGTGCAATGTCGGCTTATGAGGCTCACCACTACCTAGGGTTTGTCATCTTTGGAATCTAAGAGTAAGAATCACCGGGTAGTTCTCTTCTAACACTTAGTTGCTAACACTAGGTCACCCTAGGGTAGATTTAACTCAACAAACACTAGGATTTCAACATTCTAACAATCTAAAACTAGATCCATCGAACTAGGGAGAACCACGGGTTGTTCTACCAAGTCCATGGCCGTGGATTGGCAAGAACAAACCGTGGACCCTAACAGAGGTTTCGTTCAAGTGGGTGACTCATCCAAGGGCAAATCTAAGTCCATCCTATCATAGTCCTAGCCACAACCATCCTTTCCTTACCCTAGAATCGCATTTATTTAGCCTACAACATTCATCATAACAATCGAAATCATCAAACATAAAATCATGGCTTCCATTTGCAAGATAATGAAGAGAAAGAGATGAACAAGTGAAGCAAACAAAACCAAGATGAAAGTAAGATTAGGAATACTCACAACCCTTCCAAAAGAAGGTTTAAATGGTTCATACAACTCTAGAAATCGATTCCGAAATTCTTCACTACAAATGCTATCAAAGTCTATCAATGGTGTGTTCTTCTCTTCTTCTCCAATGGAGCTCTTCTCCTCCTTCAATGGTAGCTCTCCTCCTTAGAGAATCTTCTTGTTGGGAGAGTTTTTGATTAGATGATAGAGGATAATGGATGGCTGCTCCAAGATGCCTCCTCTCAGCAATGCAGGACCACTTTTATACTACCACCATGCTAGAGAAGGCCAAGAGATCGTGGCACAGCTGTCACAACCGTCTGGCAAAAACCACGGTTGGTTCCACGGCCGTGGACCCTTCAGTGACCGTGGTTTGGTGCTTCAGCGTTGCCTTGGTTCATTAAGCTTTGATTTGGTGCATGGCTTGTGTTGGCCAGGTTCCATGAGTCCTCCTTAGCCCTTAGCTTGCATTCCAATGAGTACGAGGGTGTGTCATCTTGATGAATGATCCTCAAACGTATCGTTTAAGCTCCTAATTCTCCCAAAATACCTACAAAGCAATGCAAGAGTCCGTGTAGACGTCTATCTCGACAAAATACGTGAATTGAGTGCAAACGTCGTGAACTATTGCTAAACCATGCATGAATGAGTGAAAAATCTATCTAAATGACTACCTAAACCTAAGTCATAAATCGTGTTATCACTCTTCAACTCATAAAGTCTAGCTGAAGCACCTCTGATGTTAGAAGTGCCACCTCATCGTCCTCTGCCCTTACTTGGAGTGGAATCCAAAGGAGCGGTAGATATTGGAACTCTCTGTTGCTAATACTGAGACCTCTGTCCATCTCCTACAACACTAGCAGGTGAAGAACCTTGCTGCGATGGCGCCTTGCCCTGACGACATAACGCAGCTCTATGTCTTGACATGCCAGAAGAAAATCAAGTCACAATAGTCTTCTTACAATCAGCTCTCATGTGTCCGACACCTCTGCAGTTAAAGCACTGTCGTCCGATGTCGGAACTCTGTACAAACTGCTGGAAACTAGAACGTCCCGGCATCTGAATACGCCCAAAACCCGTTGCTCTAACTCCAGTACTAGGTGGTGCAGTCTTTTGTCTCTTCTCAGGACCTCCTATCTGAGAAGCTCTCATCTAACCCGGTCGGTCTCTCTCATAAGCAGAAGCTCTATCTTGATAGTCCGTCAAAGAATCACAATGGAAACCAGAAAGATAAGAGCATGTCGACTCTCTCAGTCTACGAGAGAAAAGGTAAACATGTTGATCCTCATGTGGTGCAGACGGACCTAACAAAGATAGCTCATCCTGAAACTTGCTAATGATCTCAACAATAGGCAAATCCTCGAATCCAGGCTGGAGGAAATCCTGAAGACGTTCCCTCCTCATGGTTGTAGGGCAATAGCGATCTCTAATCACCGTCTTAATTTGCTCATAACTAGTGACCATATTGCGAGCTGTACTCCACCAAGAATGAGCCTGATCCTTCAGCAACGTCTATGCTATGTTGACTCAACATCCCTCTGGGCAATCGATAGCCTCTTAGAAGAATCCAGCTGTCCTAGCCATTGCTCCACTTCTAATCCACTCTTTCCCATGAAAGTGGGAACTTTCAACTGGTCGAAAGCCTTCAACCAACTGTCGGGCTTCAGCTCTCTCGCCTCAGCCGGCGCTCTAACAACCTCAACAACTCTAGCAGGCGGGGCAACGATCTGTGTAACTCTTTACAAAACCTCAGCTGATCTCGCGGGAATTGGCGGTGCTGGTGCAGGTCCTTCAGTCCTGATGGCCTCCTCAACTCTCTACACATAGTCGCGATATGCAGAAACTCCGATGAACACTCGTGCGGACTCTATCGATGGCGCTCTCTGTGCTCCAGACCTAGTAGCAGTCCCATTCCCAGTCTAAGGAACAACACTCTCAATAACATCCTCAGCGAACGCCTCAGCAATAGGTGGATCAACAACTGGGGCCTGACCTCGACCTCTAGCTAGTGGAGGTCTTCCTACACGTCCTCGTCTACGGACAGCAGGTGGAAGTGGTGGTCGACCCCTTCCTCGCCCCATAGCAGATGTAGCTCTAGTACACACCATCTGCTATAAGGAAGAATACATAAGAATCTATATAGATATAAGGCCACACTACACCTAAAGCAGGAATCCAAGAAAAGCACAAATAAAGGCCAATATATAAGAAACTACACTGTTGAGATCCGTGGAGGTAGTGGTGGTCGCCCATACATCTATCCCAGACCGACAAGTTTAATAACAAAACGCCCTTTTGAAAACGTTAGACCCATTGCGGGTTCTATTTATTTATCCATCCGACCTTTAAAAGATTTCGAGTGCCATTGTTGCCAACCTAGAGCTCTAATACCATATTGTAACACCCCATGTTCTGGGAACTCAAAGCGTTACGGGTTAGGACCTCACATAGGGTCCCGACCATCAGAGTAGAAACGACACAACGGATCTTACAACAAGGCACTGACGAATGAAAATCAAAACTTATAATAAAACTAAATGTTTAAACAAAAGGAAGCGTAAAAGACTCGCAGCCGAGTTCAAAATAAAAGAAAAGCAACAACCTAACATAAACCCGGTCCCGTCCTATAATGTACGGGAACCCCTAGTGACAACACCGTCCGGATCACTCAGCATCCTGAACCTGTGAAACATCTACAACATGGTATAAACCGTTAGCTAACATTCTAGATATTAGAAAGAACGTAAAGGCACGAACACACATAAGATAAAGAAAACACATAGCATGCTCACACAATAGCCGTTTATTATCTTTCATTAGGTTATCCAATTACTAATTCAACTTATGGTTGTTACACGAATATCGCTACGATCTCGCCTCCGTCCCCTTTCACCAACAGGAATAGAACGTATGCATCCTTTTGTCACCTGCTGGACTGGTCGCGAGAGCACCTCCCAGTTTCCCCATTCAGAACTGGACAACAAGTAACCGCCCGGTTATAATACACTTGAGCCAATTAAGGTATAACAAAGGTGAATCCTATTCCGGTTATCAATTATAACATAACAAGCAACACAAATAAGTCAATACAATCAAACCAATATGCGAAATGAAGCTAATTAATTCCAAGGGATTTACCTCACTCGAAGGTAATCTCAACACTCAACAAACACTCAGGAAAGCCTTAGGAAAGGGACAAAGAGAAGCCTGTTCACACAAGCATCAAGAATCAAGAACCGAAATGAATGTTAGAAGTCTATAACTTCTAGTCTCCATGATCTTTAAGAGATCTACACAAGCTAAGGTCTCAACCTTAGTCTTACAAAACACTAAGGGGTCAAGGAACAACCGGAAGGAATAAGGAAAGGAATGAGGAAAGCAAGGAAGGAAGCAACTCACAAGAACGGGAGACACTGTAGAAGAAACTGCGGGGGCGGCTGGACAGAGGCGCAAGGGAGGCACGTGACAGAGGTGCAAGGACGGCTCTGTGCAGGCGCGGGGGTGGATCTTCGACAGAAGCTACTGTCGGCTTTTCGATACCAGCAGAACGACGACAAGGCCAAAGCTTTCTCTCTCAACACTCAACCATGTCACAACTCAACCAAGGGAGCCTGTGAATAACAAAGGATCAGCGAGGGACACTCCACAAGAATCAAGGATCAAACTTGATTCTTGGAGAAGAAGAAAAGAGGAAACGAAGAGAGAAACGAAGCAGAAGCGTAACAAGGTGCAGCAGCACATGAACGTGATAAACAAGGGAGGGAGAACTTACACGTTCAGCAAGATCTCAGAAAGCAAGGCTGCAGCGCTCTAGGGTTGAAGAAGATGTAAGCAAGAAATGGGAAAAAGAAGAAAAGATGGGATTATATAGAAGAGGAAGAAAGGATAAAAGGAAGGATGTTTAGGGTTAGGAAAAAGATAAGGAAGTCAGCCCATAGGTAGAAGATCGGATATTCTATTTATGGAAGGAAGATAAAATGAACGGAAACAAATCGGGCGCAATCTGCCGCAAATCCGTAAGGGCGGATCGCCTCAGCCACAGGGGAGGCCCCTTGTCACCGCGGGGGCGGTGACAGACACCAAGGCCGTTGGGGCGGCCTCCTTCACCGCGGGGGAGGTGAAGGTGAAAACTAGGATCTTACCTCTCACCCTTTTATCAGCTGGACTAATTGAACATGTGTGTTCTGTTGTTATTTTTTTTAAAGTTATACATAAGACCTATTGTTAATAACGAAGGTAATACACAATGTTAATACACAATCTTAATTACACAATGTCAAACACACAAGTTTAACTTCATTTGTTAAAATTGGGTCATTAGGTATAATTATAAATGGTGGGACATTTTTTGTAATTATAAACTTAGGCCATATTTTGTAATAATTAAATTCAGGACATTTGGTGTACTTCACAAAGTTATGGGCTATTTTTGTAAATATAAACATGAGCCAAATTCTATAATTATCCTTTTAATGGCATATTTATGAATTTAAAAAAATGTGGGTCAAAAAAACTTTTGATTGAACGTGGTCCTTAATTTATTCGTATCGAATTTCCAGCATATTCTTTATTAGTAAGCAAGTGGCATGTAGTTCTTACAAAAATATTTGAATTTTTAATTTGACATTGATTTTATATGAAAGGCAAAAAAATATTTGTGACTGAACTTAATTTATTCGTACCAAAGGCCACACTTTTGACAAAGTGTGACCATTGTAGCGGAAGAACTATACGATTTCACCCAAAAATGTATTTTGCAGTGGCATAATTCATCAATTCCGACCAATCACGGATTTTAGTGTTGCGGGGAAACTCATCAGTTTCAATCAACTACGACGAATTTTGCATCGTTGAAATCTAGCGAATCCACTCGACCACGAATTATAGTATCGATAGAATCCATCGATTCCAACCAACCATAAGTTTGATGATATTTTGGTTGGTAATTTGACAATTAAATGATTTATACATTTTATATGTTAGATGACCTATACGAGTTTGTAGTAGAAAATTATTACTCTTGAAAGAATCCTGAGAAGATTGGTCTATAGAGGCCTTTTTGTATCGCTAATATAGACTAGGCCTTAATAATTTAAGATTAATATTTAATTCTAAAAAAATAGTTATTGAAGGGGTAAAAAGGGAATTTAGTAGGGAGATTAAAACAAAAGCCCTATATATTGTCCATTCACGAACAAATTTAATTACACAAAACCCATCCGATTTCGCAACTGTCGTTCATCTTCTTCGTCCCGCCTGCCGCCGAGTCTGTTGGGAAAGACACACCAGTAGCTGCCGTGAAGACGAGCTTCAAATCAAGGAGAAAACAAGCCGGAGAAATTGAGCGGCCGGAGAAAATGAGTCGGTTGTAGATCCGGCACAAGGATCAGTGTCGTCGGGTCCATTGGAGTGGAGACCGGATTTAACAGTGTTGAGCCTCGCCGAAAGTCCATCGGCCAAACCCGTCGTCGGATGAAGCAGTTGGGTTATCCTTCGCATGAGCCGCCGACAACAAATGTGCCACTATCGATCTAGATCTGCGTTGCCCAAAGCGAGAGCACCGTCGAATCCGGATCCATGTCACCACCATCTTGCTCGCCTTCCTTCGCAACCACCTTAGTCGGGAGCAAACCGCATCCTTTGTTTTCTCTCGCGTGAACACGGACTTGTAATAGCGTGCCAATACCGAGCCCAAATCTCTATGCCGCCTTCGCCTCCTCCGCCCTCGCAACCGGCCACTACCTTCCTTGCAATCGACCAACGCCCTCCCCCACCCCACCCAAAACCCTCCATTGTCGACCAAAGTTCTCCATCACCTAGGGTTTCCTCATATTTTGAATAAAACAAATAAAAGTATACCCTTGCAGTTTTCTCGATTACACGCATGATAGCGGTGACAATTATGCAACCCTTCCTAGAAGGTGGTTTAAAAAATCCCTTTGATGCATGATCGAGATATAAGTATCATGCAAATGATAGTTAGATCACTATCTAGACAACTCTTCCTAAAAGGTGGGTTTGAACTTGATTATCTGATGCATGAATACACAACACTGAATTACATAAGACTTGATCCGCTTTAAAGAGCAACATAGACAACCTGTCCAAAAACAAGTAAATTTGTTTGAGAGCAAACTAAATTGTGTTAACTATAGGAATTAGAAGAACATACATGATTAGATAAGTGAAACAGAAAGAAGAGACAAGACTTGGTCTTCAAATGGGATAATGCCAAAACATACGAAAAAACTTCATAAGAACATTTAGCTTCTCGTGAGTTCCAAATGATCACTTTGTGTTGATTTCTTATTATGTTATGTATGATGCTAATTTATAAAATCATTTAAATATTTGATAGTTGTTTCTAGCATCAAGTACATAATGTGAAATCAAGCAAGGGCGGTATTGTTTTCATGTGAACCTCAACAACCGAACTTGTTCTTGTGGAAATGGAAAATTAGTGGGTTCCCTTGTAAGCATGTAGCTACAGCAGTTCAAGAGATAAGTATCGGAGTCCCTTTAGAATATTATAAATCAAGTTGGCTCTCTGTGTAAACCTATCATATGACATATTCGATTAACTTTCATCTTCTACCCGACGAAGAACATTGGTTAGTTTTTGGATCATTTCTTGCGTTATGCTTGTCTTGAACGTAACTCAAAATTTATGTCTACAATCATCACATATGTAATACACCCTATGTAGATTTTTGCCGGATCTGAGTATTTTAACATGATTTTTGGTAGTTGGCACCTACTATATGGGTTCGTCAATCTCAATGTTAAAGAAGAAGTAGTTTAATCCATTAAATCTTAAGAAACCAAAACAAGAAACAAAAAATCAACCAACACACAAATGACATTCTACTCAGGTTCAACATCTTCAACAACATATAATTAGCTTTTTATATTCATAGCAATAGTAGATACACCTATACGACATTGCTACTCATATTATGATGAGTAATTAACAATTAGTTCGTGATGTTGCTTCATAGAGAGTTTCAACGAGAAGGAGTTACTATTATTAACAACATGTCATCTGATGTTGCTTTAATAAGATAAGAAAATCCATACAATAGCAATTAACAACAGAAAATCCAACTCATGTTCAACATCCTAGTTTACTGATGGTGCATGATAAAAGTATTTCAACGAGTAGAAATAATTACTCATAATCGAATATCGATTCCACACTCTACTAAACCTAGAAACCCGATCAATTCCACACATAGCTAACCATAGAAAACCAAAATGATCAAAATTAACAAAAAAAAAAGAAGAGGAATTAAGGGTTTTCAAACTTGGAGATGTAGAAAAGGATATGATGTTTGCGAGGGAGAAGAGGAGAGGAAGATTTCCTTTCTAGAGGGGAATAAAGGAGAGACAAATTGTGTTGTACGATAGGACAATGGAGATTGATTGCGTTTTCTCTTTCGGTTTTTAATTTCTTTTCTTTCCTTTTTTTTTTTAATGTTTTGTGAACTAAGAGCTTTCTAATAGCCGTTTATGTTTTTGATGAACTTGATCAAAATCCGAAAAATAAGAAAGTATGAGGGTACAAACCGAACTGGAAAAAGTGTTGGAAAAATTTCGAAAAACTAAAAACTACGGGGGCACCAACCGGAATTTTCCTACAAATAATAAATGAAAAGGTAGATAAAATTTTATTTATAGAAGATTTAAGTATTAATAACACTTATAATGTCAAATATTGTAAACCAAAAATTTTAAGGATCTAAATAGTAGGAACCAGACGGGTATAAAAAATGAACTAGAGATAATAAATTTGCCTAAAAATTGAAGAAAATATGAAGTGACAAATAGCGTTGACATATAAAACTCTGTGATACAAAGTTTGTAGCCACTTCTTGAGTTGCGGTACGGAAGTAAATGATGCATTAAATGAGCTTTAAATGACTATTTAGTACAATAAAGAAAGAGTGTGTTTACAATCAAAAATTTTTAAGATTTAACCAACAATACAAAAAGACGACAACGGGTCCACAAATAATAAGGATATGCCTCTCAAGCACAGTGCGTATGCACCCGACATGCTGAAAGACTAGAAAATTAACGGTTCCGTAGAAGCTCATCGTGCATTTTGGTAAAAAAAATGATAGGGTGGGACACACTCGAAATCCGCTAAAGATTCGCATTGTGAATGCATTTTTTGACGTTGTTTTAGTAAATAGCAATCTGATTTTAAAAAAGTCTTAAGTTTTTTCAAATTATTTATACCATGTAAATAATCATAAAATTATACTGTGATATATTTAGCTATGCATTTTATGTAGATAATGTAAAAGACATTAGCTAAAAAAACGATATATAATGTATTTTTATGTTAAAAATTATTAGTCATAAACAAATATATATAAATAATTAAAAGATATATGTTTCATGATTTCAGGGTATTATTCAAGTAAGGCCCATTATTCCGGTAAGGCCGTGCGGCCGTCTGTACGGCCGACACGTGTCCCGGGAAAAAAAAAATTTTATTTTTTATTATTATTATTTTTTTAAACAAGTAAAAGTAATAGTTCAAAACTTATTATGGAATAGTTCATAACTTATAAAAGGATAGTTCATGAATTATAATAGAATAGTTCATAGTGTAAAATTTATAAAGGATTGAAAGTAATAGTTCAAAACTTATTAAGTAATAGTTCATAACTTCTAAAAGGATAGTTCATGAATTATAATAGAATAGTTCATAGTGCAAAATTTATAAAGGAGTGAAAGTAATAGTTCAAAACTTATTATGGGATAGTTCATGAATTATAATAAAATAGTTCATGAATTATAATAGAATAGTTTAAAGTGCAAAAATTTATAAAGGAGTGAAAGTAATAGTTCAAAACTTATTATGGGATAGTTCATGAATTATAATAGAATAGTTCATGGATTATATTAAAAAG
>BSUD01000008.1:87624895-87752382 GCA_033239045.1 Fagopyrum esculentum | reverse complement strand
GTTTCAGAAAAGAGGGAAAAAAAAAAAAAAAAAATTTTCGGGACACGTGTCGCCCTGCGGTACAGCCGTACGACCGTACCGCAATAAAAGGACCGTACCTGAACATTTACCCATGATTTCATGTATTAGTTTGTCAATAAAATAAAAATTAAAACCTAATTATAGCTACTTTGAAAATCCTTATGATTATATAAAATTGAAATATTATATCTAAGTTAGAATTGTATCAATTATAAAATTAATAATAAGAAAGATATGTAATAAAAATGTATGGAAATATTTTCTGTTTTAATGCTTGTTAAAAAACATAAATATTTATATCTTTTGACATAATACATATACTCTACTAAAACAAACGACACTAATGCTGACGTGGCGTCTCCATAATTTTTTTCAAATTAAATTTTTTTCTAAATTATTAATTAAGCCAATAAATTTTTTTTACTAAATAATTTTTTTTTATAAAACAGACTAACGAGTATATACAAATTTTTCAACGGAATTTTTTAAAAGAATTTTAAAAATAAATTAATAATAAATTCTTGATTGCGGATATGTTATAAAAAAATTTAAAATAACTTAACAATCTTATCCTCATTTTGTAAGGTTATCACGATAAGAGTTACATGAATTTTTAGAATAAATCAACAATCTTATCTTCTCAGTGGAATTTTTATAAGTTTTTTTTTATGATAAATCTATATTACTTACTAAAACTAAGAACACTACCGCCACATGTCAAGCTACAAGGTATGCCACCTCAGCTTTTTTCTAAAATATTTACTAAACTGCCGTTCTTTTTTTTTTCAAAAAATATTTTACTAAAAAATTTTAAACTATTAGTTGTAGTTTTTCAGTTAACTAAATCAAATCAAATCTTAAAACGTATGGGAGAAGTTATTTTCTAACGTAATTTCAAAAATCAATTTAGTTTAAAAAATTAATATTTTCAATATTTTAAATCAAATCTTAATTGAATATCTTAATAATTTGTTAATCCACATGTAAAATTTAATAGTTCCGATCTTATCTTAATTTGTATTTGCTATCTTTCTGAAGAAACTTCTTTGATTAAACCTAAATTATTGCCTATATATACTTCTTCTCTCCATTTGATTGCACACCCTCCTTCTCTTTTGTTATTGTTGTGTTATAATTGTAAAAAATGTATGTTGCTTGAATTTGATTGTTCATTTCTGATTAATTGTTCGTTTTTTGTGTCCATATTTATCAATCTCCGTCCCTTCTATTAGCGATTTTGTGCTATTATTGTTGCAGTTGAAAGAATTGACTCGGGCTTATGAAGTTCTAAGTGATCCACGGAAGCGTGAGATTTATGACCAATACGGGGAGAATGCACTTAAGGAATGAATGGGTGGTGGAGGAGGTGGTCATGATCCATTCGACATATTTGAATCGTTCGTCGGTGGAAATCCATTTGGTAAGTAGTCACACGAAGAAATAATGACATTTTTTTGTTCTGTACAAGTTTTAACTCTTTTATTTCAATTTCAAATGCTATTAACAGAAGTTAATAGCATTCTACTCGGGCTTATGAAGTTCTACCTATGTTTTTTAGCTATGCCACGGTCGGGTTATCCCTAATTTATTATAACAACTCAATTTCTTATTAAAAGATGCATGTCCAGATGCGCCGGAAACCATCAAATCTTCTTTTTACCAAATTTTATTAAATAAAAGTACAATTAGATGTTAATTATCATCATATAAAAAAAAAATAGTTTTAACAAATACCCGTGTAAGGCACGGGAGATGAACTAGTTAACAATAAAATCTTCATTGCTGATATGTTATCACAATAAGGGTTACATGTATTTTTTTATTTCTTTTTTTAGAGGAATTTTTAAAAGAATTTTAAAAATATATTAACAATAAATCTATTGCTCATATGTTATAGCAAAATTTAATAACTGATTTTTTTAATAAACGATTTTGTTAAACAAAAATAAAATCATGGAATTTATGAAATGTTAAAGAATTTTTAAAAAATTTAAACACAAAAGTTTTAAATAAATTTTAAAGAATTTTGTTGGGATTTGCTAATCTAACGCTTTTTAAATCACGTCAAATGAACAAATTTGCAACTAAACAAATCAGGTATCGCAATATGTCAATTTAAATTCAATTTCTATTATTTAAACTAATCACCTAACAAACTAAAAGAATTTACAAGATAATTTTTCAATTACGAATTTTAACTTAGAAATTATATTCAAAATTAAACTCGATAATTACGAATTTTGTTGAATTGATAATTCCGATACCATCTCATTAAATCTTTTTAAAATCAATAATATCCGACAAATTAAACTAAATTACTTTATTTTTTATCAAAAAATCTCAACATAATCCTCTTCCACCAAAACACGCTTTTGGTAATTTCAATTTGTCATGTATGTATTCAATTAATTTTTTTTTTTTAAATTTAAAGATTTGTTCAATGCAATCTTGATAGATATTTGAATAAAAAAATAATTACCAATACTCAGTTGGTCTAGTGGGATGTGGTGTTAGACTCCTTAAGTGGTTAGTCCTTGGGAGGGTATCCCAGCAATGGGCCACGATTTACTACCCGATCTGGACGTAGATCGGCAAAGCCGATCGAACCGGGTACCTAAGTACCTCTTCAAAAAAAAGTAATTTAAAATAATATTTTGTTAATTAAAGTTGTTTTATAAGGCCTATATAAACAATTAGCTAGCCGCACATTTCCATTCATGTATTCTACATCTTCTCCCGTTCGCACTTGAGGATGATGGTATGTTCTTCTTCGTTTGCGGCTTTATTCATATATTTTCCGACTTCTTTTGTTTGATTTTATTATTTGCGTCCAAGTAGACTATTGTGATATCATATAATCTATTTTCCGTATATCTTTTTTTCTTTTCCACCTTTATAGATTATATTTATCATCTATCTCAATCTTCAGCATTACAATTCGTTTTATTTGACCTTCGGTTGAAGTTATCCTTCCTCCTTGATCATGCGATGAACAGTCTTATTTAGTGATATTGCTCTTCACCAAAAGATCCACATGTATAGAATTTAACCCCTATTTTAATAAAAATGGGTAAATTAGTCAATTTTGTATACTAATGTGTATAAGTAAACTGATAAAATTTTGTATGCTAATCTGTATATTGTGTATGTAGTGATGTATATGAAATTCTCCTTTTCATTATTATTATCTTAAGTATTATTAACTAGATCATTTTTTAAAATTCAACGATTTTGTACTATTTCATAATTTGATAATCTAAGGTACAATTTAAATAGTAAAATATGACTTCAATATCAATTTGAACCAATTTCAAAGACTTTTTTACGTCCTTTTTAAATTTTTAAGATGTATGTTCAAAATCTATGGTTCAAATAAAATAAAAATATATGAAAATTATTTGAAGAAAATATGATTTTCTAAATAGGAAATTTATTATCTTTTACTATTTTTTTTGTTATATAGTTAATAAAACTCCCATTTTACGATTAATAATTTATAACAAGCTGATTTTTTATGTATAGTCAAACTATCACAATAAATTTAATTTTGAAATATCTCTCATAATTATTTAATAGAGCATGTTGTTTTTGATAATTTGCATAACTTAGAAACTTTAATTTATTAAGATATACATATATAAATTATAATAATAACTTATTAAAACTCAATCCTGCACAAAGTGCGGGTAATACACTAGTTTTGGACAAAATCTAAAAAGAAAATATTATATTTAAGTTAAAAAATTATTAGTTATGCAAAATATTCGTACAAAATTATATGAAAATATTTTCGTATTTTCTATCCATGTAAAAAAAATACATATATTTTTTTCTACATAATATAGGAAAGAATTTAAAAATAAAATATTATATTTAATAATTTGAAAAAATATGAATTAGAAAACAGTTATAAGAAAGGTAAAATTGTATGGAAATTTGTAAAAAATACAAATATCTTTGAATGAACTCTCAATTTGTTATATATTCATCTACTTTAATTTGGTATCCTAATATCAACCGATCTCTTGTTCTTCTTCTCTTCAAAGGGATCCTGATTCCCAAAATCTTCTCCGTAAGACAACTTGTTTACGCTTGACATGGCATAGATTATTTAGGGTGCTTGATTATCCATGATAGAATCGCCGTTAAATGTGTATGAGTTTTGATCGATTTTCGATGCCGATTGAAGATTTGCGTAAGTTCTGGTCGATTTTTGACGATGATTGAAGAACCACGTCATTTGATGATGGTTGAAGGTTTGCGTAATCGATTTTTGATAATGATTGAAGATTTGTGTAATCGATTTTTTTTATGATGATTAAAGATTTGTGTGATTGAAAATTTGTGTGATCGATTTTATATGATGATTGAAGAACTGCTCAAGTTCTTGGTTTCTTGATGACTTATGTTTGATGATTTATGTGGTTTTGATCGATTTTTGCATTGGACACGTCACTTGTTTTCTTGATGAATATAGAGTAATGCAATATTCACAGGCGGCAAGAGTTTTAAGCCTTCGAAAGATTTGACTTCGGATGATTAAGGGATGATAGATTTCACTTGGTGTGGAATGTGTTCGTTGGATCAATATGCCGGTTGATCTTCTTCCAGCTTTTATTTATTTAATATTATTATTATTCCCATATTTTTGTGGGATAACAAATGCATATGATGATTGAAGATTTGTGTCATTGATTTTTTATAATGATTGAAGATTTGTGTAATCTGTTTTTAATGATGATTGAATAACTACTCAAGATCTTGGTTCTTGATGATTTATGTGGTTTTGATGGCCTTCTGTATTGGACGCGTCTAGAATTGTTTTGTTGATGAATGTACAGAGCATTCATAGTCATCAAGATTTTGCTAGGGTTTTGTTAAGTCTTCAAAAGATTTGACTTCAGATGATTCAAATTGATTTCACTTGCTGTGGAATGTGCTTGTTGAATCAATGTGTTGGTTGATCTAATTTATTTATGGATTTTTCCTCTTGATGCCCTTCAACTTTGAACTTTTCCTCTTGGTATCCACAAGTTGATAAGTTTCCTCTTGGTGCACTTCAAACGGTACGAAAAGGAAACTTAAAAACTTCTCAAGAGGAAAAGTCCAAAGTTGAAGGGCACCAAAAAGAAAAATTCTTTATTCCCATATTTTTGTGGGATAACAAGTTTTTTCTCTTGCTGTGGAATGTGCTTGTTGGATCAATGTGCTGGTTGATCTTATTTATTTATAGATTTTTTCTCTTGATTCCCTTCATCTTTGAACTTTTTCTCTTGGTATCCAACAGTTGATAAGTTTCCTCTTGGTGCCCTTTAAACGGTACGAAGACGAAACTTAAAAACTTGTCAAGAGGAAAAGTTCAAAGTTGAAGGGCACCAAAAGGAAAAACCCTTTATTTCCATATTCTTGTGGGATAATTAGTTTTTCCTCTTGCTAATGTGCTTGTTGGATTAATGTGCTGGTTGATCTTATTTATTTATTTATTTATGGATTTTTCCTCCTGGTGACCTTCAACTTTGAACTTTTCCTCTTGGTATCCACAAGTTGATAAGTTTCCTCTTGGTGCCCTTCAAACGATACGAAAAGAAAACTTAAAAACTTGTCAAAAGGAAAAGTTCAAAGTTGAAGGGCACCAAAAGGAAAATCCCTTTATTCCCATATTCTTGTGCGATAAGGAGTTTTTTCTCTTGCTGTGGAATGTGCTTCTTGGATGAAGGTGTTGGTTGATCTTATTTATTTATGGATTTTTCCTCTTGGTGCCCTTCAACTTTGTACTTTTCCTCTTGGTATCCACAAGTTGATAAGTTTTCTCTTGGTGCCTTTCAAACGGTACGAAGAGAAAACTTAAAACCTTGTCGAGAGGAAAAGTCCAAAGTTGAAGGGCACCACAAGGAAAAACCCTTTATTCCCATAATCTTGTGGGATAACAAGTTTTTCCTCTTGTTGTGGAATGTGCTTGTTGGATCAATGTGCTGGTTGATCTTATTTATTTATGGATTTTTTCTCTTGGTGCCCTTCAACTTTGAACTTTTATTCTTGGTATCCACAAGTTGATAAGTTTTCTCTTATTGCCCTTAAAACGGTAAGAAGAGAAAACTTACAAACTTGTCAAGAGGAAAAGTCCTAAGTTGTAGGGCACCAAAAGGAAAAACTCTTTATTCTCATATTCTTGTGGGATAACAAGTTTTTCCTCTTGCTGTGGAATGTGCTTGTTGGATCAATGTGCTGGTTGATCTTATTTATTTATAGATTTTTCCTCTTGGTGCCCTTCAACTTTGAACTTTTGCTCTTGGTATCCTCAAGTCGGTAAGTTTCCTCTTAGTGTCATTCAAACGGTACGAAGAGGAAAGTTAAAAACTTGTCAAGAGGAAAAGTCTAAAGTTGAAGGGCACCAAAAGGAAAAACCCTTTATTCTCATATTCTTGTGGGATAACAAGTTTTTCCTCTTGTTGTGGAATGTGCTTGTTGGATCAATGTGTTGTTGATCTTATTTATTTATGGATTTTTCCTCTTGGTGCTCTTCAAATTTGAACTTTTCCTCTTGGTATCCACATGTTGATAAGTTTCCTCTTGGTGCTCTTGAAACGGTATGAAAAGGAAACTTTAAAACTTGTCAAGAGGAAAAGTTTAAAGTTGAAGGGCACTAAAAGGAAAAACCCTTTATTCCCATATTCTTGTGGGATAACAAGTTTTTAACTCTGCTTGTGTGCTATTGTACACAACCGGTCCCAAGCCCGGATAAAGGAGGAGGAAAAACTTGTGTGCTACATTTATGCATTGTAGTTGATTCTTTTGTTGGCCATGATTAGGGTATTGGCTGAATGTAAGGTGGAGTTTGCCGGAGAAGACAAAGCTATAGTCGTAACTTTAGAGGCGGAAAGTGTCAAGGGGCAAGAAGGTTGTTTGTGATCCCTCATGCTTTCCCAACAACAAGGTATTGATATGAAGTTAGAGCTTAATGCAACTGAAATAGATATTCTCTTACTTTTGCTCCGTGCTTTTTTTCTGGTGTCATTCTTGATCCCTGAAATAGCTGTGATTCATCAAACAAGTTAGAATGGTGGGGAGTTGCTAGGACTGTTTGCATTATGAGTCACCCAATTCCAAATACCAGTGATTCAAACTCGGTGCAAATTAGCTTCTTTTGTGTTGTAAATCTGACAAGTAAGTTCCATACCATCTCTTAAATGGTTTTCAGTGCATTATTCATTTAATGGTTTTCAATTCCCTCTCATTTAGTAAAATATTTTACCTTTGTTGTGATGAGGCAAATGGTCATCCCTCACAATTCCCTGTAATGCACTCGGTGCATGGTCCCTTCCTTGCATTTATTATATATGTTAGTTGTAGTTGTTTGCAGTTCTATATATTTGTCTCAGATTAACACAAGCTGGATTTTTTTACTGTTGGGTAAGTTTTAGCCGACTCAATGACCTTGATTTTCCATTTCTTTTTTTGCTAATTGATGGTTTTGTCTTTTAGATCCTGGAATTCCATCTCATGCAGTCATGCTTGAGTTAAAAATGATCGGTGTTGATTGTTGGACTGTGATTTTCACCGTGTAGGCGTCTAATGTTCAAGAAAGAGTTTGACTCAAGCTATGTGGGCTTCATGAATGATGGTGCACAATGGCTGATAGATAACACAAACATTAAGCTTGTTGGTAAGTAGTAACAATAGGTGCTAATCTTTAGCAACTTTATTAGAAGGTGTCCTTCTCTTCAAACATGATGAAATATATTTCTTTATTATAGGTGCCCTTTTCTTTAAATAGCATGCCTCAGTTGATTGGTAGTGGGTGTTTGTGGAATGTCTTATTCTTAGAGCAAAACACCATTGACAATTAAGACTTGTACATTTGACTTAGTTCAAGTGTGACATAATAAATCTGCCAAAGTTTTCATCAAAGCAATATATGGCTCCTTATTTAGCGAGCGTAACTGATAGAGAGTACTCTGCAGCTTGCTTAATTCTATTTTGCAATCCTAATGAAGTTTGAGAAGTTATGTATGCTAATCTAGTTTGCTTTCTTGTTTTTACATTAGAACCTTCTGATTTGAAGGTTCTTGGTTTGTTGCTATTAAAAAGATGTGTATCTTTTGCGCATTGACAGTTGATGATTCTGAGTTTTAAACTGCTATTACTGATACGTCCACTGTGTATGTAATAAAGTGATAATGGCATTTTAACTACAGGAATTGATTACTTATCAGTTCCTGCATATGATGAGACTATTGTTCACAATATTTTCTCTTCAATTGTTTTACTTTCTTTGCTGATATAGTGTGCTCTTGTCTCTTCTATTTTGAGTATGAAACCATTAATAGATAATGTATTCACCAAAAGAGTAACTTTATATATCATTGATGGATATTTTTTCTATGTCATTTAAGATTCACCATTAAAAGTTTAGTTCATGTATTTGGTTAACTCACTGTTTGAAGTTTCTCCACCCTATGAATATGTTAAACCACTATTCCTGATCCCGACTCTAGAAATACAATTGTAATACGCAAGGGACATCATTGAATTGATTATGGCCATCGGTGTTAACATTGACAAGCTTTGCTCGGTTGTTTTTACTTTTTAGTTTCTGCATTGAAGTAAGAAATAAACCTAATGTTAGAGAACAATATAACTAGATAATAGTAATTTTTTATGTTATGATTTGTTTTTATTCTTGATTCTTATATATGGCGTGCAATTGTATATGTTCCATTATTGAATATCAGAATATGTATGTTGTTGGCAAATTGATATTTATACTAAATACATACTTGCAACACAAGAAGTGATTCTCGTGGAGGCTCTAAAGTTGGATGTGTTCCTGCTGGATTATACAACGTTCACTGCTTACCTAGACGATTAGATAACTTATTATTCTAACAATAACATATAAATATATAATTTTTATATTAAATAGTAAATACTCACTAAATCAATAGCTATATAAATTATTTTAATATAAGTGTTACATTTTATTTTTTTTAAAAAAATTTATTTTAAATTCACTTAAGAGAATTTATTAAAATTAAACTTTAAAAATTCTCTATTTTAATATTTACATTTCAATTTTTAATATTTTTATCTTTTATTTTTCTTTTTAAAACTTTACTCTCACTTTGTCATCTTTCTTAAGTAGTTAACTACTCTTAATGTTTTTTTTACAAATAAGTAATATCACCCGATTAGTCTTTATTTTTGTGTTCATTTATGATTATAACTAATTTAATAATAAAACAAAGTTTGTATTTTCTCAATTGATTAATTAAGTAAAATCATTACGATATATCAAAAACATTTTATAAATTAAATAATTATTTAAGGAATTTTTCGGATGGTGCCCCTATGGTTAAGGGTATTTTGGATTTTGCCTAAGGATTTTTTATAGCTCAAATGATGCCCTTCAACTTTATACAATTTTGCCCAATTTTTTAAAATTCGCCAAACAATCCTTATCTTTATTAAATGAAAAAAATAAAAATAAAAATAAAAGCTAAAAAACTGGGGGAGAAAAAAAGAGAAAGAAACGAATTAAATAAAAGAAAAAACAATATCTTCATCTTCTTTCTTAGGGCATCTTTTCTTTTTCTTTTTTTTCTTTTTTTTTTTGATAAAGCGGAGTGATGTATTCCCCCGCAGAACGCTTATATAAAATTAATCACGAACACTCTGGGATAAAACGAGACCCCTAAAGTCATTTGAGAGAAAATAGAGTGCTCTCACAGGCGGATCATCTAACAAATGAACTCCAATCGGAAACTCGAAAGCAATTAATTGGGTCTTCTCAAGACCCGTTCTAAACGTCAAGGGGACACGTGCAAAGCGACCTCTCTTGTTTTAAAAAAAAGCTGCAAGCGCCACGCGTCGCGCGCTGATTGGCGTGCGGCGCCCTCTTATTGGCCAGCGGAAATGAGTTTTTTATTTATTAAAAAACCCAATTTTCTGGCTTAAATATTAAAAAAAAAGTTATACCAAAATTCATGATTTTCTTATCTACCTATAGATACCCATTTTGAACATATTATTTTAAAAAAACTTTGTTTATGGTAAGGTTTTTAGGTCTAAAAATATCAAAATACATAACAAATTAATAAATTTTGTTTTGAGGTATAAAAATTATAAATAATGCAAAAATTTTTTTTAATTTTTGCTTATATGTGTTGGGTCATTTTTAATTACAATAAATTATCTCTTCATTGCTTTTTGTATTGTTCATATAGATAAATAATAAAATTAACCTAAAATTCGTTTCGGGCAATTTTGGTAACTAGGCCTTTTTGAAAAATTAGAATAGTAACTAGGCTTTTTAATGTTTCAATTAAGTAAATGTACCCCAACCTTTTGTATTTATTTTCAAACTCTACACACTCTTTTATCAAGGGGTACATTTACTAAACACAAAATTAGAAAAAGCCTAGTAAACCAAATTGTTTCATTCGTTTTAAGGTATAAAAAAGTAAAAAATTATAAAATTTACCCATATTTTTGTCTATATATAGTGAAACGATTGTGCTAATAAAAATTTAGTAAGGATATATTTTCAATATGACATGAGGAAATAAATGAGTGGGAGAGAAAAAATGATGTAAGATCTGAAATGAAGACCCATTAATAAACTGAAAAAAAGAAGTCATAAGATTTTGTTGAAGAAAAATTACAAAAGTGTCCAAGACCTTGCTTTCAAGACCCATTGATAAAGATGCATTTAATCCTCTTGCGAAGAACCAAACAAGAAATCAAATACTGCTGAGAAATTTACGTTACACTCCTTTGTAGACCGACAATCACATATCATATTTATTTTGGCTCTTGACTCCAAATTTTGATTTGGGCTTCCTCTGTACTTCATATCTTCGTAGAACCATAGAATGAAACTTTGAGAATTAGGGGTTTCCATGCTATAGTCAATTGGGACTTCCGTGGATCCCTATCTCAATTTGTTATCGGAACATTGGATCTTGTTTTCGGAACACCCCTCTCTCATTCTGGACCATGTTCATTGTTTTCAGATATAATCAATTGAGACATCCATCCATTCATGAAATTGTAACATGTTGCAAAATTAAAACAAAGAACTATAAGAAGCTTAAATTTTCACATGTAATTCTATTACTTTTACCTTCCTATCTCTGTTACGTGTGACAGTGATAAAAAAATTGATACTCATTTAAATTGATAGTAGATCCAAAATTGATCATTGTTCTTCAAATGCAATAAAAACATTCAACTCTTCTTTCATTTGGCAAGAAAACAAAAGGAAAGAATCATAATTCAAACTTCACTGAGGGAGGACAATTAAATTGCAAATCTTTAACAGATTGTCAAAACAATATGTCGCATAGATATTGAAATGCTTTAGTGAATAATAAATCAACAACGATAAAACAATGGAAGATTTGCACGACCAATCTAGAATCTAGACCGGCAAAAACAACCACAATCGATAACAATAATGCACCCCTATAACACACAACTTTGAACCTTTTCTTTCGAACACTAGGGCTTAAGAGAATAGCAAGGATACGCTTGAGAGAAAAAAACAAGTGCTATTGCCTTAGGGCTTGAGAGAATTGCATGCTCTTACGAAGGTTATGGATGATCCGTTTGAGCACCCCTACCCAAACCTTCTTCTCCTGCCCACCCCAACCAACAAGCTATGAATTCACACTAATAGCGGGATTACCGAGAGGGATAATGTCCACATACATGTATGTCTTCAATTGTCTTGGGATAAGTCAAAAATCCAAAAGGACGGATTAGGTAAAAAAAATTGACCAACATTAGGCTGGTGTGAAAATGGACTTGAGTGATGTGAGAAATTGTGAGACCATCTTAGAAAAAAATAAGAGTGGAAAGGTGAAAACCCGAAAAGGTGCATATGCAAAAAGAGTGACAAATCTGAGTGATGGTTCATTCGTTTGGCATTGACGAAATAAGAGGAGAAGTTATAAGGAGGAATTTGGGTAGGCATTGTTCGCTACAAACGGTGTGTGCAAGCTTTAAATTTATAACCCAAGAAGTATGCTTGAACAAATATGCGAACACGCTGTGTATGGGTCAATTGTAATAAAAAAACAAGAATTCCAGGGGTCGATCACAGGGACTTAGGTGAAACAAAACACATAATCGGTAGTCAAATATTACAATTAACCAAAAGCAATTAAAGCAATCAAATATGATGTAAAAGTCAAGTAAGGGGAAATGCGGATTCTAGGGATTAAAGCATCTAGTTGTGGTTCCGACTCAAGATCTCAAAGGATAATGCGGACAAAGCTGAGATTTGCAAAGGGAAGGTGTTTTTTTAAGGTGGGAATAGATTACCGGGTAAGTCTCACTACTCACTATCCCAAACCAAAGCTCCTATTACCGGGTAAGTCTCAAGGTACTAAGGAAAAGAACTATAATCTCAAACCAACACACCACCCAAGGGAATAGAATCAACCTTTACCGGGTAAGTCTCAGGCTAACTCACAAAGATGGGATGAAGGCACACTCTACACTCATGATCATGGGTAAACAAGCAAATGAATCACCGGGTAAGTCTCATCCTAGGCTTGCATTGAACCAGAAAAGGTGTAATAAGGATAGGATTTGGCAAACTAGAACACTTAACTTCAGTTTCGGATCACGAAAGGTTCACCTCGTTCAATCAGATCTCACCCCGGACGAGATGTTCTTCGACTGAGCGAGGTGTTCTAGGGTTAAGGTTAAAGACTCGAGCTTTCAGGGTCCTGCTGGGATTAAGATCATTCTATCATCGTCTTTCCCACAACTTTCAGCCAATCACCCTAAAATCGCATAAGAAACTTAGCCAACAATCATCATGATAACAATAATCAAATTTATGGAAATGGAATCAATATTCGAACAAAAAACCTTAAGAAAACGGTCTTAATAACTGAATCAAACAATCAACAACAAGCGTTCCTTAAGTCACAAATCAGCAAAGACGATCAATCAAAAAGACAATCTAAGAAAGTCTTACAAACTCCTTCAAAAGCTAACTCCAAACTAGATTCCTTCCTTCCTTGATCTTCAATCCTTCATTCAAACCTTCAGAAAATACTCTAGAAATTCCCTCAAATGTTGGATGCTCTAAGCATGGTTGAACTTGTTGAAAATTCAACCCTTTATATAGGAGAATTATCTTCCAAATATAATAATATCTTAAAAAGATAATTTCCTATAAAATATATCCATATCTCTAAAATAGATCTCCCAAAAATAATATCTTCCTTCCAAAAATCCAGCCCAAAAATATAAGATATCTTCTTTCCAAAAATAAAAGATCTCAGCCAAAAATATGGATCTCGCCGGCGGCAGGGTATTCACCTCGGTCGGGACGCTCCTCAAGATCACCTCGGTCGAGGTGACATTGTAGCTGACCGGGGTGTATCTCTACTGAATGTGAATTCTCCTGAATCTGGTCCAAAGTAAATCTTCTTAATCATTTTCATGCTTCCTGAGGTCTTCCTTAAGCTCCAGAATGTAGCTCCAATGACTCCTTAACTCCTTAGCTCCATTTTGATGCAAAACGTGCCATTTTACCTACAATTACAACGAAACTAGGTGTAGACCTCAATTCCCGCAAAGGTAGATGAAACAACAATATAATCACATAATATACATCCATACATGCAGATTATTGAAGATAAAACGTCTAAACCAGCCCCAAAATATAGACTATAATACATGCTATCAAAATACCCCATACTTGTCCCTTGCTTGTCCCCAAACAAGTTTCAAATCTTAAGTTCAAGATAGAATGGATTATAAGTCATAAAAATCAATGAAGAGTATTTCAAAACACTTTTGGTGGTGTGCTCCACTCATAGATCACTCTAAGAGAATGCTTCATGGCAAATAAAATCAAGACATGATCAAAACATTTTATAAATATAAGAAAGTTGTTCATTTTTGCATAACATCATAGAATGCATAATAAATCATATATATCAAAATTAATCATGTATAATCCAATTTAAACCACCAAGTCAATCAACAAGCTCGAGGTCTCAAGGGCTTCCAAAAGAGGTCAAAATACGTGTGAGGGTGGGATGTATATAGGGAATGTGGTGCTAGAATCCGGAAAAAAGATCTTACTTCACTTTCTTTGAACTCAACATCTTCCACCAATAAGCTTTGCTTATTTTACTTTACTTTTTGGGATGCATGGACAGAGGTGCACAATAACCGAAGCCTAGGAGATTAGGAATCATCAATTTCTCGAGATGCCTCAAACCCTTGATGCACATACCATGACCCGTTAGGAATATCGCTCAATCCGACTTTGGCAAGACACAAACACCCGGCTATGTGAATGGTGCCGAGTTACTCATCATCATGATTGACTTCCCCAAACCTATTTGTTTCTTTCTAAACTTTCAGCCAACATCTCAACTTCACTTTCACTTGCTTTTCTTTGCTTGCTTCCAAATTCCCGGATAGGTAAAGGGAGGCAAATATGTATATGAGGGGCTAAAGCATGATCAAGAAGAAGAAGTGAAGAGTATGAATTGCCTTTATCATCCCAGGAAGAATGTGATAGAACTCATCATGTGGTGTCAACCTTCAAATTCAACATAATTTTGATAAAAACAAAGTATTAAACATGCTAAAACTTCAAACAAAGCATTTTGCAACTTAAACATATCATAAAACCTTTCGAGCATATAAAGATTTCAAAACCAATCTACAAACAGAATCATCACTGAGGTCATATCCAAAGAAGAAGCACAAAATCGTTTCGAAAAATCTCAGTTAAGAACCCACCTCGGTCGAAGTGTTCTAGGTCATCCGAGGTGTTCAATCTCGTTTGGCCAGAATCATCCCGGTTGAGGTCATAAAAAAAAAATTTTAAACCAGTTTTCGACGTTTTTTTCAAACAAAAAACCTATATGTATGCATGAAATGGTAGATAAATACATAGAGCCAAATAAGATCATAAATATCCATCAAGAGTCATACAACATACACACATAGTCAAATATACATCCAAATACCCCATACTTGGGACACATTGTCCCAATGGGTCAAATAAAAGTCAAAGGAAATCAGGAAACTCACCGGACCTAGCCGAACTGCATCATAAATAAAGAAAAGAAATCCATGAATCTCTTAGTTCTCATCAGCTAGTGGTGGTGGTATGACCTATACGCCTCGGCTGACAGAGAACACCTCGGTCGAGGTACTATGACAGCAACCGAGATGTATCTCAGTCAAACTTCGTCTTCTCAATTTCTCGAACTTTTGTCCTTCCAGTGTAGCTCCTGAGCTGTAATCCTTCCTTTGAAAGTACTTGGTTTCTGTCTAGAGGATGCCAAAAATAAAGCAAAGGAAAGCAAAAGCAAACTATCTAAACTAAGCTAGAAAAGGAAAAAGAAAGCAATACCTTGGGTTGCCTCCCAAGAAGCGCTTGATTTAAGGTCGCTAGTTGGACCGTCCATCATCCCTAAACATGCTGGAAGGTGTAATATCCGGAATTTTTATTCCGTCTATTTTTGTTATAAACCCGATCTCGATCAGTTGATTCATATCCGTCTACTTAGTTAGACATATTATTATAGAATTTATCATTTTATGTAGATTTCCTTCACATAAAATGATAGAATCTTTTAAATAGGTTATCATTTTATGTAGCTTACTTCCGCATAAAATGATAGAATTTTTATAACCGATCCTAAACTATAACAAACTCCGCATCCGTCTAGTCCGTTTATTCATGTGTCGGGATCTTGTCCAGCCCAGAAACTCGCCAAAGGAGCATGTCCGCAGCCCAGTTTCAGCCACTGTTTGCCTTGTCCAGCCCAGCCCGTGATCTACTCCAGCTTGCCCTCAGCCTTACAGCAACTCCAGCCCGCTGCCTTGACTGTTTCAGCCCAATGCGCAGCCCAGAACCTGCGCCAGCCCAGCTGCTGGAGGAGATAACGAAGCAGCTTGCTTCGGCCCAGATCACAGGAAGGAGCAGCAGAAGCCGACTGTTACGGTCTTTTAATTCCCTTCTTAACTGCTCTCTCTCTCCTACTGCTTTAACGCCTCAATCATCATCTCTTCCAGCGGTTACATTACATCCTGCAGCCCAGAAATTACGCACAGTATTGCACACAATTTCCTTCACCAATCAGCACTCTCTTCCGACTCCCTATCATCAAACGAAGAGGCAGCAGCGAACAGCCGGACACCAGCAATTCGCGCACGACATCCCTGAGTAGCCAGACGAGGAGAATTCGTCACTCACCAGCAACACACGTGAGCCTGGTCCAGACGCCTTACAAACCTCTTGTGATCCTACTCTGTCCAACCGGTAAGGATCTAACGATCTTCCTATCTCCATCTTCGTTGTACAACTTCAGAATCTCACGTTTCTCTCCTTCTGTACCGGACAACTCCCATCTCGGCCACCCCATGACAACAGTGAGACTGGAAAGAGTCGTTCAACTACTGCAGTTGTAGAGCCAAACCGAATCCTGACCTTCTCCTCCTGATCTGTCACGCCGAGGAAGCCGGAGAGCCAGCTGGGACTGTCTGAAGGCGCCTCAGTCCAGTAACTGTTGAAGAGGTGATCCATCTCTCTTCTGCAGTCCAATTCTTGCCCTCTAGATGTTATATTGTATAGATGATATATGTTTTCGGTTTTGTTATGAATGGAGATCAAGCCAAGGAAATGGAGGGATAGTAAGTGAGTTTTGTTGAAGTCTCATGTAGTTTCAATTGATGATAACTGGATGATAATGAGAGTAGATTAGATTGCCTTAGAAATAGAAATGAAAAACTCATTGTAGAACTCAGCTTTGTAAGTGAGTAATGGTCAATGTTGAGGATCAATGTTTGAGAGTTAGGTTAAAGATCCACCGTTGAGATTTTAATAGATGATAGATAGATGTACGTAGTTTACTCTATTAAAATTTAGGAAGAAATGAACGGTCGGATTAGAAGTAATAAGCTTCCGAAGTTAGGTAGTTGAGCAGTTTTTGGTAAACTTAGGATTTTGGCTAAGTATAGAAATTGTGAGTGGGGTAGCCAACTTTGTGAATTTTTATAAGAATAATGGCTGAACAGTTTTGAGGAATTCTTGCTCCTAAGAGTAGATGGAACATCATAGATGATCTAGAGAATTAATTCAGAATTATTATAAGCTGTTACGAATTTTATATTTGGAACCGAACTTAGACCTTTACGACCTTTTGGAAAATAGGGAAATAAGAAAAGTGACAGTTGGTAACAAAACTAAACTTTAGGAGTTGGAATATGATTTTAGAATCTCAAATAGGAGTTTAAACATGAATTTTGGAAATTTCGGGAATTTCGAGACCAAGGGTAAAATGGTCATTTTACCCTAAATTAGTACTGTAACTAGTTATGTCTTACTACGTTATTCCATCTTAGAAGTCTTAGACTTCTAACTACGTGGGAGTGCGCTAATGCACCTATCTACTTTGACAGGCATCTGAGTTGCTACAGTTTACAGAGCGAGTTGGTTTACAAAGAGTCGAGCTTTATACCAAGTAAGTCCTTTGGGCTTACTTAGCTGACTTCTAAATATGAGCATGAATGATGATAGTGGTGTGTGATTGAAATGTTTAGAGAGATAGGTTGTGATATATAATTACCGACCTATACTTGGCCTAAGAGTAACGGGCGGTGGCATTCTGCTCAGTTAGCTTGCGAGCGCTGGGGGTTTCTTTAGGGACTAGTCCATACTCGGTTTGTAGTGATGCTACCGGCGGAGGTCAGCTAGACCTACACCCAGTTGGATAAGGAACGGAGGCGAGAGCTGTTAATAGCTCTCGTGCCACAACTTAAATTGAATAATGTGAATCACTTAAATAATAGATAATAAACGGTTGAGTGCCAACATGATGTTTGTTTATTTTGTTTCTACTTGTGTTTGTGCTGTTGTCATTCTACTTATATTTGGATAGTTAGCTAACTGTTGATATGTTGTGTAGATTTGCCACAGGTTAGAGCAGATGCCGAGTGATCCGAACGGTAGTGGTCAGCCGGGGTGTCGTACTTTAGGACGTTTTACAGTTTCTCCATTTGTGGGTTTTTCAGTTGGACTTTGTTTCTTGTCGTTCTTTCCGTACTTTGTTATATTACGTTTTCCGGCTGTTAGTTGTTCTGGTCACATTCATACATTGTTAAGAACTATTTTATGATTTCTGGTTTTCCTTATCTGTGCCTTGTTGTAAGATCTTGTTAAGTTGTTGTCAAACTAAGGTCGGGACCCACTGTGCGGTCCTAACCAGTAACTCCCTAAGTTGTAAAATTTGGGGTGTTACAACATGGTATCAGAGCTCTAGGTTGGCAACAATGGCACTTGAAATCTTCTAAAAAGGTCAAATAAGTAAATAAATAGAACCCGAAAGGAGTTTGAGTTTTCCAAAGAAGATTTTGGTTTTAAAATGCATACAGAGTCGGGTTGGGATAGAAAGTACGGATGACCACCACTACCTCTGCGGATCTCGGTATTCTTAGTATTATTATTATAGACTTTGACTGTTATAATAGATTAGTTAGTTTATAACTGTAGTGGTTACCATTCGTGCAGATGGCACGTACTAGGGCTGCACAAGTGACTGGCCGAGGTAGGGGTCGTCCCCCCTTCCCCTAGTCAGACAGGATCGAGCTGATAGCACCCCTGCTGTTAGAGGGCGTGGTCGTGGGGGTAGACCTCCACTAGGGAGAGGTCGAGGACGAGTTCCTCGAGAGGATCCACCTGCAGCAAGCATACCAGAGGCTGCTGTGGAAGAGGTAGCTGAGAGTGTAGGCCCCGAGGTCAGGCATGAGGCCGCTGCTAGGTCTGGAGCGCAGGGAGCACGTACTACTGAGTCAGGTCGTGTTTCTATTGGAGCATCGGAGTATAGAGAGTACAGAGCATACGTCGAGCGTATGGAAGAGGCTGCTAGAGTCGAGAGACTTACCCAGGTACCACCGGTGGTACCGGCTAGGTCAGCTCAGGTGACGCAGGGAGTGTCTCAGGTGCCGGCTGTATCAGAGAGGAGAGCTAATGCTGATAGAGCGCCTGCTGGGTCTAGAGCACCGAGACCGGATGAGTGGTTGAAGGCTTTCAACTCTCAAAAGGTTCCTTCATTCAGTGGAGAAATAGGGCTAGAGGTGGAGCCCTGGATAGGGAAGATAGAGACTGCTTTGGAGGCAATACGTTGCCCCGAGGATCGACAAGTGGTTTTGGTGCAGACCTGTGTCACAGATGATGCCCATTCATGGTGGCGTACCATTTGTAGACGAGTCACCAGCTGGAAGCAGATGAGGAACATTGTTAGGGACAAGTACTGTCCAGTTTCGCTGAGGAGGGAGAGATTCCAGGATTTCATTGAGGCGGGATTTGAGGATATCCCGATTGCTGCAGCCATAAAGAAGTTTCAGAAAGAGTTGACCTTACTTGGACCATCTGCACCTCCAGAAGAGCAGCATGTTTACCTTTTCTCCAGGAGATTGAGAGAGAGTACCCGATCCTATCTGGCTGGATTCCGCTGTGAGACTTTGTCTGATTATCAGGATAGGGCCTCTGCTTATGAGAGAGATAGGCCAGCTTCGAGGAAAGCAGCTCAGTCTAGTGGGCCGGATAAGCGGCAGAGGACAGGACATGCTGGTAGCAGTGCAGCAGTAGCAAGTTATGGTCGAGGACAAACTCAGGGGAGGTCCAGCTACCACTCTACAGTTCAGACTCCCAATAGAGATCGACAGTGCTTTAATTGTGGTAGCCGTGATCACATTAAGACAGATTGCCAGAGACCACCTACCACTTGCTTCACTTGTGGGAAGCCGGGACACAAAGCTACTTTCTGCCGTCAGGGTAGGGCCCCTTCTCAGCAGGGATCTTCTCCTGCAGGTGCTGAGAAGAGTGTACAGAGACCTCCTCAGTACCGAGCTCCGAGTCAGCAGCAACAACAGTACCGGGCTCCAGGACATCCTGCTTCATACAGTACGGCACAGGGATCAGGTCGTGGCAGGGGACGTGGTAGTACCACTGACACCAAAGGAGGACCATCGAGAGTGTTCGAGTTGAGGAGCACTGAGCAGCCTGCAGCACCTGCGACCACAGGTACTATTTGGATCCATGACTTACCTGTGCAAGTTTTATTTGATACGGGTGCTACGCACTCCTTTATATCAGATGCATGTGTAGATAGGTTGTCCTTAGCTACAGTAGAGGGTGTACCTTTTGTGGTTGGGTTACCAGATGGGGGTAAGGTTAGAGGATCCCGAGAGATTTATGACTGCCCTATTCATCTAGGAGGCCGGATTTGGTTAGTAGATTTTCTAGTTATGCCCTTAGCCCATGAGGACGTGATATTGGGGATATATTGGATGACTAGACATGGAGCCGTCTTGGATATTGGTAGGAGGACTGTGACTGTCGCCACTGAGGAGGGTCACAGAGTGATATTCCGAGGTTGGGACCTCGGAAAGTTTGGCACGGTTATCAGCGCAGTGAGAGCAGCCAGATTGATAGCACAGGGTTGCGAGGCCTTCTGGTGTTATGCCATGAAGGAGCGCAAGAGCCTGACAGTTGAGGAGATACTAGTGGCCTGCGAGTTTGCAGAGGTATTCAGTGACGACTTACCAGGGTTACCTCCACAGAGGAGTGTTGACTTTAGCATCGAGTTAGAGCCGGGCACGAGACCGATCTCGAAGGCCCCGTACCGCATGACCCCGATAGAGCTGCTTGAGCTGAAGAAGCAGCTAGAGGAGTTAGCAGAGAAGGGCTTCATACGCCCTAGTGTCTCTCCCTGGGGCGCACCAGTATTGTTTGTGAGGAAGAAGGATGGATCGATGAGGCTGTGTATTGACTACCGAGAGTTGAACAAGGTCACCATCAAGAATAAGTATCCACTGCCTCGCATAGATGATCTGCTGGACCAGCTACATGGAGCGTCAGTGTTCTCGAGGATAGATTTGAGATCGGGGTATCACCAGCTGAGAGTGAGAGACCAGGACATACCTAAGACGGCATTCCGGACTAGGTATGGCCACTATGAGTTTGTAGTGATGCCGTTCGGGCTCACTAATGCGCCAACAGTATTTATGGAGTTGATGAATGGGATTTTCATCGACTTCTTAGACCAGTTTGTAGTGGTCTTCATTGACGACATTCTAGTTTACTCTAGAAGTCGAGAGGAGCATGCCGGACACTTGAGGACAGTGTTGCAGGTTCTACAGGATAGCCAGCTATATGCTAAGCTATCCAAGTGTGAGTTCTGGATGTCAGAGGTGGCTTTCCTAGGCCATGTAGTGACTGTTGAGGGGATTAAGGTCGACCCGGCGAAGATTGAGTCAGTGTCCTCTTGGCAACCTCCGAAGAATGTTAAGGAGGTTCGCAGCTTCCTTGGATTGGCAGGTTATTACCGTCGGTTTGTGGAAGGGTTTTCCCTGATCGCCCGACCACTTACTTCTCTCCTAAGGAAGACTACTCGGTTCGTCTGGTCTGAGCCGTGTCAGCAGAGTTTTGAGGAGTTGAAGAGGAGATTGACGTCTGCTCCGATCTTAGCACATCCTGAAGGTACAGAGGACTTTGTAGTGTACAGTGACGCATCCAAGCTGGGCTTGGGGTGTGTCTTGATGCAGAGGGGTAAGGTCATAGCGTATGCGTCTCGACAGTTGAAGACGTATGAGGAGAACTACCCCACTCATGACCTGGAGTTAGCATCGGTAGTGCATGCCCTTAAGATCTGGCGTCATTATCTCTATGGAGCGACCTGTCAGATCTTCACAGACCATAAGAGTCTAAAGTACATATTCACTCAACGGGAGTTGAATAACCGCCAGAGGCGGTGGCTAGAGTTGATCAAGGATTTTGACCTTGAGATTCTCTACCACCCCGGGAAGGCGAATGTAGTTGCTGACGCTTTGAGTAGGAAGACGCCTCGGGAGAAGGCGATAGCTCGATTGACAGTACAGCCACAGTTACAGAGAGACTTAGCTTGGTTGGAGGTAGAGATCCAGTTCCCCGATACAGCTCATCAGTTAGCCACCTTAGAGTTACTTCCTGACCTGTTGGGCGAGATCCGACAGAAGCAGGAGACCTGTCCGACTTTGACCCGGATCCGAGACCGGATGTCATGAGATGAGGCACCTCAGTTCACTATCGGTGCCGATGGAGTGATGAGACGGCAGTACCGTATCTGTGTGCCATCAGACAGTGAGCTGAGACAGAGGATACTAGGTGAGGCTCATGCTACCCCTTACTCCGTACATCCAGGAGCGAGTAAGATGTATAAGGACGTGAGACGTTTCTTTTGGTGGGGTGGTTTAAAGCCTGATGTGGCTCGGTATGTAGCCTAGTGTGCGACCTGTCAACAGGTCAAGATTGAGCATCGTAGGTCCGGAGGAGAGCTCCACCCAGTTCTAGTACCACATTGGAAGTGGGAGGATATATCTATGGATTTCGTCACAGGATTGAGGCTCAGTAGAGGTTTTGATGCCATTTGGGTAGTGGTAGACCGTCTGACGAAGACCGCCCGTTTCATTCCGATTAAGGAAATGTGGCCGGTAAGTCGTCTAGCTGAGGAGTTCACCAGACACATTGTGAGACTCCATGGAGTACCGAGGACCATCGTCTCCGACAGGGATGGACGTTTTACCTCGAGATTTTGGCAGCAGGTACATACTGCTCTAGGGACGAGTCTCCACTTTACCACTGCATACCACCCACATACAGACGGTCAGTCCGAGAGAACCATTCAGACCTTAGAGGATATGTTGCGGGCATGTGTGCTGGATTGGGGACAGGTATGGCCAGATCATCTCCCACTGGTAGAGTTTTCATATAATAACAGCTGTCATGCGTCTATTGGGATGGCACCTTATGAGGCTTTGTACGGACGGAGATGTCGTACACCGTTGTGTTGGGATGAGCCTAGTAAGGTTGATGGGGTAGTACCAGACCAGATACAGGATGACATCGCCCGGATTGCCTTAGTCCGGGAGAGGATGTTAGCAGCTCATAGTCGTCAGAAGTCCTACGCCGACAAAAGGCGTCGACCTTTGGAGTTTAGAGTAGGTGCACAGGTGTGGTTGAGAGTGTCACCTACGAGAGGAGTTAGACGTTTCGGCATTAAGGGGAAGCTGAGTCCCCGGTATGTCGGCTCATTTGAGATCGTAGAGAGAGTCGGAGAGGTTGCCTACCGACTAGCACTGCCATCGAGATTAGAGGGAGTACACCCAGTTTTTCATGTATCTCAGCTGAGAGAGTACATACCGGATCCTAGACACGTCATTAGTCATGAAGACCTGATAGTTGAGCCAGACCACACTTTTGTGGAGTACCCAGTAGCCGTCCTAGAGCGTAGTATTAGGCGCATGCGTTCTAAGGAGATACCGATGCTGAGGATTCAGTGGTCGAGACGAGGAGCTGATGAGGCTACCTGGGAGACAGAGGAGAGTATTATACGTAATTACCCTGAGTTCTTTGCGGAGTTAGCCGCTACCTCAGTACCGACGGGTTAGTACTGAGACGATACCTTATATGATTTCTGTGATTATATGTTTAAAAGATTGTTTATGTTTATGTGCTTGATGACGTGAGTAGTTGCATGCTAGAGTATAACTCGTGAGGGGAAATGTTTGGGTAGATACCTTATTCTAAGTTTCGGGACGAAACTTATTTTAAGGGGGTACTGATGTAATATCCGGAATTTTTATTCCGTCTATTTCTGTTATAAACCCGATCTCGATCAGTTGATTCATATCCGTCTACTTACTTAGACATATTATTATAGAATTTATCATTTTATGTAGATTTCCTTCACATAAAATGATAGAATCTTTTAAATAGGTTATCATTTTATGTAGCTTACTTCCGCATAAAATGATAGAATTTTTATAACGGATCCTAAACTATAACAAACTCCGCATCCGTCTAGTCCGTTTATTCATGTGTCGGGATCTTGTCCAGCCCAGAAACTCGCCAGTTTAAGGAGCATGTCCGCAGCCCAGTTTCAGCCACTGTTTGCCTTGTCCAGCCCAGCCTGTGATCTACTCCAGCTTGCCCTCAGCCTTACAGCAACTCCAACCCGCTGCCTTGACTGTTTCAGCCCAATGCGCAGCCTAGAACCTGCGCCAGCCCAGCTCCTGGAGGAGATAACGAAGCAGCTTGCTTTGGCCCAGATCACAGGAAGGAGCAGCAGAAGCCGACTGTTACGCTCTTTTAATTCCCTTCTTAACTGCTCTCTCTCTCCTACTGCTTTAACGCCTCAATCATCATCTCTTCCAGCGGTTACATTACATCCTGCAGCCCAGAAATTACGCACAGTATTGCACACAATTTCCTTCACCAATCAGCACTCTCTTCCGACTCCCTATCATCAAACGAAGAGGCAGCAGCGAACAGCCGGACACCAGCAATTCGCGCACGACATCCCTGAGTAGCCAGACGAGGAGAATTCGTCACTCACCAGCAACACACGTGAGCCTGGTCCAGACGCCTTACAAACCTCTTGCGATCCTACTCTGTCCAACCGGTAAGGATCTAACGATCTTCCTATCTCCATCTTCGTTGTACAAATTCAGAATCTCACGTTTCTCTCCTTCTGTACCGGACAACTCCCATCTCGGCCACCCCATGACAGCAGTGAGACTGGAAAGAGTCGTTCAACTACTGCAGTTGTAGAGCCAAACCGAATCCTGACCTTCTCCTCCTGATCTGTCACGCCGAGGAAGCCGGAAAGCTAGCTGGGATTGTCTGAAGGCGCCTCAGTCCAGTAACTGTTGAAGAGGTGAGCCATCTCTCTTCTGCAGTCCAATTCTTGCCCTCTAGATGTTATATTTGTATAGATGATATATGTTTTCGGTTTTGTTATGAATGGAGATCAAGCCAAGGAAATGGAGGGATAGTAAGTGAGTTTTGTTAAAGTCTCATGTAGTTCCAATTGATGATAACTGGATGTTAATGAGAGTAGATTAGATTGCCTTACAAATAGAAATGAAAAACTCATTGTAGAACTCAGCTTTGTAAGTGAGTAATGGTCAATGTTGAGGATCAATGTTTGAGAGTTAGGTTAAAGATCCACCGTTGAGATTTTAATAGATGATAGATAGATGTACGTAGTTTACTCTATTAAAATTTAGGAAGAAATGAACGGTCGGATTAGAAGTTATAAGCTTCCGAAGTTAGGTAGTTGAGCAGTTTTTGGTAAACTTAGGATTTTGGCTAAGTATAGAAATTGTGAGTGGGGTAGCCAACTTTGTGAATTTTTATAAGAATAATGGCTGAACAGTTTTGAGGAATTCTTGCTCCTAAGAGTAGATGGAACATCATAGATGATCTAGAGAATTAATTCGGAATTATTATAAGCTGTTACGAATTTTATATTTGGAACCGAAGTTAGACCTTTACGACCTTTTGGAAAATAGGGAAATAAGAAAAGTGACAGTTGGTAACAAAACTAAACTTTAGGAGTTGGAATATGATTTTAGAATCTCAAATAGGAGTTTAAACATGAATTTTGGAAATTTCGGGAATTTCGAGACCAAGGGTAAAATGGTCATTTTACCCTAAATTAGTATTGTAACTAGTTATGTCTTACTACGTTATTCCATCTTAGAAGTCTTAGACTTCTAACTACGTGGGAGTGTGCTAATGCACCTATCTCCTTTGACAGGCAACTGAGTTGCTACAGTTTACAGAGCGAGTTGGTTTACAAAGAGTCGAGCTTTATACCAAGTAAGTCCTTTGGGCTTACTTAGCTGACTTCTAAATATGAGCATGAATGATGATAGTGGTGTGTGATTGAAATGTTTAGAGAGATAGGTTGTGATATATAATTACCGACCTATACTTGGCCTAAGAGTAACGGGCGGTGGCATTCTGCTCAGTTAGCTTGCGAGCGCTGGGGGTTTCTTTAGGGACTAGTCCATACTCGGTTTGTTGTGATGCTACCGGCGGAGGTCAGCTAGACCTACACCCAGTTGGATAAGGAACGGAGGCGAGAACTGTTAATAGCTCTCGTGCCACAACTTAAATTGAATAATGTGAATCACTTAAATAATAGATAATAAACGGTTGAGTGCCAGCATGATGTTTGTTTATTTTTGTCTCTGCTTGTGTTTGTGCTATTGTCATTCTACTTATATTTGGATAGTTAGCTAACGGTTGATATGTTGTGTAGATTTGCCAGAGGTTAGAGCAGATGCCGAGTGATCCGGACGGTAGTGGTCAACCGGGGTGTCGTACTTTAGGACGTTTTACAGTTTCTCCATTTGTGGGTTTTTCAGTTGGACTTTGTTTCTTGTCGTTCTTTCCGTACTTTGTTATATTACGTTTTCCGGTTGTTAGTTGTTCTGGTCACATTCATACATTGTTAAGAACTATTTTATGATTTCTGGTTTTCCTTATCTGTGCCTTGTTGTAAGATCTTGTTAAGTTGTTGTCAAACTAAGGTCGGGACCCACTGTGCGGTCCTAACCAGTAACTCCCTAAGTTGTAAAATTTGGGGTGTTACAGAAGGTGTCCTCACCCCATACTTCATCTTCATGTTCGCTCCTAAACGTGTGTGCAAATAAGCTTTAAATTTATAAAACTAGAATCAAGCAAGCGAACCCGCAGTGTACAGATCGATATAGTTAAGCAAGAATTCCAGAGTATCGAACACAGGGATTTGGGTGGGAACAAATTTAATTGCAGATTATCAAGCGAGTAAGTATGAGAGGTTTTGCAAATATTGGGAAAACAACAATCCTAAAGATCCAAGTATCCAGCTGTGGCAATCGATTCAAGATATACTTAATGATATAAAGACAGAATTGAAATATGCAAAGGTATGCTAATGTAAGGTAATCGTACGGTGAAGTTCCAAAAACCTTATATGACTCACCTACAAGACACTTTCTATACAGATTGTTGAGGCTTCAATATAGAAAGGTTCTAAAGATAAGAATTAATGTCAAATACCCAAACTTATAATCCAAAGGTCAAAACTAACTTAACCGATTAAGGTTATGACACTCATAATCGAGGTAGAGGTTGTTGAGGCTTCACTACCACCTAGAAAAGGCAAGCCTAAACTAAGTTAAAGCAAATCTTTAACTTTGGATTAAAGTAAAAGCAGGTTCGTAAACTTAAGGGAAATTACGGGTGGATCTTGAGATTCCACGGTCGTGGAACTCAAGAACAAACCGTGATTTAGGGTTCGTCGACGATTCTCTCTAACTCTCAGGGTCTAATCTATTTACGATCGATCTATCATCATCTAAGCCACAACTATCAACCCTTCACCTTAGAATTGTTAAGGGTTTTTAGCCAATAACAGTCATATTGATATCAAATTCAAGAATTATAAGATTGAAAGATGAGAACTTTCGAAAACTTCCAATAAACTCCAAACTAATCTCAAAGTCACAATCAAGAACAAATAGTATCACTAATTCCAGGATAGAACAATCAACACAATCTTAGATAAGAAGGAAGAACGGGATGTCAATCCGTCTTCTAAATCAAACCTAAACAAGAAGAGAAGTATTCTTGCACAATCTTCCGAATCTTCCGTCAATCCGGGAAATCTGGAAATCCCAACGATAATCTCCACCAAAGTGCGAGATTAGAGCAAATCCAAGCGCGAACGTCGATCTCCAACGAGATGTAAATGCCTCCAAGCAAGTGCCGCGAAAATCTCTCTAAGCAAGGGTGTAAAGCGGTCGTAAGCGTCGATCTAAAGCGAGTAGCGGGGATGACGGAATCTCTCTTCGTCCGTCTTTTTATAGGGCAAGATAAAATATCGGCCCGGCCCAATCTTCAAAAGATCGTGGCTTCGAAATGTGGCGAAAAAGATCGCCAAGATCACGGTCGTGGAAGATTCCACGACCGTAATTTAGAGCGTGGAAAGTGTCACGGTTTGAACCATGGATTCCACGACCGTAATAGTTACTGGAATGCATCACGCCTCTCTTGCAGGGTTCCACGGCCGTGGAACTGAACGTGGTTTGTAATACGGCCGTATTTTAGAGCGTGGTTTAGGGCAAGAACGTGATTCTTCCCTAGCCTCGTGCATTCCTGAAGTTGACATCCATTTTGCTCCTAAGAATGCCCTTAATCCATGGACATACTCAATCAACTCGTCTTTGCTGGAATCCGTTCGGAAATGGCTCCCAATCACCTATAATCAACATAGAACTAGTGTAGACATCCATATCGATAATATAGGAAAACTAGCTCACTTATGCAACAATGCTCAATCAAAGACTATCAATATGAATCAAATATGCTTAGAAAACGTGTCTAAAGTATCACAATATTTCATGCTAACAAATAACCCCATACTTGTAACTTGCTTGTCCCTAAGCAAGGTCTCTCAAAAGCTTTTAAAATAAGAGTTAGGATGAAATATGTGTACCTTCTCAAAGCAATACTTCTTTTGGATGGATGTGCCTTCTAAAGAATAGATCATTCTCAAATCTTGCTTCAATCGTTTATAAGACTTTCATACACTTAATCAAAGAGTAAAAAGCAAAGAAAACTCATGAATCAATTAAACTTCTAAACAAGCATCATAACCTTCAAACATTATCAAAATCAATCATAAGAAACTTCAATTTAGATCACCAAGTCATATAGCATTCTTTTGATCTTAAGGACTTCCAAAGAAAAAGGTCTAGAATGTGGAAAAGGAAGGAAACTTTTAGGAAGTGTGGTGCATGAATCCGGGAAATTAGACAACTACTCACTTCTTCTTCTCTTGCGGTTTCCGCACACTTTCAACTTAGAGATTCGCTCTCTTCCTTTCATTTTTCGACTTTACTTTTGGAGTTATGGATAGAGGTGCACAAAAACCGAAGCCTAGGAGATTGGCGTTTCTCAATTTTTATGAGATGCCTCAAACCCTTAGCGCACATACCATAATCCGCTAGGAATATCGCTCAATCCGACTTTGACAAGACACAAACACCCAGCTATGTGAATGGTGCCGAGTTACTCATCGTCATGATTGACTTCCCCAAACCTACAATTTCTTTCTATTCATTTGATTGAAATTAATTGCTCTCATGGCCCTCCCACATCAAACATGCCTTTTTCATTCACTTCTCCAAATTCCCGGATAGGTAAAGGAGGTCAATATTTCAATGAGGAGCTAAATGGTCAAAGAAAGAAGAAAGAAAAATCGAATTGCCTTAATCATCTCAACAAGAAGCATAGGAACTTATAATGTGATTTCAACTTCAATTTCTCAACACGATTTAGGTAACATTTATCACATTATGAAACTTGCAAAAGAGGTATTAACAACACATTCAAATCCTTTTCAATTCACTAATCGTTTAAGCATGCAATTGTCATCCAACTCAATTCACAAGTAGCGATTATCATAGAAATCACCTCAATTCATTAGAAGCACAAAATTTTCAAAATTTTTCAATTTTTATGGGTTTTTCAAGTTCTTTTTCATGCAAAGCAATAAGGAAACGTGCAACAATATAATGAACATGCAATGATAGTCTCGAATAAAGCAAACATAGTGAGTAGAAGTTATTACAAACTTTTAGTACATCCCACCCCATACTTAGGACGAACATTGTCCCTAATGTTCAAAAGAAAGAAAGAAAAGAAAGAAAAGAAAAAGAAACTCACAAAGTGGTGGTGGAATGGCTAAAGCAACGGTCGTGCGTCATCATCACTACGGTGCTGGTGGAGGCGGGAATGGAGAGAAGCTGGAGTCGTAGGGCCGCCCAAACTGCTGGCGGTAGACGTCCCTCATCATGTGATCAAGACCATCCATGCATCCATCTCTAGCATCGGCTCGGATCTCCAATGCTCCTACTCTCTCCGAAAGGCCAGTAGCCCAATCCGGCATCTGCTCATACCATCCCGGAGCGTGACTATACCATGCTGGAGCGTCGGATGGAGCTGGTGCTGGTGCTGGTGCTGCTATCTGCTCTGTGGACCAAGGAGGTGGAACTCCATACCATGCAGGAGGTGTGGTCATCCATGTAGGTCTCTCACTCACGCTAGCGCGGCGAGAAGACGAGCCTGAAGCTCTAGCTGGACGTGGAGAACGTCTAGGTGCATCGGGGGCCGCCTCCGGCTGGTCCGGAAACGTGCCAAAGTCCTGCTCTGCCTCTCCTCCACCCTCAAACTGATCTCTCATATCCTCCTCCTCAACAACTGGTGGTGGGACATATGGGGAGCTACAATCCTGTTCGCATGCATAGCAGCGAACGTCTCCTTCCAATTATGGCGTCCCGCCATAATGGAGTACTCCGGTAGCCACTCTATACCCCTACCCGTCCTACTCTCCCAAGGCATACCCGCATAAGGCGGACCTCTATGTGTGGGGAAGATGAGACCCCTAGTCATGAAAGCATGTAGCCCTAAGGGAACGGCTGGTATCCGGGTGCAAGCAGAAAAATCAACTCTTAAGCTCCTAGCAATGTGGGTAACTATCCCACCATATCCGATGTTGCCCTTCTTCTTGTTCTTGAGCTTGCTCATCGTAGCAGCCAAGAGGGTGGCACAGTCAGCTCGGCGCCCGTACAACATGGAGTATAGCAAAAAGAGCTCATCCGTCTTGATCTTTTGGGGCGTCTCCGTCCTAGGAAAGAGACACTCCGAAAGAACGCGGTGAGAAATCTTCAAGGCTAGATGGTACATCAATCTAGCCTTGGTATCAGCAGGTTGCCAACGGTCCTCGTCGGCGTAAATCATCGCTACCTCCTTCCAAAAGTCCTTGGCGTAAACGCCACTAGGAAATCGACCGTTAAAGGTCTCATGGAACCCGAAAAAGGTCCCGAACTCACGGATGCTAAAATGATAGTCTCTCTCCATAAGACGGAAAGAGACGGTCCTGTCTACATGGCTGTGCTCGAAAGACGTCACAACCTCCCGTGTAATCTCCTCATAAGCGTCTTCTCGGATAGCCGAGAAGACAACTAGTCCGGCTCTATCCAAGAGCCAAGTAAGATCATCCACAATGTTGAGAGGAGCTAGATCCTCCAACAACAAGTATCTAGGGCCAATCAAAACCCTCTCCTTGATCCTCCCGAGTGCATCGAGATGATCCTCATGTACGGTCGGGACTCTAGGGTGAGGAGGTGAGGATGGAGGTGAAGGTGAGGATGGAGGTGAAGGGGAAGAGGGTGGTGGTGCTCTAGAGGATGAGGAGGAGGAGGGATTACCCTTCCTCTTCTTATTCTGATCATTCTTCTTCTCTTTAATCCTCCCCGAAATTCTCCTCACAAAGTCCATTCTGTTCAAAATTACGGGGTGTTCTATAGAAACCACGGCCGTAATTCCTCCAGAGACCGTGATTCGTCTCAGAAGTTCGTAAATCTCAGCAAATCAGCACTCAATCTCAACAAACAGGCACTCCTAATCTAATTTCTTCCAATCTCAATCAGTTCTTCCTAAAATCTCTAACAAAAACGAACCAAATCGACAAGAATCAAGAAGAGTGAAAAAACCTATTTTTCGGATTGAAAAATCCGAATTGCGCGTTCCTTGGTGAATTTCCGCTCGATATGTCGCTTGGATCTTGTTGGTGGTTGAATTTGCTTCAGTTTAGGAAGAAGAATCGTTAAAAATGATTAAGAAACGAGGATTTGAGAGAGGGTCGTGGATTTCGGCTATTAGGTCGTGGAAGAGGGGTTTTGTGGGTGATTTTTGTGAAGAATGTGGCTTATATAGTCACAGGCAAAAATTTGAAAATCACGGTCTGTCGGGGTGTTCCACGGCCGTGGAATTGTACGGAACCGTGGTTTTGGTGATTTTTCAAAGGCTTTTGGAAATTACGGGCACTGTAGCTGTCACGACCGTGGTTTAGGCCGTGGAACTCTCTGTAAAGCTCCAAAGTCCCAATTTCGTCACTTTTCTTCAACATTATCCTTCCCTTTTCCTTTTTCATCGTTCCTACATCCAAAAACACGAACATACCGGAAGAAATCGAGGCAAAATAAAGCGAAAAAAAACGTTTAAACTAAGCTAAACTATGAATCGAAAACAAAAACAAAAATGCAATACCTTGGGTTGCCTCCCAAGAAGCGCTTTGTTTAAGGTCCGTAGCTAGACCAAACTCGCACTTATTCGAGTGCGGTGGGCGCGAACTCTCCAGCTTGGAGTTCCGGCGTATACTTCTTGAGTCGTTGGCCGTTCACCTTAAAGCTTCCGCCCGTTTCACCCCATACTTCAACTGCACCATGGGGGAAAATACGCTTAATTAGAAAAGGTCCGGTCCAACGAGATTTAAGCTTACCTGGAAAGAGACGGGGCCTTGAATTGAAGAGGAGAACTTGATCTCCTTCTTTGAAGTCCTTTGGAATGATATGCTTATCATGCCAACGCTTTGCTCTCTCCTTATAGATCTTAGCGTTCTCATAAGCGTTCAAGCGGAGTTCGTCCAGCTCGTTAAGGTCTAGGAGACGCTTCTCTCCCGCTTCCTTCATGCTGAAATTCAGCCACTTGATAGCCCAAAACGCTTTGTGCTCCAACTCCACTGGCAAGTGACAAGACTTCCCATACACAAGGTTGTATGGTGTGGTTCCTATGGGTGTCATGTACGCAGTCCGGTACGCCCATAATGCATCGTCAAGCTTCAAGGACCAATCCTTCCTAGTTCTTGAAACCGTCTTCTCCAGAATTCCTTTGATCTCCCTATTTGAGATCTCAACTTGTCCACTTGTTTGTGGATGATAAGGGGTAGCGACCTTGTGAGTAACCCCATACTTAGCTAGAAGAGCTTCAAAGCAACGGGCTATGAAGTGAGAACCTCCATCACTAATGATAGTCCTTGGCGTCCCAAATCGCGGGAAGATGGTCTTGTTAAAGAACTTGACCACTACCATGGCATCATTTGTGGGAGAGGCAATTGCTTCCACCCATCTAGAAACGTAATCCACCGCCAATAGTATGTATTGGTTTCCACAAGAGGATGGGAATGGTCCCATGAAATCAACTCCCCAAACGTCGAAAATCTCCACCTCTTGGATGTTGTTGAGGGGCATCTCATTCCTTCTAGAGATATTGTCTGTTCTTTGACAAGCATCGCAGCAAGAAACAAAGGATTGCACATCTCTAAACAAAGTAGGCCAAAAAAATCCAGATTGCAATACCTTTGCGCTAGTCTTGTTCGAACTAGCGTGTCCCCCACAAGGTAGTGAATGACAATGACGGATCACACTTTGCATCTCATCTTCCGGCACACATCGCCGAATGATGCCATCCGGACCTCTCTTAAAGAGGAGAGGCTCGTTCCAATAGTATTCCCGGACATCCTTAAAGAACTTCTTCCTTTGTGCGTAGGATAGTCCGGGTGGTATCTCCTGGCAAATCAAATAGTTAACAAAATCAGCAAACCATGGTTCGTTACCTTTGGAGATCACGTTGATGCACTCCTCTATGATATGTAGGTGTTCGTCCAGAAAGGAGTCATCAATGGGTAAATGGTCGTCCTCTAGATGTGTTAGGCGACTCAAATGATCCGCAACAGAATTTTCTGAACCTTTCTTGTCGCGGATCTCAAGATCGAATTCTTGTAGGAGAAGAATCCATCTAATTAGCCTTGGCTTCGCATCTTTCTTCGCAAGGAGGTACCGGATCGCAGCATGATTCGTGTAGACAATCACCTTTGCACCTACAAGATAAGAGCGAAACTTGTCAATAGCATAGACAATGGCTAAAAACTCTTTCTCGGTAGTGGCGTAGTTGAGCTGCGCTTCATCTAGCGTCTTGCTAGCATAGTATATGGCATGGGTTCGCCCTTCCTTTTGTTGTCCAAGAACAGCTCCAATAGCTACATCACTAGCATCGCACATAACCTCAAAGGGAAGAGTCCAATCCGGAGGTTGGATAATAGGTGCTGAAATTAAAGCTTGCCGAATTGTGTTAAACGCATCCAAGCATTCCTGCGAAAACTCAAAAACTGCATCCTTCATCAATAGATTAGTGAGCGGTTTTGATATCTTAGAAAAGTCCTTAATAAAGCGTCTATAAAATCCAGCATGTCCTAAGAAACTTCTTATCCCTTTCACCGAAGTTGGGGGAGGAAGTTTCTCTATGGTCTCTATCTTAGCTTTGTCTACTTCTATCCCTCTACTAGAGACTAAGTGACCTAATACAATTCCTTCCTTAACCATAAATTGACACTTTTCCCAATTAAGAACTAGGTTAGTGTCTTCACACCTTTGCAAAACAAGAGAAAGGTTAGAAAGGCAATCGTTAAAAGAGGAACCGTATACGGAGAAGTCATCCATGAAGACCTCCATGATTTCCTCTATGTATTCGGAGAAGATGGCCATCATGCACCGTTGAAAGGTGGCTGGGGCGTTGCAAAGCCCAAACGGCATTCTCCTATAGGCGAACGTACCCCAAGGGCACGTGAATGTGGTCTCTCTTGATCATCCGGGTGTATCGGAATCTGAAAGAAACCACTATAACCGTCAAGGTAGCAAAAATGTGAATGTTGCGCTAACCTTTCAAGCATTTGATCAATGAATGGCAATGGGAAGTGATCCTTCCGCGTTGCATTGTTGAGCTTGCGGTAGTCTATGCACATCCGCCATCCCGTCACGGTTCGGGTAGGAATGAGTTCGTTGTTCTTGTTGGTGATGACCGTCATTCCTCCCTTCTTCGGAACTACTTGAACTGGACTCACCCACTTACTATCGGAGATAGGATAGATGATACCTGCATCAAGAAGTTTAAGAATTTCCTTCTTGACAACCTCCTTCATGGTCGGATTCAACCGCCTTTGAGGTTGTCTTGAAGTTCTAAAGTCCTCCTCCATTAGTATCTTATGCATGCATAGGGAGGGTTTAATTCCTACTAAGTCCTCTATAGTGTTCCCTAAGGACAATCATGAGCTGATTATGTTCATCTATGCTTAGTTCGGAACTAACAATAACCGGAAAGGTAGAATTAGGTCCTAGAAAAGCGTACCTTAGATGAGTAGGAAGTGGTTTTAGTTCCATCACTTTCGGATCTTCCAACGATCCTTGAGGAGCATCCGATGTCTCCTTAGAAGTTTCTAAGGGTATTGAGTGTGTGGGAGAAGAATCAGAAGGAGTTGAAGAAGTGTCTCGATCACTCCTTTCCACGGCCAAAATTACGGGTGGATCATGTCCTCCACGGCCGTGGTTTAGGGCGTGGAAGGCAAATACGGTTGTTACATCTTCTCCACGACCGTATAACTCCCTGGAGTGAGGCACGATTTTAGTTGTGAAATCCACGGCCGTGGAATACAGTGTGTTGCCGTGGATTCTCACGTTTTCAGCATCATCGTGGAGTTTCTCAAACTCCTCTTCATGCATCTCTTCTTGTGCTTCTAAGGCTTCAATTGCCTCATTGCACTCTTCATCTTCCCCTACATTGGTTAGACTCATAGTGATAACTTTTTGTAAAGGATCGTTAAAGAGAATCGCACTTACCTCCTCCCTAGATAAACCTTCTTCATCTTGGATATCGTAAATATCCTCATCGAAGATCGGCTCCTTCACTAGAGTGGAAAGAACGAACTCTACTTTCTCTTCTCCTATATCAAAAGCGAGTCTCCCATTCTTGCAATCGACTATACAGCCGGAAGTTGCAAGAAACGGTCTTCCGAGTATGATCGGGACCGGACTATCTACAGGAATATCAAGCACGACAAAATCAATGGGAACAAAGAATTTACCTAGCTTGACCGGGACGTCTTCTACAATACCGACGGGGCGAGTGATGGATCGATCCGCCATGTATAACGTCATCTTCACCGGTTTAGGGTCGCCTAAACCGATCTTCCTGCACAATGCAAGTGGTATGATGCTCACACTTGCTCCTAAGTCACATAAAGCGTCATATGTGACATCTCCCACTCCTATGGGAATGCAAAATGACCCCGGATCCTTCAACTTTGGGGGCATTTTCTCTTTCATGGTCTTGATGAGATCCGAAGAATCCGAACTCATCTTGACCTCACCAAAGTCTTCTAGCTTCCTCTTGTTGGAGAGGAGCTCCTTCAAGAACTTGCCATAAGCCGCCATACCTACAATAACATTGATAAAGGGTATATTAATATGCAGCTTGCTCATGAGTTCTATGAACTTACCAAATTGTTTATCTAGGCGCGCTCGCGCTCTAGATTGAGGGAATGGTAGGGGAGGTTTATAAGCTGGAGGAGGAACGTAGACATCTTCCTTCTCCTTCCCCTTCTCTTTTTCTTTGTCCTTTTCTACGGAGACTTCAACAAATTTAGGCTGCGGATCGGTGGTAGTCACTCCGCTCCTAGTGGTGATTGCCATTACCCTTCCCTTAGGGTTGTCCTCCGTCTTTCCTGGAAGCTTCCCTTGATTCCTAGGAACTTCCTCCGCATGGTTGAACATTTGGTTTTCTAAAACCTTTTGAGCTTTATCAACCTTGGAAATTTGATCATCAACCTTAATGATGCGGTTCTCCAACCCTTGAAGCTTTCCCAAAATCGTTTCCAACATGGGATCGGGCTTCTCCTTTCCTGAAGTGTTTCCTCCATTCGATGTTTGCCCCTGGCTTCTCAAAGGAGTAGAGGAAGAGGGAGGTGGAGTTAGTGAATTGGAATTGGAAGGATAAGAGTTACCGGAATTTTGTTGATTGGAGCGCCAATTGTTGTTACTTGAATCCCTATTGTTGTTCCAATTGTTGTTCCGGCCGTTGTTATTGTTGTTGTTGCCATTCCAATTGTTCCGGTTATTGTTCCGGTTATTGTTGTTGTTGTTGCAGTTTGTGTTATCACCGCCATTGTTGTTGCCCAAATAGCCAACATCCTTCCCTTGTTGTTTCGGGAAGTTGGTCTTGATAGCCTCCTTCAACTCTTTGATCTCATTGTTGAGGGAGAAAATCTGATTTTGAGCTTCATGTGTGAGCTTTGCTCCTTGCTCCACACGATTTCCCTCCACTTTCCGGTGGGAATACTTCTCTATGACTCTTGCTTGCTTCTCAATGAAGTCCCAAGCGTCATCTTCTCTCATGTCCATGAATGTTCCACATGAGAGGGATTGGAGGTTGAATTGCGTTCCCGCATCCAGCCCCTTATAGTAAATCTCCAGCAAGGCAAGTTTGGATATGCCATGATGAGGGCAGTCCAAGAGTAAATCCTGAAACCATTCCTAAGATTGAAACAAACTTTCGTTAGGCCTCATGGAAAAAGCATTAATCTTACCTCTAAGTTCCGCCATTTTGGATGGCGGAAAGAATTTGGTGAGGAACTCCGCAGAAAGGTTTTCCCACGTGTCTAGTTTCCCACTAGGAAGAGCTTGGTACCAAGACAACGCTTTCCCTTTCAAGGAGAAGAAGAAAGGCTTGAGCTTATAGTTGTTGGTAGTAGCATTCTTCGGTCTCATTGTCTCCATCATACACTCAAAGTTTTGCAAGTGTTGGTGTGGAGATTCAGCGCTTGTTCCGCCGAATTGGCTTTGGCGAACAAGAGTGATAACTTGAGGGTTGAAGCTAAACCCTTGTACATCTTCAGCATCAAAATTCACGCCCAAGCGGCGTGGTTGTTGTGTTGGGTCCATCCGCTGGCCAAGAGTTCTTGGCTCATCATCCACACACTCGATCCTTGCGTTCCTAGGTGGAACACGGCGATTAGCAGCTCCTCGTGGATGAAAAGGATTCGCATTGATCGTGGGATCAATTTCTTCTAGCGGTGGCATGGAAGAGTCACTATCATCAGCGGATGAATGACTTCTTCTTCTAGATCTTGATGCCCTTCTTGAGGATTTCTTGCTTCCCTTATTCTTAAGGTCGCTTAGCTCTATCCTTATTTGGAACATCATATCCTTTAGATCGTTAACTTCAGAATGATGACGATCCATTTCATCCCGGCGGATGTTCTCATTCCATTGGAGTTGAGCTTCTTTCTCAGCTAACTCCGCCTGAAGATCGCGTTCGTGTTCTTCAGCCATCTTCTTTTCCTTGCGCTTTTGCCTTAAAGTTTTCTCTAGCTCTTGATCAAGAGGTAAGAGATCTTCGGTGTTCCTAGACCTGCGCATGCACTTAGAACAATATCAAATAACGAGAGCAAGCTCCCAAGCTTGACAACCGGCAACCGAATTCGGCCGAAACCAGATCCCCGGCAACGGCGCCAAAAACTTGTTCGCTCCTAAACGTGTGTGCAAATAAGCTTTAAATTTATAAAACTAGAATCAAGCAAGCGAACCCGCAGTGTACGGATCGATATATTTAAGCAAGAATTCCAGAGTATCGAACACAGGGATTTGGGTGGGAACAAATTCAATTGCAGATTATCAAGCGAGTAAGTATGAGAGGTTTTACAAATATTGGGAAAACAACAATCCTAAAGATCCAAGTATCCAGCTGTGGCATTCGATTCAAGATATACTTAATGATATAAAGACAGAATTGAGATATGCAAAGGTATGCTAATGTAAGGTAATCGTACGGTGAAGTTCCAAAAACCTTATATGACTCACCTACAAGACACTTTCTATACAGGTTGTTGAGGCTTCAATATAGAAAGGTTCTAAAGATAAGAATTAATGTCAAATACCCAAACTTATAATCCAAAGGTCAAAACTAACTTAACCGATTAAGGTTATGACACTCATAATCGAGGTAGAGGTTGTTGAGGCTTCACTACCACCTAGAAAAGGCAAGCCTAAACTAAGTTAAAGCAAATCTTTAACTTTTTATTAAAGTAAAAGCAGGTTCGTAAACTTAAGGGAAATTACGGGTGGATCTTGAGATTCCACGGTCGTGGAACTCAAGAACAAACCGTGATTTAGGGTTCTTCGACGATTCTCTCTAACTCTCAAGGTCTAATCTATTTACGATCGATCTATCATCATCTAAGCCACAACTATCAACCCTTCACCTTAGAATTGTTAAGGGTTTTTAGCCAATAACAGTCATATTGATATCAAATTCAAGAATTATAAGATTGAAAGATGAGAACTTTCGAAAACTTCCAATAAACTCCAAACTAATCTCAAAGTCACAATCAAGAACAAATAGTATCACTAATTCCAGGATAGAACAATCAACACAATCTTAGATAAGAAGGAAGAACGGGATGTCAATCCGTCTTCTAAATCAAACCTAAACAAGAAGAGAAGTCTTCTTGCACAATCTTCCGAATCTTCCGTCAATCCGGGAAATCTGGAAATCCCAACGATAATCTCCACCAAAGTGCGAGATTAGAGCAAATCCAAGCGCGAACGTCGATCTCCAACGAGATGTAAATGCCTCCAAGCAAGTGCCGCGAAAATCTCTCTAAGCAAGGGTGTAAAGCGGTCGTAAGCGTCGATCTAAAGCGAGTAGCGGGGATGACGGAATCTCTCTTCGTCCGTCTTTTTATAGGGCAAGATAAAATATCGGCCCGGCCCAATCTTCAAAAGATCGTGGCTTCGAAATGTGGCGAAAAAGATCGCCAAGATCACGGTCGTGGAAGATTCCACGACCGTAATTTAGAGCGTGGAAAGTGTCACGGTTTGAACCATGGATTCCACGACCGTAATAGTTACTGGAATGCATCACGCCTCTCTTGCAGGGTTCCACGGCCGTGGAACTAAACGTGGTTTGTAATACGGCCGTATTTTAGAGCGTGGTTTAGGGCAAGAACGTGATTCTTCCCTAGCCTCGTGCATTCCTGAAGTTGACATCCATTTTGCTCCTAAGAATGCCCTTAATCCATGGACATACTCAATCAACTCGTCTTTGCTCGAACCCGTTCGGAAATGGCTCCCAATCACCTATAATCAACATAGAACTAGTGTAGACATCCATATCGACAATATAGGAAAACTAGCTCACTTATGCAACAATGCTCAATCAAAGACTATCAATATGAATCAAATATGCTTAGAAAATGTGTCTAAAGTATCACAATATTTCATGCTAACACTTCATCATGGGGTGAGATAAAGAAGTTTATCAAACGTTCCAGCAAATGCAAGTGCTCATAGGGGAATGAATCATCTATGGGTAGCTTGTCCTTCTCGCACGAGGAGGGAGGTAGCCGGCTGAGGTGATCCGCAACAGAGTTCTCGGATCCCTTCTTATCGCAAATCTCTAGGTCAAACTCTTGAAGCAAGAGAATTCAACAAATAAGACGCGGCTTCGCTTCCTTCTTAGCAAGCAAGTAACGAATAGTTGTATGGTCAGTGTAAACAATAACTTTCGGTCCCACTAAGTAAGAGCGAAACTTCTCAAAAGCATATACAACTGCCAAGAGCTCCTTTTCGGTGGTGGCGTAGTTCAGTTGAGCTTCATCTAGCCTCTTGCTACCATAGTAAATGGCATTGGTCCGGCCATCCTTCTTTTGTCCAAGCACTGCTCCTACGGCCACATCACTCGCATCACACATGATCTCAAAGCGCAAAGTCCAGTCAAGAGGTTGAATGATAGGAGCGGTGATCAACGCCTCCTTTATCCTGTAAAATGCATCAACGCATTCTTGCAAAAACTCAAAAATAACATCCTTATTCAAGAGATTAGTGAGTGGTTTAGAAATCTTCGAGAAATCCTTGATGAACCTCCTGTAGAAACCTGCATGCCCTAGAAAACTCTACACACCATTTACAGAATAAGGGGGGTAGGAAGTTTCTCAATAGTCTCGATCTTAGCTCGATCGACTTCAATACCTCGGTTGGAAACGAGGTGTCCTAGCACAATTCCTTCACTAACCATAAAGTGACACTTCACCCAATTCAAAACAAGATTAGTGTCTTCACAACGTTGCAGCACTAGAGAAAGGTTAGTCAAACAATTATCAAAAGAGGAACCATATACTGAAAAGTCATCCATGAATACCTCCATGATCTCCTCAATGTACTCGGAAAAGATAGCCATCATGCAGCGCTGGAAGGTAGCGGGTGCGTTACACAATCCAAATGGCATCCTCCTATAAGCATATGTCCCCCATGGACAAGTGAAAATGGTCTTCTCTTGATCATCCGGATGGATAGAAATCTGAAAGAAGCCACTATAACTATCTAGATAGCAAAAATGGGAGTGTTGAGCTAACCGTTCAAGCATTTGGTTGATGAAGGGAAGTGAAAAATGGTCCTTCCGAGTGGCCACGTTCAGCTTCCGGTGATCGATGCACATCCTCCAGCCTGTAACGGTCCTAGTCGGAATCAACTCGTTGTTCTTATTCGTCACAACGGTTATCCCTCCTTTCTTTGGAACTACATGCACTGGGCTCACCCACTTGCTATCCGAGATAGGAAATACGATACATGCATCCAACAACATAAGAATCTCTTTCTTCACAACCTCTTTCATGATCGGATTTAACCGTCTTTGAAGTTCCCGTGAAGTCTTATGATCATCTTCTATTAGTATTCTATGCATGCAAAAAGAAGCCTTAATACCAATAAGATCATCAATAGTATATCCCAAATCCTTTCGATGTTTCCTCAGGACATGCATTAGTTTAGATAATTCAGTTTCGGAAAGGGAAGCACTCACTATAACGGGATATGTAGAATCCGGTCCAAGGAAAACATACCTCAAGTGACTTGGAAGCGGTTTAAGCTCCACAACTGGGGGTGCTTTCTGAGGGGGATCCGTGCTTCCTCCTTCCAGTGGAGTAGACTTAGATCGAAGAAATGGACTTTCAGAAGTCTCAGTTGACATCATCTCGCTTGCGACCTCGGTCGAGGTCCAAGGTGGGTGACCGAGATGTTCTTCAGATAAGAACACCTCGCTTGGTCCAGAAAGTGCCTCGGTCGACGTACTGGAACTGGGACCGAAACTTAAATTGCTTCTTTTCTCCTGAATTAGTTTCTCAATCTTAGCTCCTGCATCTGCTTCCAATGCTTTTAAGCTCCGTATATCTGCATCACAAGAAACATCTATACCTTCCTCCATTAAAATAAAACTAAGAACTTTTTCAAGAGGGTCATTAATAAGGATAGAGCTCACAATTCTCTTGATTCTTCTTCATCATAGATGTTAAAGATGTCATCTTCCAGCGGCTCTCCTTTCATTGCAACAAGCAATGCAAATTCCACTTGATCTCCACCAATGTTGAATTTCAACTTGGCGTTCTTACAATCCACATTGCAACCCGAAGTTGCTAGAAATGGTCTCCCGAGAATGATAGGAACGGGATAATCTGCGGGTATGTCAAGTACAACAAAGTCTATAGGTAAATAGAAATTACCCAACTTGACGGGAACGTCTTCCAAGATGCCCACGGGATGGGTAATGGAGCGATCCGCCATGTATAGCCTTATCTTCACCGACTTGGGCTCTCCAAGTCCGATCTTCTCACATAGCTCCAGCGGGATGATGCTCACGCTGGCTCCTAGATCACATGATGCCTCATAAGTTACATCTCCAACTTGAATGGGAATGCAAAATGAGTCGGGATCTCTCAATTTGGGTTGCATCTTCTCCTTCATGATTTGAATGAGCTCCGATGACTTAGATGTCATCCTAACATCTCTAAAGTCTTCCAGCTTCCTCTTTCTTGATAGAATCTCTTTCAAGAACTTCCCATAGGCGGGCATCCTTAGAATAGCATCAAGGAAAGGGATATTAATGTGTAGTTTATTCATCAAGTCAAGAAACTTATCAAAATACTTGTCTAGATGTGCTCTGGCCCTTGACTGGGGGAATCGAAGTGGTGGTTTATAAACAGGAGGTGGGACATAAACTTCATATTCATCCTTCGCTTTTTGGGACTCCACCTCGGTTGGCACCTCGACCGAAGTGTTCCTCGTCTGATCCTGGACCGAGGTGTTCTTCGTCTGGACTGGCACCGACCAAGGTATTGGATCTGCAGTTTTCTGTCCACTTCTCGTCGTTATGGCCATAATTTTTCCCTTAGGGTTGCTCTCTTTCCTTGCTGGGAGCTTTCCTAGATCTCTTGGCGCTTCATTCGCCTTGTTAAAGAATTGTTGCTATAAGGCTTTTTGTGCCTTCGAAAATAAAGTCATCGATGTCTCCATAGCGTTGAGCTTGATCAAGATTGCCTCCAACACTGCATCTTTCTTCTTTGGCTGGGACGAACTCGATCCAGGCTCCTGGCTTCTCAATGGAGTATAAGATGAAGATGAGGGGTTAAAAGCATTTTGAGCATGAGAATAAGGGTTACCCGAATTTTGTTGATTAGATCTCCAATTGTTGCTGTTGGAGCTTCTATTGTTGTTGTAATTTTTGTTCTGTGACCCTTGGTTATTATTTCTTCCTTGATATCCTCCATTTTGTTCCTTCTTCGTATGAGCTACTAAAAGCTCCCTCAATTGCTTCACATCATTGCTAAGCGAGATGAGTTGATTTCCATTTGATGAAGTGTCTTGGAAACTAACTCTTCTTGCTCCATTCTCGGCTCCTTGATGGGAGTACTTCTCCATATGCAAAGCTTGTTTTTCAATGAACTCCCAAGCTTCATCTATTGGCATATCCATGAATGTGCCGGTGGAAAGTAGTTGGAGATTGAACTGAGTAGCTCCATCCAATCCTTTGAAGTATATCTCCAGCAACTCTATCATTGGAATCCCATGATGTGGGCAATCCAATAGAACATCTTTGAATCTCTCCCATGACTTGGACAAACTCTCCTTGTCCTTCATGATGAATGCATTGATTTTCCCTCTCATTTCAACAGTCTTGGAGGGAGGAAAGAACTTGTAGTCGTTATTTTCCAACCTTCATGATGAATGCATTGATTTTCCCTCTCATTTCCGGGTGGAAGAGATTGATACCAAGCAAGCGCCTTGTCTTTCAAAGAAAAATAGAAAGGCCTCAACTTGTAGTCGTTATTTTCCAACCTTGAAGGTCTCAAGGTCTCCATCAGAATCTCATAGTTTTGCAAATGCTGATGCGGAGACTCCCTCTCCAAACCTCCAAATTGGCATTGGCGGATCATAGATAGAACTTGCGGTCAAAGTTCGTAATCATGCTCAGCTGGATCACCAATGTTGACTCTTGGACGCCTCACTTGCTGATTAGGGTCCATCCTCTGTCCCAGGGTTTGTGGAACTCCAGCAAAAAGAACATCTCGGACAGGCATCCGAGGTGGATGTATCTCGGCCGGGGCAACATGAACTGGGTCTTGCCTTGGTAGAGGATCTAGGATCGGTCGAGGCTGAAACTGGGCCCTTAGAGCGGCCATATCTGCTTCGATCTCTTCAGTTCTTGCACGAATCAGCTCTCTTTCTCGCTACAGTTCTTCTTTATTGAGGCGTAGTTGTTCCAGCGCCTCCTTCAATTCAGCCTCAAGATCCCGATTGTCTTGATTGGCCATCTTAGCTTCTCTCAATCGTCGCTTGTATGTTTTTTCTGGTTCGGGATCGTACGGAACGATTTCCTTTCCAGAACCCCGGTTCTTCGCATAAACCTAAGAAAAGATCCTGCGAAAATACTCAATTAGAGTGGTTAATAGCAACAAGGGAAAATGCCCCGAAAGACAACCAAAACCGGCTCGGTCTAGACCAATTCCCCGGCAACGGCGCCAAAAACTTGTTCGCTCTAAACGGTGTGTGCAAGCTTTAAACTTATAACCCAAGAAGTATGCTTGAACAAATAATTGAACCCGCAGTGTACGGGTCAATTGTAATAAAAAAACAAGAATTCTAGGGGTCGATCACATGGACTTAGGTGAAACAAAGCACATAATCGGTAGTCAAATATTGCAATTAACCAAAAGCAATTAAAGCACTCAAAGATGATGTAAAAGTCAAGTAAGGGGAAATGCGAATTCTAGGGATTAAAGCATCTAGTTGTGGTTATGACTCAAGATCTCAAAGGATAATGCGGACAAAGCTGAGGTTTGCAAAGGGAAGGTGTTTCTAAGGTGGGAATAGATTACCGGGTAAGTCTCACTACTCACTATCCCAAACCAAAGCTCCTATTACCGGGTAAGTCTCAAGGTACTAAGGAAAAGAACTATAATCTCAAACCAACACACCACCCAAGGGAATAGAATCAACCTTTACCGGGTAATTCTCAAGCTAACTCACAAAGATGGGATGAAGGCACACTCAAACCCTAATAAAGGATAAACCTTTATTACCTACACTCATGATCATGGGTAAACAAGCAAAGTAATCACCGGGTAAGTCTCATCCTAGGCTTGCATTGAACCAGGAAAGGTGTAATTAGGATAGGATTTGGCAAACTAGAACACTTAACTTCAGTTTCGGATCAGGAAAGGTTCACCTCGTTCAGTCAGATCCCACCCCGGCCGAGATGTTCTTCGATTGAGCGAGGTGTTCTAGGTTAAGGTTAAAGACTCAAGCTTTCAGGGTCTTGCTGGGATTAAGATCATTCTATCATCGTCTTTCCCACAACTTTCATCCAATCACCCTAGGATCGCATAAGAAACTTAGCCAACAATCATCACGATAACAATAATCAAATTTATGGAAAAGGAATCAATATTCGAACAAGAAAACCTTAAGAAAACGGTCTCAATAACTGAATCAAACAATCAACAACAAGCGTTCCTTAAGTCACAAATCAGCAAAGACGATCAATCAAAAAGACAATCTAAGAAAGTCTTACAAACTCCTTCAAAAGCTAACCCCAAACTAGATTCCTTCCTTCCTTGATCTTCAATCCTTCAATCCTTCCTTCAAACCTTCAGAAAATACTCCAAAAATTCCCTCAAATGCTGGATGCTCTAAGCATGGTTGAACTTGTGGAAAATCCAACCCTTTATATAGGAGAATTATCATCCAAAGATAATAATATCTTAAAAAGATAATTTCCTATAAAATATATCCATATCTCTAAAATAGATCTCCCAAAAATAATATCTTCCTTCCAGAAATCCAGTCCAAAAATGTAAGATATCTTCTTTCCAAAAATAAAAGATCTCAGCCAAAAATATGGATCTCGTCGGCGGCAGGGTATTTGCCTCGGTCGGGACGCTCCTCAAGATCACCTCGGTCGAGGTGACACTGTAGTTGACCGAGGTGAATCTCTACTGAATGTGAAATCTCTCGAATCTGATCTAAAGTAAATCTTCTTAATTATTTCCATGGTTTTTGAGGTCTTTCTTAAGCTCCAGAATGTAGCACCAATGACTCCTTAACTCCTTAGCTCCATTTTGATGCAAAACGTGCCATTTTACCTAAAATTACAACAAAACTAGGTGTAGACCTCGATTCCCGCAAAGGTAGATGAAACAACAATATAATCACATAATATACATCCATACATGTAGATTATTGAAGATAAAACGTCCAAACCAGCCCCAAAATATAGACTATAATACATGTTATCAAACCACTATTGGAGCAATAAGGAGATAGATGGTAGGTGGTGGAATCACTATCTTAATTAGGTAGTCTAAGCACGTTTTTAGAATATTTGTATTTTGGTGCCAACTTTGTAAATTGTAACAACCATGTTACTTTTAAGATCCCGTGATCGCGCCTCGCCTTGGCCGCAGTCGCGGCAAGGTTGGCCCGCGGTCGCGGTTTTGCATGGTAGGCGTCCGACTTTTGGCCTCCATCCTTTTCTTTCTTTCCTCCTAAGATTTCTCTCTTTCCTCAGTCTAAGGGTTTGATAACCCATTACAGACTTCCTTTCTTCTTCTCTCTCGTTCATCTTCTTCTCTTTCCTTCTTTCTTCTCTTCCTTGATTTCTTTCTTGGATCTTCTTCCAATTGAAATTTAGTTGATGATGATGATGATGTAAGTTTCTATGGATTGAAGTTATAACAACTTTGGTTAGTTTGGGTTCCCTTATGTTGAGCTAAGAAGAAGGGTGAGCTTGTCTTACTTACTTTCTTTCTTTCTATTCTTCTTGATTTCTTCATTCTTTCCCTTATTTTGCATCCAATAAGGTGAAACTTGTGATGTATGTAATCATTTGGACGTTGGTGTGTGGATTTTGTGTTGAGGATGTTTAGCTGGCCTTGACACTTGTAGAAGCGAAGTAGAGATTGAGAGGAGAAGCTGTTAGAAGAAAAGGAGTGAGGCTCTGTTAGATCGCCTCACCCGTGTCCTTACGCCGCCGCACCTGTGCCTGGAGTTAAGCCGCCACGCTCCCGCCTCCTCATGCCCGCGCCCGCGTCTTGCTTCAGAACATACCAAGTTGGTATGTTTGCTCCTTCTTTGGTATTTGTTGCTTCATATTAGAAGTGTGATAGGATGGAATCTAGGGAACTAGTTGGAATACCAGTTAGTGGTGCGTGAGGTATATTGATAAAATGTCATGAGACACTTTGAGGATTTATGAGATGATTATGGTGTTTATGATCTCGTGCGGATCTTTGAAGCTAGAAGTAGAATCTTCTAGCATGTGATTCAGTGGATTGATATATGTGCCTTGATTATCAGGCGTGGCATTTATTTATACCGGAATTTGAGAGTTAGTTAATAGAGGGATTACCTTGTAACGGGTAAGTCCTTTGGGCTTACTTTGCTGCCTTCCGTGTGTTGGTTTGGATGTAATAGTGGTGTGTTTATATGTTTATAACTATAAACCGGACTAGGATGACCGTATATGTATATTTTGTCCAAGTGTATTATAAGCCGGGCGGTGACAACTTGTCCAATTCAAAATAGGGGAATTGGGAGGTTCTCTGTGACTATTCCAACAATTAGACGGGGCGAGGTTTTTGTGTCACAATCTAAGTTGAATTATTAATGTGAATCATTTAATGAAAGATAATAATTGGCTTGTTTGTGAGCATGTTTGTGAAATATCTTGCTTATGTGCTATATATGCTAATCCTACTATTCTAATATGTGGACGGTTAGCTAATGGTTTATACCGTGTTGTAGATGCTTTGTAGGTTAGGAAGGTTGTAGAGTGATCTGGCGGGAGTTATCAACCGAGGATTCCCGTACATGTTAGGATGGTTGTGGCTTATGGGATGTATGGATATTTGTTGTACAATTTTGATACTCAGTTGTGTATCTTTTTTATGTTTTTGGTTTATGATATTCTAGTTTTGTAAATGTTGGTTTTATATTTATTTGTGCGTTGTTGCAAGATCCGGTGAACTTGTTTTCAAGCTAGGGTTAGGACCCATTGTGAGGTCCTAGCCCGTAGCATCCCAAGTCCTATGGATTCGGGATGTTACAAACATGGTATCAGAGCCTTAGGTCGACAACAATGACACTTGCAATCTTCTTGAAAGGCCAAATAAATAAATAAACAGAACCCGAAAGGGGTCTGAGTTTACAAAATGAATTTTTGGCTTTATAACTTGTTCACATTCGGTTTGGGATAGAATGTACGGGAAGCATCACTCCTTCCGCGGATCTCTGTAGTCTAGTGTGTATGATTGATTCCAGTTATTAATATGTATCTGATTATTATATATAGTATTAGTAGGCCCTATACATAGATGTATTTATATCACATATGGGTCATACTAGAGCAACATGTGCTATAGGACGAGGTAAAGGTATGCCACCTATTCCTCCTATAGTCCTAGGTCGTGGACGAGCTGGTAGACCTCCAGTAGCAAGAGGTTGGGGTTTTAGACCCCATTATTGATCCACCTTAGGCAAAAGATAGAGTTGAGGAGATTGATGAGGGTGTAGTTCCCGAGAATGGGAACGAGATGATATCTAGGCCAAGATCCCAAACGGTACAACTCGACGAGAGTGATTCTGTTTTGATGAGGGGACCTGAGTTCCGAGAGTACATCCGTCAAGTGGATGAGGCCGCCAGGGCAGGTAGGCATGCCCCTGCGTTTGCGGGATCAGTTGAGGTCTTGTTAAGAGCGACATAGGTGCCAACTACACTAGTGCGAGTAGTTGAGGTTGCCAAGGCTCTGGAGGTGCCAAGAGCACCGCGACCGGATTCTTGGTTGAAGACATTTAACTAGATGGGAGTACCCCTTTTCGTTGGAAAGGTGGGCCTAGAGGTCGAGCACTGGATTGGGCATGTGGACTTAACATTAGAGTCGATTTGATGCCTTAAGGATAGACGAGTGGAGTTGGTGTAGACTTTGTTTCGGGATCTGACACATAATTGGTGGAGGGTCATTCAGAGTCGGGTCACTAGATACGATCAGATGAGGAGTCTCATGAGAGAGCGTTTGTGCCCTTCCCTATTGAGGAGGGAGAAACTACAAGACTTTGTGGAGGCTGGTTTTGAGGACGTTCCTGCATCCGAGGCGATCAGGCAGTTCTAGGAGGAGCTGGCATTGTTGGGTCCAGTTGTGCCTCTAGAGAACCAGCATGTATATCTGTTCTTCCGCCGACTGAGGGAGGATACTCGTACCTATATGGAGGATTTTCACTGTGACTCTGTGATAGATTATCAAGATTGAGCATCAGCGTACAAGAGAAAGCGATCTGGCCATGGGAGGACTGCTCAGTCCGGAGGATCAGAGAAGAGACAAAGGACGAGGCATGTCACTACTGGTGTTGGAGCATCAAGTCATGGGCATGGTTAGACTTCGGGACTCTCGAGAGATCCTTCGACTACTCAAACTTTTGATAAAAGATGACAGTTTCAGAACCGCGCATGGTATGAACATATGCGAACTGAGTGTAAGAAGTCATTAGTAACTTGCTTCACGTGCGGAAAATTAGGACACAGAGTTGTATATTGCCGGCAAGACAGGGCACTGTCGCAACAAGATTCTTTCTCTCCCAGCGTTTGAGGGGGTGAACAGAGACTGCCTCAATACTAGACTAAGGGACACCAATAGTGGGTCCCGGATCATCCTCCTATTCAAGGTTCCGCACCACAACCGAGTAGAGGTAGAGGCCGTGGTGGTGGCACCACTAATACGAGAGGAGCACATGCTCGATTTTACGGGTTGAGGAGCGATGAGGGGCCGGCAGCGCCAGCTACTACAGGTACCATTCAGATTAATGGCTTACTCGTTAGAGCGCTTTTGATATGAGTGCTACACACTCATTTATCTTTGATGTATTCGTTTGGCCTTAGATACGGTAGATGGGATACCCTTTATTATAGGGTTACCCGATGGTGGTAGGGTTAGAGGTACCCGCGAGATACGCGATTGTCCCATACGTTTGGGAAATCGTGATTGGCTTGTAGAATTCTTTGTCATGTACTTAGTACATAAAGAAGTCATTTTAGGGATGGATTGGTAGGACCGACATGGTGCGGTCTTCGATATCAGTAGGCGGACCGTGAAGGTCACTAACGAGACCGGTCAGATTGATATTTTCCGAGGTTGGGACCTTGGAAAGCCTAGTACTATCATCAACACAGTCCGATCAGCGAGCCTGATTGGACAAGGTTGTGAGGCCTTTTGGTGTTACTCCATGAAAAGTGAGAGGTCGACATTGCAAGATATTCATGTAGTGTATGAGCTTATTGACGTTTTTGATGAGCCATATAGCTTACCGCCATAGCGGAGCGTAGATTTTGGCATAGAGTTAGAGCCAGGGACGAGACCGATCTCGAAGGCACCATATTGTATGGCGCCTATCGAGTTGTTAGAGCTGAGGAGGCAACTCAAGGAGTTAGCAGAGAAGGGCTTCATACGCCCTAGTATTTTCCCATGGAGTACACCGGCATTGTTTGTGAGGAAGAAGGACGGATCGATGAGGTTGTGCATCGATTACCGAGAGTTGAACAAGGTGACCATCAAGAACAAGTACCCGCTACCCCGTGTTGACGACTTGCTAGAATAGTTGTAGGGAGTTGTTGTGTTTTCCAAGATAGATTTGAAGTCTAGATATCACTAGGTGAGGGTGAGAGAGCAGAATGTGCCCAAGACGGCATTTCGGACTCGATATGGACACTACGAGTTTTTAGTGATGCCATTCAGGCTCACGAATGCGCCCATCATTTTCATAAAAGTTGATGAACGAAATTTTCATCGACTTCCTAGCCTATTTTATGGTGGTATTCATAGATAGCATCCTGGTGTACTCTCGGATAGAGAGGAACACGAAGGACATTTGAGGATTGTGTTACGAGTTTTGTAGTATAGAGAGTTGTATGCCAAGTTCTCTAACTGCGGTTTTTTGATTCTTGGGATAACCTTCTTAGGCCACATAATTTATGTCAAAAGGATCAAGGAAGATTTGGCAAAGATATAGTCCGTAGCAGCACGGACGCTTCTGAAGAATGTTAAGGGAATGTGAAGTTTCCTAGGCTTGGTTGAGGATTTTTTATGCTTGGGATAACCTTTTTATGTGTCTCATCTGAGAGAATATATACAAAATCCGAGACACATCATCAGTTACGAGGACTTAGTAGTTGAGTCAGACCATGTAACATCCGGAATTTTTATTCCGGTTGTTGAGCGGTTTATCGATCTTCCCGAAGGCGCGACTCAGTTTTCCCGCAGGCACGATGTGCTGAGTGACGGATTTTATCTCGTTTCCGTTACAACCCTTCGTTTTGTGTGTGTGACCCCTCCTTCTCTTAGAGATGGGGCTGTTGGATTTTGCTTTTCCCCTAGGGATGCAACCCCCTCTCTCTCCTTCCCCATTTTCCTCTTTCACGTGAGATTTGCTCCTCCTTGCTCCTCTCCTCTCTTTTGCTTCACCTTCTTCATTGATCTCCCATGGGTCTTCCACCTTTGTTGTGTGAGCTGCTCCTATTGGATACAAGATGGAGACAAAGTATCCTAGCTAAGCTGTTGTAGGTAATCTTCTTCTTCCTCCTTCATCTTCTCCTTCTTCCTCAAGCTTCAATAGTGAAGCCATGGATCCTCACTTTTTCCCCTCTTGGCTTGCATGTGAGTAGATCTTGTCTAGGATGGTTGTTTGTGTGTCGATATAAGTTTTGGATGATATGGAGCCAAGTAAGGAAGCTAGGAGGCCTTGGAACATCATGAACCAGTCGAAGAACTCGTCGGGATCGCCTTTCTGAAGTTCGACCACACCCGCGGATGGACAGCGTCGCGGGGGAGGCCACTGCACCTGAGGCGCTGGGGTGGCCAGCCTAGGCCGCAGGGGTGGTCACTGGCTCAGACAGCCCTCCCGTGCGGCCTTCTTCTCCTCTTCGCAGTTGTGCTTCCTTCCTTCCGTGTCGCGTCCTTGCCTTAGTGAGTATCCTCCCTTGAGCATGTGGTCCTTGCTTATCCTAGAGTGTATACATGTTAGAAGCATGCTAGAATGGCCTAAGATAACCTTGTGTAATGCCATGTAGTGACCTTTGATCTTAGATGAGTGTTTGAGGTTATCGATGTTCTTAGACTTGTTGAGTGGTGGGGCTTGAGTTGGTTATCATGTGGTGAGTATATGACTGTCCTTGTGAGACTACGCAACGTGTATCCTAGCTTGGGTTATGATGGTTGTGTTTTGTGAGTTGTGAGGACTAGGAGTGCTACCCTAATCTTGAGAGTATATGATCTTGTAGGATTATATAGGACTAGAAGTCTAAGGACTTGTAGCTTGTGAGTATTTGTTGATTATCGTGCCTCGTCTTGAACAGGCTTCGGTTATATTCCAACGAGAAATGCGATTCGGTTGATCGTGGGGACGAGGTAAGTCCTCGGTCTTACTTAGCCGCTTTTATGCATTATTTGGATATGTGATGGTGGTGTGTGTTTAAGTGCTTATAATTATGAAACCGGATTAGGACAACTTGGTTATATATATTGTTGGTGTAACACCCCGAATCAGCGGGACTCGGGAATGCTACGGGCGAGATCTCACAATAGGTCCCGACCCTTAGCGTGACAACAATCTCACCGGACCTTTCCAACATGGAACAAATAAAGGCAAAAACTCAAATTGTTTGTAATGTATGCAAGAAATGAAAAGTAAAGGGGTACAAGGTGAAAACTCAGCCGAGTCCTCAAAACGACACAAACTCCAAAACATAAATCCGAAAGCATACATCCAAAACCATAAATCCAAACATAAGAAGAATAATTCAAAAACGCCCTCCTATAATGTACGGCGACCCTCGGCTGTCCACTCCTCCACCTCACTCGGCGGCGTCCCTAACCTGCGGGGCATCTACACAAGCGGTTCAAAACCGTTAGCTCAATTCAAAGCATTAGAAACAAGGTGAAGGCACATACACACTCATACATCATCAAGTCACATAATCATGCTCAACAAACAATTCCGGTTTATTATCTTTATTTATTAGGTCGTATCCCATTCTAATTCAATTTAGGTTTATGACACGAGAATCCCCGAAACTCTCCTCGGTCCCTACTTACCGGCATGGAATGGTACTCATGCATCCGACCGCCTACCAGCATGGGATAGTCGCCAAGAACGTCCTAGCTCTCGCGGAAGCCAGGCAAGTAGTCGCCGCCCGTTATCCATACACTTTGACCAAAATAATATATATAAAGGTCGGTGGTCCTATTACCGGTTAATATGTTATAACAAAAGCGATAAAACACACACCACCGAACACGCAACGAATATAATACATAGAATACGAGCTAAGTAAGTCCTACCTTGTCACCACACTCAACTCACAACACTCTTGCTTCCTTAAAGAGGAAGCCCACAACCTGCTCACAAGAAGATATACGAATCAACACAAGCTCATGCTCAATGAAGTCTAAGACTTCACTCTAGGGATCTACGCAAGATCACCTAGCTCTCAACCTAGGAACGGATCCTAGAACTCACAATTCTCACAACACTCTCAGCAACAAGAAGCAACTCCCAACAGTTTATACAACATATGATCATCAACAATAGCCTAGAAGAGCCAATCTAGTCTAGAAAGGTCCAACATGCTCAATTAACTCAATGTCAACAACTACATCAAGCCATAAGGGCTCCAAGGTTCACAACCACTAGATGACATTCTCATGCTACTTCTAGGCCAACCTAAGCATGCTGCTAACGAGATATAACCATAAGGCTGAGGAAGGAACGAAGAAAAAGAGAGGAAGAAGCCTACTGGTGAAGAAAACGCAGCCGCGGAAACAAGTTGGCGCCCCCTACGTGGCCATGTCACCGCCCCTGCGGAAGCCCGGAGCCGCCCCTACGCATGGGACCCGTCCTTGCGCCTCTAGCGGTCCACCCCCGCCCCTGCGGAATCCCGGAGCCGCCCCTGCGGAAGCCCGGAGCCGCCCCTGCAGAAGCCCGGAGGTTCGCCCCTGTGCCTCTAGTGGTCCACCCCCTCGGTCGAGTAGAGGAAGCTTCGTCTTCTTCGTTTCTTCGACTGTGTCTTTGCTCCTAGTGCTTCCTTTTCTGGATGGGCCTTCTCCAAACACTATCCACTGGTCTTAGGTTCCTCTCCATGACTTAAACGAGCTAAGATGATGGACATGCAAATGATCTAAGAAAAAGCTTCCTCAAGAGCTTCATCCATGGCAATGGATGAAGGGGAAGGAAAGAAGGGGTAATCAGCAAGGAAGGAGAAGAGGAAGAAACTTACCAAACGAACTTAGATTCTTCACAACTGCAGCTCACACACAAGCAAGGCTCCAAGAGAAGTGAGTAAGAACACAAGAGGAAAGAGTGAAGGAGAGAGGAAGCGTGAAATGAAAAGTGAGGAGAGAGAGAAGAGTGGGCTGCACAAAAGGGGTGGGGAGACCCAAAGGTCAGCTGCCCACATGTCCCCTCACTCCAAAACTAGAGGGGCCGGAAAGCAAAAAGGAAACCGAATGGTCAGCGCGGGATTTCGGGGATAAATCCCGGTATTCAGCACACGTGCCTGCGGGAAAATTGAGCCGTTGACGCGGGAAGGTCGATAAACCTCTTGGCATCCAGAATAAAATTCCGGATGTTACAACTAACCCCCCTAAAAACAAGTTTCGTCCCGAAACTTGCTAAACATGATACTCGCTAACCGCACAACTCAACAAAACGCATGAAACACGTAACGCTAACCATCAACCCTCAAACTCAACGTCACTCACATAACCATATTAATATCTCGCGAGGTAATCACATATACACATAAGTAGCACACATGACATATCACAACACAAATCACATAGGCATAACCAAGGGAAAAATCTCGGGACTAACCCGACTGTCCTATCGGTGTCTCTAATCCTGCGTAAAACTCGGGATAGTTCCTCCGGATAATATCCTCCGTCTCCCATGTAGCCTCATCGGCTCCTCGCTTCGACCATTGCACTCTCAACATCGGTATCTCCTTCGATCAAAGGTGTCTCGTACTCCGCTCCAAAACCGCTATTGGGTACTCCGCAAAAGTATGATCCGGCACGAACACCAGGTCCTTGTGGCTAATGATGTGCCTCGGGTCGTGGATGTACTCTCTCAGCTGAGACACATGAAATACCGGATGTATACCCTCCAACCGCGGTGGCAATGCTAACCGGTACGCCACCTCACCAACTCTCTCCACTATCTCGAACACACCAACATATTGGGGGCTTAACTTCCCCTAATGCCGAATCGCCTCACGCCCCGTGTCGGTGATACCCTCAACCACATATGAGCCCCTACCCTGAACTCGAGAGGTTTACGCCTCCTATCCGCATACGATCTCTGACGACTCTGCGCGGTCAACATCCTCTCTTGTATCAAAGCAACCCTAGCCATGTCATCTTGTACCTGGTATGGAGCTACAACGCTAGAACTCCTCAGTCCCAACATAAGGGAGTGCGGCATCTCCGTCCATACAATGCCTCATACGGTGCCATCCCAATCAACGCGTGCCAGCTGTTATTATACGAAAACTCAACCAATGGGAGGTGGTCTGGCCATACCTGTCCCCAGTCTAGCGCACATGCCCGCAACATGTCCTCTAAGGTCTTAATAGTCCGCTCGGACTGCCCGACGGTCTGTGGATGGTATGCGGTGGTGAAATGAAGACTCGAACCTAGGGCGGCGTGTACGTGCTGCCAGAACCTTGAGGTAAAACGCCCGTCCCTATCCGAGATGATAGTCCTCGGAAATCCAAGTAACCTTACAATCTGGCGAGTAAACTCCTCGGCTAAACGACTCACCGGCCACGATTCCCGAATGGGGATGAAACGTGCGGTCTTCGTCGACCGATCTACTACTACCCATATTGCATCAAAGCTCCTACTCGGTTTCAAACCGGTAACGAAGTCCATGGATAATCCTCCCACTTCCACTGTGGCACGGGCAGTGGGTGAAGCTCTCCTCCATGCCTCTGGTGCTCGATCTTGACCTATTGGCAGGTCGTGCATCGGGCCACATACCTAGCTACATCGGGCTTGATCCCGACCCACCAATAAGACCTCTTGATATCCTGGTACATCTTACTCGTGCCTGGATGTACCGAGTAAGGGGTAGAAAATGCCTCATGTAGAATCCGCTCTCTCAACTCCGGGTTTGACGATACACAAATACGTCCCTGACGTCTCAATAACCCGTCTACTCCTGTGATAAACTGCGGTGCTTCTCCTCGGGCCATCTTGTCCCGAATCCTCGTCAAAATGGAAAATCCCTCCTACTTCTGCCGGATCTCTCCGGACAGGTCATGTAATACCTCCAACTCGGACAAACGACCGTCCGCATCCGGGAACCGGATATCCAACTCCAACTCCTCCAAATTCCTCTACAACTGTGGCTGAACCGTAAGTCGAGCTATAGCCTCCTCTCGAGGTGTCCTCCTACTCAAAGCATCGGCGACTAGGTTCGCCTTTCCCGGATGGTACAAAATCTCCAAATCAAAGTCCTTATTTAGCTCTAACCATCTTCTTTGGCGGTTATTCAACTCCCGCTGAGTGAATATATATTTCAGACTCTTATGGTCTATGAAGATCTGGCACGTAGCCCCGCACAAGTAGTGTCGTCAGATCTTCAGGGCATGAATCGCTGCCGCTAGCTCAAGATCATTGGTGGGGTAATTCTCCTCGTACGGCTTCAGTTGCCGAGAAGCGTACGCAATAACCCTACCCTTTTGCATCAAAACGCACCCCAAGCCTAGCTTGGAGGCGTCACTATATACAACAAAATCCTCTACGCCCTCAGGTTCGACTAAAACAGGAGCGTAGGTCAACATCCTCTTCAGCTCCTCAAAGCTGAGCTGACATGGCTCGGACCAGAGTAACCTGGTAGACTTCCTCAGCAAGGAAGTAAGTGGCCGTGCAATCACGGAGAAACTCTCAACAAATCGGCGGTAGTATCCCGCTAAGCCCAAGAAACTGTGCACCTCCTTGACCGTCCTTGGAGGTGACCATGAAGAAACGGACTCTATCTTCGCCGGGTCAACCATGACACCCTCGGCAGAAACTATGTGACCTAGGAATGCCACCTCCTACATCCAAAACTCTCACTTAGAGAGCTTTCCATAAAGCTCTCTATCCTGAAGGACTCGAAGCACCGTCATCAGGTGTCCCGCATGCTCCTCCCTACTCCGGGAGTAAACTAAGATGTCATCTATAGATACTACCACAAACTGGTCCAAAAAGTCAATGAAGATGCCGTTCATCAACTCCATGAAGACGGCGGGTGCGTTCGTGAGCCCAAATGGTATCACGACAAACTCATAATGGCCGTATCTCGTCCTGAATGCCGTCTTTGGCATGTCCTCCTCTCTTACCCTCAGCTGGTACTATCCCGACCTCAAGTCCATACGTGAAAACACGGAGGCTCTTTGCGACTAGTCTAGCAAATCATCAATGCGCGGTAGAGGGTACTTGTTCTTGATGGTAACTTTGTTCAACTCTCAATAATCGATGCATATCCTCAATGATCCGTCCTTCTTCCTGACGAAGAGGACCGGTGCACCCCAAGGGGAAACGCTCGGGCGTATGAAACCCCTCTCGGCTAACTCCTCAAATTGCTTCTTCAGCTCCAGCATCTCGATCAGAGTCATGCGGTATAGAGCCTTGGAGATCGGCCTCGTGTCGGGCACCAACTCAATAGCATAATCCACGCTCCTCTGCAGTAGTAATCCTCCCCGAAAATGTCCTCGAACTCACATGCCACGGGAATCTCCTCCAGCGATGGTCCCGTCTCCTCCTTCATGTCATAGCACCAGAAGGCCTCGCATCCCTGTATCGGCCTTCCCGAGGTCCCTACCTCGGAAAATCACCTCATGTCCCGTCTCCGTGATAACCGTCACGGTCCTCCGGCTGATGTTCAACACGGCTCGATGGTGGTCCATCCAATCCATCCCAAGGATGAATTCTTCATGCACCAAGTACATGACATAGAAGTCGGCTAACCAATCACGGTTTCCCAAACGTATGGGACAACCGTGTACCTCTCGAGTACCACTAACCCTACCCCCATTGGGTAACCCCACAACGAAGGGTATCCCCTCTACCGTGACTAAGGGCAACCTAGCTACACAATCATCAGATATAAAAGAGTGCGTAGCACCCGTATAAAAAAAACTCGGACCGGAAGGCCATGAATCTGAATAGTTACTGTAGCTGCCGGTGTTGATGGATCAACAACACTCCTCAACTCAAACACCCTGACTTGTGTGCCTCTGGTCTCCTGGGTAGCCCGGCCCTATCCTTGGGTTGACCTCTATGTGTGAGCCTGACTCTGACCCCTCTGCTGAAATCCCTAAGCCGGAAGCTAAGGTGGCCTCTGTCCCCCACCTGTCCCGGTAGTAGGTGAAGAACTCGGTTGTGACTAAGCCTTGCCCTGGTGGCAAAAGGTGGCTCGGTGACTCCCTGCCCACAAGTGAAGCAGGTCACTAGTGGTCTCTTACACGCATACCTCACGTGTCCAAACTCTCCGAAACTGAAGTACTAGCTCTCCCGAATGGACGCCAACATCGACTGTTGAGGACAGGGACGTCCCTGAGTCTGACAACGTCCCTGTCCTGCCACTCCTGCCCCTGAACTAGCTGGTACGGTCCACTGTCTCTTGTCCAGTCCTCCGGACTGTGCTGCCCTCCTATACCCAGGGTGGTCCCTCTCGTAGGCCAAAGCTCGATCTTGGTACTCCGCCAATGAATCACAACGAAACCCCGCCAAGTAAGCACGGGTGGACTCCCTCAGTCTCCTGGAAAAGAGATAGACATGCTGGTCTGCCGGAGGTGTAGTGGGTCCTAGCAATGCTAACTCCACCCGAAAACGTCTAATCGCCTCGATGACAGGAACGACCTCGAATCCTGCCTCCAAGAAATCCTAGACTCTGTCTCTCCGCAATGAATTTGGGAAAAAGGTCTCTCTAACGGGGCTCAAGAGCTGATCCATCCTGGTCACACCTCCCCTGACCGTCCTCCACCAATACTAGGCCTGCTCTCTAAACGAAGTCTGGACTATCTCCACATGCCTCTCCTCTAGGCAACAGATCGCCTCTAATGCCGACTTCACGTGCCTTATCCTATGCCTAACCTCTAACCCTACCTTCCCGTCGAAGTAGGGTACATGATGTTGGTTGAAAGCCTTCAACCATGAATCAGGTCTAGGAGACCTCAACTCGTCTCTAGCCCTAGCAACCTCCATAACCGGCTCGGGTGAAACTACTGCTGGTGCAACTATCTCTGGTGCAGCTCTAATCATAGTAACCCTCTGCGAGACCTCAGCTAATCTCGCAGGTGTAGGTGCAGGTGCAGGCACCGCTTGTGCGGGAGGTAGTGCTCCCGTCCTAAACGCCTCCTCAACTCCACGTACATAATCCTCAAACACGGTAGCCCCGACAAATGCTCCCCGGTCCTAGCAGATGGGAAACTATGCGCCCCGGACCTCACATTTGTCTTATCCCTTGCCTCGGGTATGATGCTCTCTGCAACGTCCTCTACGGGAACCTCAACTGTTGGCGGATCCACAATTGGTGGGTCCGCAATGGGATACGTCCCCGACCTCTCGTTCCTGGAGGTCTCCCTACTCGTCCCCGTCTCGGGACGGTAGGAGAAAGAGATGGTCTACCCCTAGCGGGTCCTACGTATGCGGTAACTCTCGTACGTGCCATCTGATAGCGTTTCGCGTTTATATATATATATATATATATATATATATATATATATATATATATATATATATATATATATATATATATATATATATATATATATGAGAATAGATCATATGAGAACACCCCCTAACGTGAGAACATGAGAACAGATTCGTAATTATTATTAGTTTTATTAAGAATGTGTCATATCGTTTAATGTATTATTCGTAGTTATTGTTGGTTGAGTGAATTATTCGTAGTTATTATTGAATTCCTAATTATTATTATTCGTAGTTATTATTATTTTTGATATCTACTCTAAATCTCAACCCTTAATACTCACATCCAACGGTGTACGATTGTTCTCATGTTCTAGCGTTAGAGGTGTTCTCATGGGAACCACACCCATATATATATATATATATATATATATATATATATATATATATATATATATATATATATATATATATATATATATATATATATATATATATATATATATATATATATATTAATATGTCCACAATACTTACAATATCAAGATGGAAGGAAAACTTATACAAGCATAAGACTAAGCAGAAATCCAAGTGTACAACCAAGGCATAGAAGCCCAATCATCCTAAGGTCAAATGCATAGCTAGGTACATACAAGTAAAAAAACATCCTAAGGCCATATACATATATATAATTATGCATATATACATATAATTACATACGTCATATCCAGAAATCTATGTCGCCGAGATTTGCGTGAGGTGTGGTGGTCCCGTACATTCGAACCGAATCACGACTCATGCATATGAGTTTGAAAATGATAAAGTCAAAACCCGTGGGCGTTTTGTTTATTCCTCATTCGGCCTTTAGAAGGTTGTGAGTGCCATTGTTGCCAACTTAGGGCTCTGATACCACTTTGTAACACCCCAAAATCGCGGGACTCGGGAATGCTACGGGCGAGACCTCACAATGGGTCCTGACCCTTAGCCTGACAACAATCTCACCTGACCTTTCCAACATGGCACGAATAAAGGCAAAAACTCAAATCGTTTGTAATGTATGCGAGAATTGAAAAGTAAAGGGGTACAAGGTGGAAACTCAGCCGAGTCCTCAAAACGAAAAAATCTCCAAAATATAAATCCGGAAGCATACATCCAAAACCATAAATCCAAACATAACAAGAATAATCCAAAAATGACCCTATCCTATAATGTACGGCGACCCTCGGTTGTCCACTCCTCCACCTCACTCGGCGGCGTCCCTAACCTGCGGGGCATCTACACAAGCGGTTCAAAACCGTTAGCTCAATTCAAAGCATTAGAAACAAGGTGAAGGCACATACACACTCATTCATCATCAAGTTACATAATCATGCTCAACAAACAATTCCGGTTTATTATCTTTATTTATTAGGTCGTATCCCGTTCTAACTCAATTAAGGTTTGTGACACGATAATCCCCGAAACTCTCCTCGGTCCCTACTTACCGGCATGGAATGGTACTCATGCATCCGACCGCCAACCAGCATAGGATAGTCGCCAAGAACCTCCTAGCTCTTGCGGGAGCCAGGCAAGTTGTCGCCGCCCGTTATCCATACACTTTGGTCAAAATAATATATATAAAGGTCGGTGGTCCTATTACCGGTTTATATGTTATAACAAAAGCGATAAAACTCACACCACCAAACACGCAACGAATATAATACATAGAATACGAGCTAAGTAAGTCCTACCTCGTCACCACACTCAACTCACAACACTCTTGCTTCCTTAAAGAGAAAGCCCACAACCTACTCACAAGAGAATATACGAATCAACACAAGCTCATGCACAATGAAATCTAAAACTTAACTCTAAGGATCTACGCAAGATCACCTAGCTCTCAACCTAGGAACGCATCCTAGAACTCACAATCTTTACAAAACTCTCAGCACCAGGAAGCAACTCCCAACAACTTATACAACATATGATCATCAACAACAGCCTAGAAGAGCCAATCTAGTCTAGAAAGGTCCAACATGCTCAACCAACTCAAGTTCAAAAACTACATCAAGCCATAAGGGCTCCAAGGTTCACAACCACTAGATGGCATTCTCATGCTACTTCTAGGCCAACCTAAGCATGCTACTAACGAGATATAACCATAAGACTAAGGAAGGAACGAAGAGAAAGGGAGGAAGAAGCCTAGTGGTGAAGAAAACGCAGCCGCGGAAACAAGCTGGCGCCCCTTGCGTGGCCTTGTCACCGTCCCTGCGGAAGCCTAGAGCAGCCCCTGTGCTTGGGATAGGCCCCTATGGTGGCTGAAATTCGCCCCTACGGTGGCTGAGGTCCTCCCCTGCGGTGGCTGAGGTCCGCCTCTGCATCTCTGGTGGTCTGCCCCCACGGTCGAGTAGCAGAAGCTTCGTCTTCTTCGTTTCTTTGACTGTGTCTTTGATCCTAATGCTTCCTTCTCTGGCTGGGCCTTCTCCAAACACTATCCACTAGTCTTAGGTTCGTCTCCACGACCTAAATGAGCTAAGAAGATGGACATGCAAATGATCTAAGAAAAAGCTTCCTCAAGAGCTTCATCCATGACAATGAATGAAGGGGAAGGAAATAAGGGGTGATCAGCAAGGAAGGAGAAGAGGGGAAGAGGAAGAAAAGTTCCAAACCAACTCAGATTCTTCACCACTGCAGCTCACACACAAGCAAGGCTCCAAGAGAAGTGAGAAAGAACACAAGAGGAAAGAGTGAAGGAGAGAGAAAGCGTGAAATGAAAACTGAGGAGAGAGAGAAGAGTGGGTTGCACAAAAGGGGTGGGGAGACCCAAAGGTCAGCTGGCCACATGTCCCCTCACTCCAAAACCCAAGGGGCCGGAAAGCAAAATGGAAACCGAATGGTTGGCGCGGGATTTTGGGGATAAATCCTGGTACTCAGCACACGTGCCTGCGGGAAAACTTAGCCGCTGACGTGGGAAGGTCGATAAACCTCTCGGCATCCAAAATAAAATTCCAGATGTTACAGTTGTCCCATTGATTACTTTTATTACCAGCCGTGACATCACTGCCCAGCTTCCGAGGGAGACTAGGAGGTTCTCTGCGACCAGGCCATACATGGTATACGGGCGGGCTTCTTTGCCAATCCACATGATATACGGCTTGAGCTCCGCATCACTCTGGTTGGTTATACGGGGACAGAGGCGAGAGTTATAAGACTCTCATGTCACACTTTGGAAGGAATGGAAATAGTAACGGGAACACTTATGTGTTTGTGTGTGCGTGCTATCTTTATAATGCCTAGAATGTGAGCTAATGGTTTTATACAAATTGTTGTAGTTGATGTGCAAGTTAGGTGTGGCCGAGTGATCTGGAGGAGTAGGCAGCCGGGGTTCCGTACATCATAGGTCGAGTTTGGGGGTTGAGTCCGTGTATTGTTGTTGTATATTGCTTATTGTTGGAGTTGTTGCATAGACGGTTGATGTCTTTCCTTTCTTGATGTATTTGAGAATCATATGATTGCATTAAATTTTTTCTGTTTTGGCCTTTATTTGTTCCTTGTTGGAAAGGTCCGGTGAAATTGCTGTCAATTTAAGGGTCAAGACCCATTGTGAGGTCTCGCCCGTAGCATCCCGAGTCTAGCAGATTCGGGGTGTTACAAAGTGGTATTAGAGGCCTAGGTTGACAACAATGGCACTTACAATCTTCTAAAAGGCCAAATAGACCAATAAACAAAACCCGCAAGGGTTTTGAGTTTCTAAAATGAATTTCGTTTTCAAACCACGAGCATAGTCAGTTGGGGTAGAATGTACGGGACCACCACTTCCTCCGCGGACCTCGGCGACGTAGTTATTGATTATTATTATTATTATTATTATTATTATTATTATTATTATATATATATATATATATGGATATGTACTTGTGGACTTAGGATGTTTTGGACTATGGATTTATGTTGGATTGTAAGTTATTCTTGGACTTGTTGTATATGTAAATTGTCGTTACTCATGATGGACTTGGTAAGATATAGTGGTGGCATGACCTTTATATTAATATGAGTTGTACATGTGTCATGATAGCATCATATTAGGGTTTGGACCTTGTGGTATGATAGTGCACTTCTTGGAGTTGATATGTTGGTTGTAATATGGACACAAGACTTTATATAGTCTTATATATATATATGCTTATTATATATAGTAGTGTATGGAGATATGGGACCTTATAGTTAAGATGATAGTTTGACATCATCGCCTTGGACAACGCCGTTGGGCTTAGAATAGTACGCATGCGAGGACGAGTCGACTCATGTATCGAGTTGAGCATCACGTGTTGGCGAACACCTTGACATGTCATCGGATTTCTTTTGAGGATGCCAAAGCAACCATGAGAAGGCTATTGAAGTTATCGTCGCAAGGACGAACAAGTAGAAGGAAAACTCGAAATAACCTAAGAGAAATCGAGATGGAATCAATACCAGCAAGAAAGTAACATGGAGATGTGGAGCAGTTTTAAAGAAACAATGATTGAGCGGAAATGAAAGCAACTAAAGACAACCAACTTATGGTGAAGTCAAAGAGGTGTGGCGATAAACGGAAGAAGTGGACTAAGTGTATAAGGTTGCTAGTGCTGATCCCATTTAAGGCAAGTTTTCCCTAGACACTCCTAAGCACGACAGTCGAGATGAGACGTATGATCAATAAATGACGAAAGGATTAGGAGGCCCGTAAAATAAGCTTGTGGAGATACCAAAAGATGCAGTGCCAAGTTTTCTAGGATACCGGCGGGTTGACTTCTTCGGACTTACGAGAATTATGAGAAGAATGGATAGGTGAGGATTCACATAGTAGAATTTCCTTGGTGGAGTTGACCGTTTTTTAGTTATTGTGATAAGGCTAAGAAACGCAAAGAAGAATGAAGAGTGAGTAGACACTGAACTCGAGAGGATCAGAAACGCGACAAGAAACTTTCTGTTCTGAAAGGACTTAAGTTACCAACCCAAGAGAAGTTTGAACGGATGCTATCTAAACGTTAGAGATGTTTGCAAAAAGGTGCTCTTGAAGGACATCAAGATACAGTGGTTAAGCCTATGGAAGGGAGTTATATGACCCAACAAGGTCGAGAAGGATATAGTTATCTATGAAAGAAGAAGGGGCCTAAGATTATAGACTGATCTAAGAGAGTTAAGGTAAGAGTACCCGAGGAGGGTAGCCTTCGTTCTTATGATAACATGAAAATTATGAAAGGAAGTTAGTCGATGAACTCAAGGAGATCAGCTATAAAGTGACGGTGGCAATCAACAACGCACATGTGCGGGATTGCCTAATGACAAGTACGGAAGGGAAGAGTAAACAAGATTGTGGAATATAGCGGATCGGTGTCAAGAGTTGGTGTATGCCCGGCGGTTCAATGCCAATGGTAAGTAGGTGTATCAACTAAGGCGCTTGTGTATTGGTCATATAACGTGAAGAGGATATATCAAGTAACCATAACCAACCTCTTAGGGAGGGATTGCAACGACCGTACGTGACTTTTGCAGTCATGGGTTTAACATGTGAGGGAACGGCATGAATTCGGACCTTTAAGGTTTGAGCATTGACTAGTAGATTGAGAGGAAGGTGAGGTTTTCATTTGTTGTCTTACGCAAATGAGAATGTAAAGCAAGAAGGTGCATGATATTCTCTCCTTATGAAACAGTTGATACGTTGTCGCGAATAAGAGACGAGTCAAGTTTCTTTACTCATACAAAGGAGCCATGTGGCTATTGTGTGGAATTGAGGACCGAGATTATGGTAACGCTGTAAGCCTCAAGAGTAAGGTGGTAGTACTTCATAATTGACGAGTTGGAGGTTTCAGTGATTTTGAAGGGGTAATTTCTTCTGATTTTCCCCACACAGCATTCTCATACGATTTTTGAGGAAAGGTACGAGGCGGAAAGGTTATACTTTGATTATCGAGAGATGTATATGGTGAACGACAAGTAGGGGCATCTTCCCATAGCGGGAGGATCGCTAAGACTAGTTGCACATGATTGTCATGTTGGTATGACCGATTTGAAGTCAAGATGTCACCAGATTTGGTTAGAATAAAGAAAGGACCTTCGAAAGACAGCGTGTTGGGCCGGTTTGGTCACTACAGGTTGTAATGAAGCCTTTTGGGATCACGAGTGCGAGTGATGAATTATAGTTTATATAGATGAGTATCTCTCTGTTTTCGGAATCGGGTTTCAATGAAGTCGCACAACTTGTGGTGTTACAAGTGGTCCCAAGGTGGACCCTAACCTAAGGATTGTAATGACAGTTCTTGATGCATGAGTTGCACGAATGAATCTTTATTTTCTAACATTTGAAGATATCTCGTTGTACTCACAAAGTTGAGAAGAACAAGTTTGGCGTGGGATGACCATGATGCAGGTGATGAAGGATAAGATGATAAGTAGAGTTATCTAAGCGGGTTAGGACGTCCGAGGTGACTTCCTAAGTGACGTAACGATGTTGAGAGCATCAAGTTGACCCAATGAGAACGAAGTGATAACTTTTGGTAATACCGCAAGGTATGTGGAAGGGTTATGCAACTTATAAGTTAGTGGGCCATAACCGCCGAGTTGCGAGGTGGTTTTGACGCTTTCTTCCTTTTTGAAGAAGTCGATTAGATCGTGGGGACCGAGAAGTGTCCATGGAGCTTTATTAGAAGCAAAAGAGGTGAATGGCCTCCATTTCAATTTCTTTGACACAAACATTGATTCGTGGGGACTATATGTCTTGATGAATACGTCCAAGCACGGCTTGGGATACGCGTGAAGCAATGAGAGAGGATTCACATGAATGCTACACGATTGTGGGATATAAGGAGAATGACCGAGGAAGGGTCAAGAGTTAGGCGCTTTAATGCACGCACATAAGATGATGACGATATTTGAGTGATGAGCGGCATGTTAGTTGTGTACAGACGATAAGAGTATGATATGTGTATATATTGCTCTGCTAGGGTTGAATACCCACCAAAGGTGATGGTTAAAGTTGGTTCAGGACTGTGGTCTTATGATTTTGATATCATCCAAATTAGGTGTATGTGATCGCCAAAAACCTTAGTAAGTGGACGATTTGAGAGGAAGCAACAACTTAACTGACGGTTCAGCCTCAGTTGTTAACGAAGATGATCTGTGAAGAGATCTGATAGAATCGTAAGATTTGAAAGGCTTTGAGAAAGATCCGGGATAGAAGGTCCCGAGGAGAGACCCAATAGCTACCTTTATGGGATGACGGTTTTGTTGAGACGCCAGGAGCTTCTATGTGTAGTTATAGCAGAGAGCTGAGATAGAGCCTCTAAGATGCTTGCACTACCCTTACTAGTTCACCCTAGTGCTGGTAAGAGGTATGCGGATTGACGATGTTCACATTGGTGAGACGGCCTTAAGGCCGACGTGGCTATGTGTTCGCTCCAAAAGGTGTGTGCAAGCTTTAATATTTATATCAAGAATAATTGTAAATAAGCGAACCTGCAGTGTACGGATCGATTGTAATAAAAGCAAGAATTCCAAGGTCGAACACAGGGACTATGGTGAAACAAAGATCCCTAATTCAGGTTTTCAAACAAAAACAAGCAACAAAGAAAATATATCAAAGATGATGTAATAACTAGGTAAAGGGAATGCGGATTCTAGGGATTAAAGCATCCAGTTGTGGTTCTGACTCAAGATCTCGAAAGATAACGTGGACAAAGCTGAGGTTTGCAAAGGGAAGGTGTTTCTAAGGTGGGAATAGATCACCGGGTAAGTCTCACTACTCACTATCCCAGACCAAAGAGAGGAATTATAATCTCAAACCAACACACCACCCAAGGGGATAGAATCAACATTTACCGGGTAAGTCTCAACCTAACTCTCAAGAATGGGATGAAGGCACACTCAAACCCCAATAAAGGATAAACCTTTATTACCAACACTCATGATCTTGGGTATACAAACAAAGGAATCACCGGGTAAGTCTCATTCTAGGCTTGCGTTGAACCAGGAAAGGTATAACAAGGATAGGACTTGGCAAACTCGAACCTCAACTCAGATAATGAGCAGGAAAGGTCTCACCTCGCTCAGTTTATGTGTCATCTCGGTCGAGATGTTCCACGACTGACCGAGGTGTTCGTCGGTTAAGGTAAAGGCTCGAGCTTTCAGGGTCCACTGAGGTATAGGCTCATTCTTTCATCGTCTTCCCCACAACCTTCAGCCAATCACCCTAGAATCGCATAAAGAACTTAGCCAACAATCATCATGATAACAATAATCAAATATATAAGAAAGGAATCAATCTTCAAACAAGAAAACCTTAACACAGAGGTCTCAATAACTCAATCAAACAATCAATCAAACAAACAAATTGCGTTCCTCAATCACAATAAAAAAAGACAACAAATCAACATAAACTAATAAAATCTTACAACTTCCTTCAACCTTGCTTCAAACTAGCTTCCTTCCTTCCTTGATCTTCAACCTTTCAAAATTCCTTCAACTTTGGAGAATTGTAGCTCCTTGATCTCCCTGATTTCGAGATAATTAATTTCTAGAAAATCCATCTCTTTAAATAGGAGAATCACGTTCCTAAGATAAAATATCCTTAAAGGCAATTTCCTTCTTTAAAATATCTTCCAATCTTCCAAATAGATCAGCCAAAAAGATATACTTCCTTCCAAAAATAGAAGATGTCAGCCAAAAATAAAGATCTCGTGGTCGTTATAATATTCGCCTCGGTCCAGCCTGTCCAGAAGATCACCTCGGCCGAGGTGGCAGTGTAGCCAACCAAGGTGAATCTCATTTAAGGGTCAATCTCTCTGATCTGGTGCAAAATCAATCTTCCATCTCATTTCCATCGTTCCTGAGCCTTTCTTATAGTTCCTCATATGCTCCAGAATGTAGCTCCAATAACTCCTTAGCTTCCTTAGCTCCATTTTGTTCCAAAACGTGTCATTTTCCCTAAAATCATAACGAAACTAGGTGTAGACCTCGATTCTCGCAAAAATAGACAAAACAACATAATGATCAAAGAATATACATCTATACATGCATATTTATGAAGATAAAACGTCTAAATCAATCCCAAAATATAGACAATAATAGATACTATCAAAATACCCCATACTTGTCCCTTGCTTGTCCCCAAGCAAGATCCAAATCTTAGAAATAAGATAGAATGGATTATAAGTAAAAAAGATCAATGAAAAACATTTCAAAACCTTTTGGAGTGTGCTCCATTCATAGATCATCCTAAGAGAATGCTTCATGGCAAATAAAATCAAGACATGGTCAAAACATTGAATAAATATAAGAAAGTTGTTCATCTTTGCATAAAATCAAAGAATGCATAATAAATCATATTTATCGAAATCACTCATGTATAATCTAGTTTAAACCACTAAGTCAATCAACATACTCGAGGTCTCAAGTGCTTCCAAAAGAGGTCAAGAAACGTGTTAGGGTGGGATGTATATAGGATAATGTGGTGCTAGAATCCGGGAATAGGATCTTTTCTTCACTTTCTTTGAATCACAACATCTTCCACCAATAAGCTTTGCTTATTTTCACTTTTTTTTTTTACTTTTTGGGATGCATGGACAGAGGTGCACAATAACCGAAGCCTAGGAAATCAACAATCATCAATTTCTCGAGATGTCTCTAACCCTTGATGCACATACCATGACCCATTAGGAATATCGCTCAATCCGACTTTGGCAAGACACAAACACCCGACGATGTGAATGGTGCTAGTTACTCATTATCATGATTGACTTCTCCAAACCTAATTTGTTTCTTTCTAACACTTTCAGCCAACATCTCAACTTTACTTCACATGCTTTTCATTAACTGCATCCAAATTCCCGGATAGGTAAAGGGAGGCAAATATGTATATGAGGGGTTTAAAGCATGATCAAGAAGAAGAAGAAGAAGAAGAGAATGAAGTGCCTTAGTCATCCCAAGAATGTGAGAGAACTCATAATGTGGTGTCAACTTTCAAATCCAACATAATTTTGATAAAAACAAAGTATTAAACATGCTAGAATTTCAAACAAAGCATTTAGCAACTTATATATATCATAAAACCTTTCGAGCATATAAAGATTTCAAAATCAATCTACAAAGAAATATTTTCATTGAGGTCATATCCAGAACAGAAGCACAAAAACTTTTCAAAAATATTTCAGTTAAAAAAAAACCCATCTCGGTCGAGGTGTTCTGACGTCATCCGAGGTGTTCAACCTCGTTCGGTCAAGTATGTCTCGGTCGAGCCAAAAAAAAAATTTCAAACTATTTTTTGACGTTTTTCTCAAATAGAAACTTGTATGTATGCATGTAATGACAGATAAGCACATAGAGCCAAATAAGATCATAATATCCATAAGAGTCATACAAGTCAAACACATAAGTCAAATAATAAATCAATACCCCATACTTGGGACCCAATGGGTCAAATATAAGTCTGAAGAACAGAATACTCACCGAACCTAGCTGAACTGCATAATAAAGATAGAAAATAAATCTATGAAGCCCTCAGTCCTCATCAGCTGGCGGTGGTGGTGGTGGTGGAATGTAGGGATATTGGGATAGGTCGAATGGATAGCCCATCGTCTGCTTGAACTGTATCTCCATCATCAGACGTTGGTAATGCTGGCTCTCCTCCATCCTTTGCGTCCATCCTTCAATAGATATGCGCTGGTCATCGAAGCGTTGGGAGATATCAACTGTCAAGGCCATGTAAGAGTCTATCATCTGCTCAGTAAGCTCATTGATTCGTCGGTGCGCCTCGGGATCTCTACGGCGGCGGGATCATTGTTGAGGTGGTGGTGGTGCAAGTGCCTCCCTCTCGTCCTCCGTGGCCTCGTCATCAAGGTTAACGGTGGGAATATTGGGCCCGCCGGTGTCAGTACCGGATTCCATAGCACCTCCTCCATACTCATCATCATCATCCTCCTCCTCCTCGGTTGCCTCTCTAGCATCTTGCATGTATGGGAACCAAGCAGCCGACCCGAACTGGCGATCATAGACAGAGAACTGGGAAGACCAAAGAATGCCCTGAGGAGACTTCGATTCCCATGGCATGTCAACGTAAGGTGTGCCAAGGCCAAGGGGAACAAGAATGCGGCGATTGATCATATCCTACAATCCTAGCGGCTTTGGAGACGCAACCAGTGTCCATCCACACAAGTCCAATCCCATGGAGGTGGCGTTGTGGGTCACCAGCCCACCACAACAGATGTCGCCCCTCGACTTCCCCTTGATCTTGTGCAAATCATCTGCCAGCATGACAGTAAAATCTGGTACTCCTTTGATGACCATACAAAATAGACTCAAAAGCTCCCCATATCTAACATTCTAGGGCATCTCAGTACGCGCCAGAAGTGTCTCGCTAAAAACACGGTGAGCTAAGCGGAAGGCGAGGTGGAAAATGATCCGCTCCCGAAAATCGTCGGGCTGTCATTTGTCCCTACGATCTGTAACATGGGTTATCTCACCCCAAAAACTCCGAGCCACCGCTCGAGACAGAAAGTCTGTAACAGTAGGTGTCGGGAAGCCAAAAATCTCCCCAAACTGGTCAAGAGGAGCTGCGTAGTTCACGTTCAGCAACCTATACTTGATCCCTCTCGGCTCCGACACATAGGTAACTGAACTCAGGAACTCCAAAGTCGGCTCCGGATAATCCGGTGCTCTGATGGCCATGAAATCCTCCAAGCCAACCATAGAAATCATCTTCTTCAAGTCCTCCACCACGTGGAGGCACTCGAAGGCATCAAAATCTAGGAATCGTGGGGTAATGATGGGGCGCCCATAAATCCGGTCATAATCCCGCTGATGTCTCTCATGGATCACCGGGATGGTAAACTGTGCTGCAGAAGAAGGGGAGGAGCGGTGTGAACTGCTGGGCCTATCCCTCAAGGGCAACTGACGATCAGATCTGCGTGGGCTGCTCATAATGGAAGAACACCTCGGTCGGCCAAGAACACCTCGACCGAGACACAGTCGAGTCGACCAAGGCGAAGTGTTGTTCGAAGTGAACTTCTAAATCTGCAAGATTTTCCCGCCAAAAACACAACCAAAAGCCTCCTATGGGGTACTTATATCTTTTTCAGCAACAACCTATGGCAACCAGAGCCAGATCTATGCAGAATCGACAAAAGAAGGAAAAAGTTAGGGTTTATTTTGAAATACCCCAGATTTTGCAGATTTGATGCGTTTTCTTTGTTGTTCGTTGCTTGGAAACTGATCCTCTTGCTTCCTCTGGTGATTTCGAGCCAAGAATCGTGCAAAACAATCGAGAATTGAGAATTTGAGTGGAGAGGGCCGCCGCGGTCGAGGTGAGCATGGAGAGGGAAAAGTGAGAGGAGAGAAACCGTCGTGTCTTTTATACCCCTCTCTGAATTTGATTACACCTCGGTCGAGGTGTTCCTGAGCGGACCGAGGTGTCAGAGTGGATGTCAGACCTAAGCATCTTAGTTAACAAAGAACACCTCGGTCGAGGTACTATGACAGCAACCGAGATGTGTTCTAGTCAATCTCCGTCTTCTCAATTTCTCGAACTTCTGTCCTTTCATGTAGCTCCTGAGTTATAATTCCTTCTTAGATAGTACCTGATTCCCGTCTAGGAGGACACAAAAACACGAAGCAAACTATCTAAACTAAGCTAGAAAAAGGGAAAAGAAAACAATACCTTGGGTTGCCTCCCAAGAAGCGCTTGGTTTAAGGTCGCTAGTTGGACCGTACGCCATCCTCAAACAAGGTGTAAGGTGTCCTCGCCCCATACTTCATCTTTATCATGGGGTGAAACAAAGGATTCCATCCAATTCTCCATAAAATGCAAGTGCTCATCGGGAAACGAGTCATCAATGCGTAGGTCATCCTTCTCAAGCGAGATGGGTGGTAGCCGGCTAAGGTGATCCGTCATGGAGTTCTCGGATCCCTTCTTATCACGAATCTCTAGGTCAAACTCTTGAAGCAAGAGAATCCAATGAATAAGGCGCGTCTTTGCATCTTTCTTCGCTAACAAGTATCGAATAGTTGCATGGTTAGTGTAAACAATAACTTTCGCACCTACTAAGTAAGAGCGGAATTCCTCGAATGCATAAACAACTGCCAAAAGCTCCTCTTCGGTGGCGGCTTAGTTCAGTTGAGCTTCATTTAGTGTCTTGATAACATAGTAAATGGCGTTGGTCCGTCCATCTTTCTTTTGTCCAAGTACAACTCCTACGGCAACATCACTAACATCACACATGATCTCAAAGGGCAAGGTCCAATCGGGAGGTTGAATGATGGGAGCGGTAATAAACGCTTCCTTTATCTTGTAAAAGGCATCAAGGCATTTCTGCGAAAACTCAAAAACAACATCCTTATTTAAAAGATTAATGAGCGGTTTAGAGATTTTAGAGAAATCCTTGATGAACCTCCTGTAGAATCCTGCATGCCCGAGAAAACTCCGCAAACTCTTAACAGAACAAGGTGGAGGAAGTTTCTCAATAGTTTCGATCTTAGCTCGATCGACCTCGATACCTCAGTTGGAAACGAGGTGTCCTAGAACAATTCCTTCGCTAACCATGAAGTGACACTTCTTCCAATTCAAAACAAGATTAGTGTCTTCACAACGTTGTAGCACTAGAGAATGGTTAGCCAAACAGTTATCAAAAGAGGAACCATATACCGACAAGTCATCCATAAATACCTCCATGATCTCCTCAATATACTCGGAAAAGATAGCCATCATACAACGCTGAAAAATAATAGGTGCGTTACATAATCCGAATGGCATTCTTCGATAAGCGAATGTCCTCCATGGGCAAGTGAAAGTGGTCTTCTCTTGACCATACGGATGGATAGGAATCTGAAAGAAGCCACTATAACCATCTAAATAGCAAAAATGGGAGTGTTGTGCTAACCGTTCGAGCATTTGGTCGATGAATGGAAGAGGGAATGATCCTTTCGAGTGGCCATATCTAGCTTCCTATAGTCAATGCACATCCTCCAGCCCGTAACGGTCCTAGTAGGAATCAACTCGTTGTTCTTGTTTATTACGACGATCATCCCTCCTTTCTTTGGAACTACATGCACCGGACTGACCCATTTGCTATCCGATATGGGAAATATGATACCTGCATCCAACATCTTAGATATCTCCTTCTTCACAACCTCTTTCATGATCGGATTTAACCGTCTTTGAGGTTTCCGTGAAGTCTTATGATCGTCTTCCATTAGTATCTTATGCATACAAAGAGAAGGCTTAATACCAACAAGATCATCAATAGTGTAACCCAAAGCCTTTCTATGTTTCCTCAACACATGCATCAACTTAGACAACTCATTTTCAGAAAGAGAAGCACTAACAATGACGGGATAAGTATAATCCGGACCAAGGAAAGAATACCTCAAGTATGTCGGGAGTGGTTTCAGTTCTAAGACAGAGGGTACTTTCAGAGGTGGATCTGTACCTTCTCTCTCCAATGAAGAAGAGTGAGATCGAAGTACTAGACTAACGGAAGTCTCAGTTGACATCATCTCGCTTGCTGCCTCGGTCTTGGTCCGAGATGGGTGACCAAGGTGTTCTTCAGATAAGATCACCTCGCTTGCTCCAGAAACTGTCTCGGTCGAGGTACTGGAACTAGGACCGAAACCTAATATGCTTTTCTTCTCCTGAATCAGTTTAACAAATCTAGCTCTTGGATCTACTTCCAATGTTTCCAAGCTTCGCACATCTGCATCACACAAAACATCTCTACCTTCCTCCATCATACTAAAAATCAAAACTTTCTCAAGAGGATTTTTAATAAGGATAGAGCTCACCATATCTCGAGAATCTTCTTCATCATAGATGTTGAAGATGTCATCTTCCAAAGGCTCTCCCTTCATTGCAGCCAATAGTGCAAACTCCACATGATCGCCACCAATGTTGAACTTCAACTTCGCGTTCTTACAATCAACATTGCCACCCGATGTTGCTAGAAATGGTCTCCCGAGAATGATAGGGATGGGATAATCTGCGGGAATGCCCAACACAACAAAGCCTATAGGTATGTAGAAATTACCTAAGTTGATGGGAATGTCCTCCAAGATATCAACGGGACGGGTAATGGAGCGATCCACCATGTATAACGTCATCTTAACGGGCTTGGGCTCTCCAAGGCCAACCTTCTCACAATGTTCTAGAGGGATGATGCTCACACTAGCTCCTAGATCACATAGTGCATCATAAGTCATATCCCCAACTTGGATGGGAATGCAAAACGAACCGGGATCTCTTAACTTAGGTGGCATTTTCTCCTTCATGATTTGAATGAGGTCCGAAGATCTAGAGGTCATACTTACTTCACCAAAGTCCTCCAGCTTTCTCTTCCTTGACAAGATCTCTTTCAGAAACTTTCCATTGGCGAGCATCCCTAGGATAGCATCAATGAAAGGGATGTTAATATGTAGCTTATTCATAACGTCAAGAAACTTACCAAAGTGCTTGTCTAGATGTGCCGCGCCCTTGACTGAGGGAACGAGAGTGGTGGTTTATAAGCAGGAGGTGGAACATAAACTTCAGTCTTTTCTTTCCTTTCGTGGGCTCAATCTTGGTTGGCACCTCGACCGAGGTGTTCCTCGTCTGATCGTGGTCCGACCGAGGTACTGGATCTGCAGTATTCAATCCACTGCGTGTTGTGATAGCCATGATTTGCCCTTTTGGGTTGTTCGCTGTCCTTCCTGGAAGATTTCCAGGATCTCTTGGCGCTTCATTAGCCTTGTTGGAAAAAATGTTGTTCTAAGGTGGGAATAGATCACCGGGTAAGTCTCACTACTCACTATCCCAAACCAAAGATCCTCTCACCGGGTAAGTCTTAAGGTTCTAAGGAAAGGAACTATAATATCAAACCAACACACCACCCAAGGGGATAGAATCAACCTTCACCGGGTAAGTCTCAGGCTAACTATCAAAGATGGGATGAAGGCACACTGTTCGCCCCTAGAGGTGTGTGCAAATAAGCTTTAAATTTATAAAACTAGAATCAAGCAAGCGAACCCGCAGTGTACGGATCGACGTAGTTAAGCAAGAATTCCAGAGTATCGAACACAGGGATTTGGGTGGAACGAACTCAGTTGCAGGTTATCAAGCAAGTAAATGTATGGAGCTTTGCAAATTATTGGGAAAACAACAATCCTAAAGATCCAGGTATCCAGCTGTGGCAATCGATTCAAGATATACTAAATGATATAAAGACAGAGTTGAGATATGCAAAGGTATACTAATGTAAGGTAATCGTACGGTTGAGGTTCCAAAAACCTTATGTAACTCACCTAAAAGACACTCCCTATACAGGTTGTTGAGGCTCAATATAGAAAGGTTCTAAAGACAAGGATTAGCATCAAATACCCAAACCTATAATCTAAAGATCAAGATTAACTTATCCGATTGAGGTTGTTGAGGCTCACAATCGAGGTAGAGGTTGTTGAGGCTTCACCACCACCTAGAAAAGACAAGTCTAAACTAAGCTAAAGCAAATCTTTAACTTTGGATTAAGGTAAAAGCAAGCTCGTAAACTTAAGGAAATTACGGTTGGATCTTGAGATTCCACGGTCGTGGAACTCAAGAACAGCCCGTAATTTAGGGTTGTCGGCGATAATTCTCTAACTCTCAGGGTCTAATCTGTTTGCGATCGATCTATCATCATCTAAGCCACAACTATCAACCCTTCACCTTAGAATTGTTAAGGGTTTTTAGCCAATAACAGTCATATTGATATTAATTCAAGAATTAAAAGACAAAAGATGGGAACTTTCAAGAACTATCAATAATCTTCAAATGAATCTCAGAATCACAAAGTGAAAAACAAGTATTTATCAAAAGATTTAAAACGGAATAAGCAATCACAATCTTAGGAAAGAAAAGAAACGGGATGTCAATCCGATCCTAAATCAAACCTAAGCAAGAAGAGGAGTCTTCTTGCGAAATCCTCCAAGAACTTCGATCTTCCACAATTCCTGGGAATCTCTACGGCAATCTCCACCAAAAGTACGAGATTCCAGGAATTCCAAACACGAACTTCGATCTCTTCAAAGAGATCTCAATTGCTTCCAAGCAAGCTAGGTAAAACGTGCTTGTCTAGACGGTGATGTCGCAAGTGTAAACCTAGAGCGGAAAAATAAGCGATGATGACGGAATCTCTTTTCGGCCGTCTTTTTATAGGGCAAGACGAAGTGTCGGCCCGGCCCAATCTTCAAAAGATCATGGCTTCGAATCATGGCGAAAAGATTCGCCAAGATCACGATCGTGGAAGATTCCACGACCGTAATTTAGGGCGTGGAAACTACTACGGTTAGTTCCACGGCCGTAGAATCCCCTGGAATGAACATCAAATTTTGACTCTGAATCCACGGCCGTAATTTAGGTTAAGAGCGTGGTTTGTGGTACGGCCGTGTTTTAGGGCGTAATCAAGAACGTGATTCTTCCCTAACTCGTGCATTCCTCAATCTAATACTCCAATTTGCTTCCAAAAAGTGTCCTCGACTATGGACACATCAACTCAACTCTCCTTTGCTTGATTCCGTTCGGAAATAGCTCCAAATCACCTATAATCAACATAGAACTCGTGTAGACATCCATATTGACAATATAGGTAATACTAGCTCACATATGCACAAAGCTAAATCAAAGACTATCAATATGAATCAATTACGATTAGAAAACGTGCCTAAAATATCACAATATTTCATGCTAACAAATAACCCCATACTTAGCACTTGCTTGTCCCTAAGCAAGGTCTTTCAAAAAGTTTTAAACAAGAGTTAGGATGAAATATGTGTACCTTCTTTTGGATGAAAGTGACTTCTAAAGAATAGATCATTCTCAAATCTTGCTTCAATCGTTTTTCAAACTTTCACACACTTAATTAGAGAGTAAAAGGCAAAGAAAACTCATGAATCAATTTAACTTCCAAATAAGCATTATAACCTTCAAATATTATCAAAATCAATCATAAGAACTTCAATTTAGATCACCAAGCCATATAACATTCTTTTGATCTTAAGGACTTTCAAAGAAAAGGTCTAGAGTATGGAAGGGAGGGGAAACTTTGAGGGAGAGTGGTGCATAAATCCGGGAAAGTGGACAACCACCTTCTTCTTCTTTTGCGGTTTCCGCAACACTTTACTTAGAGCTTCGCTCTCTCCTTTTCATTTTTCGACTTTACTTTTGGAGTTATGGATAGAGGTGCACAAAAACCGAAGCCTAGGAGATTGGCGTTTCTCAAAATTGCAAGAGATGCCTCAAACCCTTAGCGCACATACCATAATCCGCTAGGAATATCGCTCAATCCGACTTTGGCAAGACACAAACACCCGGCTATGTGAATGGTGCCGAGTTACTCATCGTCATGATTGACTTCCCCAAACCTATAATTTCTTTCTATTCAATTGATTGCAAATATATGCTCTCATGGCCCTCCCACATCAAACATGCCTTTTTCTCATTCACTTTCCAAGTTCCCGGATAGGTAAGGGAGGCTAATATTTCAATGAGGAGCTAGATGATCAAGGAAAGAAGAAAGAAAGTATCGAATTGCCTTAATCATTTCAACAAGAAGTATAGGAACTTATAATGTGATTTCAACTTCAATTTCCTACATGATTTAGGTAACATTTTCACATTATAAAACTTGCAAAAGAGGTAGAATTCATTCATTCAAATTCTTTTCGATTTACCATCCTTTTAAGCATGCAATTGTCTTCAAACTCAATTCGCAAGTGGTGATTATCATGGAAATCATATCGATTCGTTAGAAGCATCAAATTTTCAAAATTTTTCAATTTTTATGGGTTTTTAAAGTTCTTTTTCATGCAATGCAAGAATGAAACGTGTAACATATGATGAACATGCAATGATAGTCTCGGGATGAAAGCAACATATAGAGTAGAGTTATTACAAACACTTAGTACATCCCACCCCATACTTAGGACGAACATTGTCCCTAATATTCACAAGAAAGAACAAAAGAAAGAAAAGAAAAAGAAACTCACAAATGGTGGCGGGAATGTCTAAAAACGAGCGGTCCGGTCATCAATCACTGCGGCGCCGGTGGAGGTGGGAATGGAGAGAAACTCGGATCATAGAACCGCCCAAACTGCTGGCGGTAGACGTCCCTCATCATGTGGTCAAGGTCGTCTAAGCGTCCGTCTCTAGCATCCGCCCGGATCTCTAATGCTCCGACTCTCTCTGAAAGTCCGGTAGCCCAATCCGGCATCCTCTCATACCATCCCGGGGCGTGATCATACCATGTGGGTGCATCGGCTGGTGCTGGTGGTGGTGGTGGTGCTGGTGGTGCTGCTGGCTTTTATACTCGCAGGCAAATTTTCAAAAATCACGGTCTGTCGGGGCATTCCACGGCCGTGGAAATGTACGGACCCGTGATTTTGGTGATTTTTCACAGGCTTTTGAGAATTACGGCCACTATAGCTATGACGACCGTAATTTAGACCGTGGAACCTTCTGTAAAGCTTCAAAGTCCAAATTTCGTCACTTCTCTTCGACATTATCCCTCCTTTCTCCTTTTCCATCGATCCTACAACCAAAAAAACACGAACATACCGGGAGAAATCGAGGCAAAATAAAGCAAAAACTTTTATTCTAAGCTAAACTATGAATCGAAAACAAAAACGAGAATGCAATACCTTGGGTTGCCTCCCAAGAAGCGCTTTGTTTAAGGTCCGTAGCTAGACCATTATCCATAGATGACTCAATGCACCTTGAACATCTTGGATTGCTCTTCAAATCCATCATTAAACTCCTCCAAGAAATCTCCGGTTCCTAATTTCACCGGCAAGTGGTAAGATCTCCCACGTACAAGCTTGTACGGTTTGATTCTCACCGGAATCCTCCTAGCTTTCCTATGCTTTAATGGGACATAATTCGGTCTTCCATCCCATCCTTTCCTAGATCGAGAAATCAGTTTTTCGAGAATCCTCCTAGCTTCCCCATCTCCAGTTTGGGGATGATGTATGGTCTTCGTCATGTGAATGACCCCATACTTGAACAAAAAACACTTATTGGCATTGGCGTTGAAGCTCTTGCCAAATTTACTCCTTATAGTCCAAGGAGCATCTTCTTCCAGCAATTTCAATAGAGGTTTCATCTTCACCTTAGGAGGTTCTTTTGGAAGAGACCTCCAACTCTCCGGTGCATTCCTGGAAAAATCAGAAATTTTAATAGGAATAACAAAGGAAGTAAGACAGTATACCTTGTTAAGTTCTTCAAGGCTTGGGACAAGTTTCATGTTGGCATGATGATCCACACATGAAATATCTCCCAACTCAGCTGGATCTTCTTCAACCTTGGCCACAATTTCAGTAATTTGGCCAAGGTTCACCACTTCTTCCTCTTCTTCAAGCACAACTGACTTTTCTTCAATCTCGACCACAATATTAGCAATTGGGTCTAGGTGTTCCACTTCTCTCTCTTCTTCAATGCGAACTTCAAGAGGTTCTAGAGGAACTTTGGGTTTGATAAGAGCATTCCTCGAGACTTGGAGTTCTTCCTTAAAGGCTTTCAATTTTTCTTCGATCATACCAAGTTCCTTCTTCAATTCTTCAAGTTTCGAGTGTTCCGCATCTTTGGGACGTTTCTTCTTAACCTTCTTTGGGTAGTGCAGCTTTTCCCATTTTGCAAATTCATATTCAATGGTTTGTTCACGTTCTCTTTCGCTGTCAAACCAATAGAAGGCGTATTTCTCTACCAAGTATTCATAATGGTCTGCTCTAGCCGTATGCTTCGCTACCCATATTGGATCGTATGGAGCCATACTTAGCTAGTGGAGCCTCAAAAACTCATACCAAGAGATTAAAAAAAACAAAAGCTCCCAAAACTTGTTCTTTGGCGAAACTCTGTTCCGTTGCTGGAACAAGAACTTCGTATGTACCTAAGAACACAAACCTGCAAGAACACTCAAGAAAAGGATATCAAATAACAAGAGCAAGCTCCCAAGCTTGACAACCGGCAACCGGATTCGGCCGAAACCAAATCCCCGGCAACGGCGCCAAAAACTTGTTCGCCCCTAGAGGTGTGTGCAAATAAGCTTTAAATTTATAAAACTAGAATCAAGCAAGCGAACCCGCAGTGTACGGATCGACGTAGTTAAGCAAGAATTCCAGAGTATCGAACACAGGGATTTGGGTGGAACGAACTCAGTTGCAGGTTATCAAGCAGGTGAATGTATGGAGTTTTGCAAATTATTGGGAAAACAACAATCCTAAAGATCCAGGTATCCAGCTGTGGCAATCGATTCAAGATATACTAAATGATATAAAGACAGAGTTGAGATATGCAAAGGTATACTAATGTAAGGTAATCGTACGGTTGAGGTTCCAAAAACCTTATGTAACTCACCTAGAAGACTCTTCCTATACAGGTTGTTGAGGCTCAATATAGAAAGGTTCTAAAGACAAGGATTAGCATCAAATACCCAAACCTATAATCTAAAGATCAAGACTAACTTATCCGATTGAGGTTGTTGAGGCTCACAATCGAGGTAGAGGTTGTTGAGGCTTCACTACCACCTAGAAAAGACAAGTCTAAACTAAGCTAAAGCAAATCTTTAACTTTGGATTAAGGTAAAAGCAAGCTCGTAAACTTAAGGAAATTACGGTTGGATCTTGAGATTCCACGGTCGTGGAACTCAAGAACAGCCCGTAATTTAGGGTTGTCGGCGATAATTCTCTAACTCTCAGGGTCTAATCTGTTTGCGATCGATCTATCATCATCTAAGCCACAACTATCAACCCTTCACCTTAGAATTGTTAAGGGTTTTTAGCCAATAACAGTCATATTGATATTAATTCAAGAATTAAAAGACAAAAGATGGGAACTTTCAAGAACTATCAATAATCTTCAAATGAATCTCAGAATCACAGTCAAAAACAAGTATTTATCAAAAGATTTAAAACGGAATAAGCAATCACGATCTTAGGAAAGAAAAGAAACGGGATGTCAATCCGATCCTAAATCAAACCTAAGCAAGAAGAGGAGTCTTCTTGCGAAATCCTCCAAGAACTTCGATCTTCCACAAACGCGAAGATCACAAACAGCAACTCTCCAATTACGAACCTTGATCTTCAATGAGATCTCCAAAATTACCTCCAAGATGAGGGTTTATGCGTCGCTAAGCGTTGATTGTAAGGAGCTTGTGTAAAGGTGTAAGCGAGTATCATCAAATCTCTTTTCGGCCGTCTTTTTATAGGGCAAGACGAAGTGTCGGCCCGGCCCAATCTTCAAAAGATCATGGCTTCGAATCATGGCGAAAAGATTCGCCAAGATCACGATCGTGGAAGATTCCACGACCGTAATTTAGGGCGTGGAAACTACTACGGTTAGTTCCACGGCCGTAGAATCCCCTGGAATGAACATCAAATTTTGACTCTGAATCCACGGCCGTAATTTAGGTTAAGAGCGTGGTTCTTGCCTTCATCCGTGCATTCCTCAATCTAATACTCCAATTTGCTTCCAAAAAGTGTCCTCGACTATGGACACATCAACTCAACTCTCCTTTGCTTGATTCCGTTCGGAAATAGCTCCAAATCACCTATAATCAACATAGAACTCGTGTAGACATCCATATTGACAATATAGGTAATACTAGCTCACATATGCACAAAGCTAAATCAAAGACTATCAATATGAATCAATTACGATTAGAAAACGTGCCTAAAATATCACAATATTTCATGCTAACAAATAACCCCATACTTAGCACTTGCTTGTCCCTAAGCAAGGTCTTTCAAAAAGTTTTAAACAAGAGTTAGGATGAAATATGTGTACCTTCTTTTGGATGAAAGTGACTTCTAAAGAATAGATCATTCTCAAATCTTGCTTCAATCGTTTTTCAAACTTTCACACACTTAATTAGAGAGTAAAAGGCAAAGAAAACTCATGAATCAATTTAACTTCCAAATAAGCATTATAACCTTCAAATATTATCAAAATCAATCATAAGAACTTCAATTTAGATCACCAAGCCATATAACATTCTTTTGATCTTAAGGACTTTCAAAGAAAAGGTCTAGAGTATGGAAGGGAGGGGAAACTTTGAGGGAGAGTGGTGCATAAATCCGGGAAAGTGGACAACCACCTTCTTCTTCTTTTGCGGTTTCCGCAACACTTTACTTAGAGCTTCGCTCTCTCCTTTTCATTTTTCGACTTTACTTTTGGAGTTATGGATAGAGGTGCACAAAAACCGAAGCCTAGGAGATTGGCGTTTCTCAAAATTGCAAGAGATGCCTCAAACCCTTAGCGCACATACCATAATCCGCTAGGAATATCGCTCAATCCGACTTTGGCAAGACACAAACACCCGGCTATGTGAATGGTGCCGAGTTACTCATCGTCATGATTGACTTCCCCAAACCTATAATTTCTTTCTATTCAATTGATTGCAAATATATGCTCTCATGGCCCTCCCACATCAAACATGCCTTTTTCTCATTCACTTTCCAAGTTCCCGGATAGGTAAGGGAGGCTAATATTTCAATGAGGAGCTAGATGATCAAGGAAAGAAGAAAGAAAGTATCGAATTGCCTTAATCATTTCAACAAGAAGTATAGGAACTTATAATGTGATTTCAACTTCAATTTCCTACATGATTTAGGTAACATTTTCACATTATAAAACTTGCAAAAGAGGTAGAATTCATTCATTCAAATTCTTTTCGATTTACCATCCTTTTAAGCATGCAATTGTCTTCAAACTCAATTCGCAAGTGGTGATTATCATGGAAATCATATCGATTCGTTAGAAGCATCAAATTTTCAAAATTTTTCAATTTTTATGGGTTTTTAAAGTTCTTTTTCATGCAATGCAAGAATGAAACGTGTAACATATGATGAACATGCAATGATAGTCTCGGGATGAAAGCAACATATAGAGTAGAGTTATTACAAACACTTAGTACATCCCACCCCATACTTAGGACGAACATTGTCCCTAATATTCACAAGAAAGAACAAAAGAAAGAAAAGAAAAAGAAACTCACAAATGGTGGCGGGAATGTCTAAAAACGAGCGGTCCGGTCATCAATCACTGCGGCGCCGGTGGAGGTGGGAATGGAGAGAAACTCGGATCATAGAACCGCCCAAACTGCTGGCGGTAGACGTCCCTCATCATGTGGTCAAGGTCGTCTAAGCGTCCGTCTCTAGCATCCGCCCGGATCTCTAATGCTCCGACTCTCTCTGAAAGTCCGGTAGCCCAATCCGGCATCCTCTCATACCATCCCGGGGCGTGATCATACCATGTGGGTGCATCGGCTGGTGCTGGTGGTGGTGGTGCTGCTGCTGGCTGCGTCGTGGACCAAGGAGGAGGTGTGCTGTACCAAGTGGGAGGTGTAGTCATCCACGTGGGCCTCTCGCTCACACTGGCACGGCGAGATGACGAGCCTGAAGCTCTAGCTGGGCGTGGAGAGCGCCTGGGTACATCCGAGGTCGCCTCCGGCTGATCCGGAAACGTGCCGAACTCCTGCTCTGCTCCTCCGCCACTCTCGTACTGCTCTCCCATGTCCTCCTCATCCTCAGCCGGTGGTGGAACGTAGGGGGGAGCTACAAGCCTGTTCGCATGCATCACAGCGAACGTCTCCTTCCAATTGTGGCGTCCCGCCACAATGGAATACTCTGGCAGCCACTCAATACCCCTGCCTGTCCTACTCTCCCAGGGCATGCCCGCATAAGGCGGACCTCTATGTGTGGGGAAGATGAGTCCCCTAACCATGAATGCATGTAGTCCTAGAGGTACAGCGGGTATGCGGGTGCAGGCTGAAAAATCTACACCAAAGCTCCTAGCTATGTGGGTCACTATCCCACCATATCCAATGTTCCCCTTCGCTTTATTCTTGAGTTTACTCATCGTCGCCGCCAAAAGAGTAGCACAATCTGCGCGGCATCCATAAAGCATAGCATAGAGAAGGAATAGCTCATCCGTCTTAATCTTTTGGGGCGTCTCCGTCCTAGGAAAGAGACACTCCGAAAGAACACGGTGAGCTATCTTCAAGGCTAGATGGTACATCAATCTAGCCTTGGTGTCAGCTGGTTGCCAACGGTCCTCGTCGGCATAAATCATGGCCACTTCCGCCCAAAAGTCCTTGGCGGAAACGCCTCTAGGAAGTCGACCGTTATAGGTCTCATGGAACCCAAAAATGGTCCCGAACTCAACAATGCTCAAATGGTAGTCTCTGTTCATGAGACGGAAGGAGACGGTCCTATCAACATGGCTGTGCTCGAAAGATGTCACAACCTCTCGGGTGATCTCCTCATAAGCGTCCTCACGAATGTTCGTGAAGACAAGCAATCCGGCTCTATCCAAGAGCCATGTAAGGTCATCTACTATGTTGAGAGGAAGTAGATCCTCCAACAACAAATATCTAGGACCTATCACTGTCCTCTTCTCTATTTTCTCAAATGCAGCTATGTGGTTTTCGTGTATGGTCGGGATGCTAGGAGGAGGGGGTGAAGATGGAGGTGAAGGTGATGATGGTGGTGAGGGAGATGAGGGTGGTGGTGCCCTAGAGGTTGAGGGGTTGCCCTTTCTTTTCTTGTTTTGCTCTCCTTTCTTTTCCTTAATCCTTCCCGACATCCTCCTTACAAAATCCATTTCTGTTCAAAATTACGGGCTGTTCTTCAGAAACCACGGCCGTGGAACCTCCAGAGACCGTAATTCGACACAAAATTTTGTGAATCTCAGCAAATTCACCAAATTTCACCACAACAAGCAGCCCTAATCTAATTCCTTCCAATCTTTATCAGTTCTTCCTAAAAATCTATGGCAAAAACGAACCAAATCCACTAGAATCGAAGAGAAGGAAATAACCTCTTTTTCGGATTGAAAAATCCAAAATGCGGGTTTGTTGATCGTTTTCCACTCGATTTGTTGCTTGGATCCTGTTCTTGGTTGGATTTGCTGCAGTTTGGAGCGAAGAATCGTTGAAAACGATTAAAGAACGAAGATTTGGGAGAAGCTGCGGGTTTTCGGTGTTTAGGGAGTGGAATTGGGGAGGAATTGTGGTGTTTTTGTGATGAAGTGTGGCTTTTATACTCACAGGCAAATTTTCAAAAATCACGGTCTATCGGGGCATTCCACGGCCGTGGAAATGTACGGACCCGTGATTTTGGTGATTTTTCACAGGCTTTTGAGAATTACGGCCACTATAGCTATGACGACCGTAATTTAGACCGTGGAACCTTCTGTAAAGCTTCAAAGTCCAAATTTCGTCACTTCTCTTCGACATTATCCCTCCTTTCTCCTTTTCCATCGATCCTACAACCAAAAAAACACGAACATACCGGGAGAAATCGAGGCAAAATAAAGCAAAAACTTTTATTCTAAGCTAAACTATGAATCGAAAACAAAAACGAGAATGCAATACCTTGGGTTGCACTTATTCGAGTGCGGTAGGTGCAAACTCCTCAGCTTGGAGTTCCGGTGAGTACTTCTTGAGTCGTTGGCCGTTCACCTTAAAACTTCCGCTAGCTTCACCCCATACTTCAACTGCACCATGGGGGAAAATACGCTTAATTAGAAAAGGTCCAGTCCAACGAGATTTTAACTTACCTGGAAAGAGGCGAAGTCTCGAGTTGAAGAGGAGAACTTGATCTCCTTCTTGGAAGTCCTTTGGAATGATATGCTTATCATGCCAACGCTTTGCTCTTTCCTTGTAGATCTTAGCGTTTTCATAGGCGTTCAAACGGAGTTCATCCAGCTCGTTGATGTCTAGGAGACGCTTCTCTCCCGCTTCCTTCATGCCGAAATTCAGCCATTTGATAGCCCAAAACGCTTTGTGCTCTAGCTCTACCGGCAAATGACAAGACTTCCCATACACAAGGTTGTATGGTGTGGTTCCTATGGGAGTCTTGTACGCAGTCCGGTACGCCCATAATGCATCATCTAGTTTCAAGGACCAATCCTTCCTAGTCCTTGAAACCGTCTTCTCTAGAATTCCCTTGATCTCCCTATTTGAGATCTCAACTTGTCCACTCGTTTGTGGATGGTAAGGGGTGGCGATCTTGTGAGTGACCCCATACTTGGCTAGAAGAGCTTCAAAGCGACGGGCTATGAAGTGAGAACCTCCATCACTAATGATCGTCCTTGGCGTCCCGAATCGTGGGAAAATGGTCTTGTTAAAGAACTTGACCACCACCATGGCATCATTCGTGGGAGAGGCAATTGCTTCGACCCATCTAGAGACGTAGTCTACCGCCAATAGTATGTATTGGTTTCCACAAGAAGAAGGGAATGGTCCCATGAAATCGACTCCCCAAACGTCGAAAATCTCCACCTCTTGAATGTTGTTGAGGGGCATCTCGTTCCTTCTAGAGATATTGCCTGTTCTTTGACAAGCATCACAACAAGAAACAAAGGATTGCACATCTTTAAATAAAGTAGGCCAATAGAATCCAGATTGCAATACCTTTGCGCTAGTTTTGTTCGAACTAGCGTGTCCTCCACAAGGTAGTGAATGACAATGACGGATGACACTTTGCATCTCATCTTCCGGCACACAACGCCGAATGAGGCCATCCGGACCTCTCTTAAAGAGGAGAGGCTCGTTCCAATGGTATTCCCGGACGTCCTTGAAGAACTTCTTCCTTTGTGCGTATGACAGTCCGGGTGGTATCTCCTGGCAAACCAAATAGTTAACAAAATCAGCAAACCATGGTTCGTTACCTTTGGAGACTACCTTGATACACTCCTCTATGATATGTAGGTGTTCATCCGGAAAGGAGTCATCAATGGGTAAATGGTCGTCCTCTAGATGTGTTAGACGACTCAAATGATCCGCAACAGAATTTTCTGAGCCTTTCTTGTCGCGGATCTCAAGATCGAATTCCTGTAGGAGAAGAATCCATCTAATCAGCCTTGGCTTCGCATCTTTCTTTGCAAGGAGGTATCGGATCGCAGCATGATCCGTGTAGACAATCACCTTTGCACCTACAAGATAAGAGCGAAACTTGTCAATAGCGTAGACAATGGCTAGAAATTCTTTTTCCGTAGTGGCGTAGTTGAGCTGGGCTTCGTCTAGCGTCTTGCTAGCGTAGTATATGGCGTGGGTTCGTCCTTCCTTTCGTTGCCCAAGAACAGCTCCAATGGCTACGTCACTAGCATCACACATAATCTCGAAAGGGAGAGTCCAATCCGGGGGTTGAATAATGGGTGCTGAAATTAGAGCTTGCCGAATGGTGTTGAACGCATCTAGACATTCCTGTGAAAACTCAAAAACCACATCCTTCATCAATAGATTAGTGAGAGGTTTTGATATCTTAGAAAAGTCCTGAATGAAACGTCTATAAAATCCAGCATGTCCTAGGAAACTTCTTATTCCCTTCACCGAAATTGGGGGAGGAAGTTTCTCTATGGTCTCTATTTTAGCTTTGTCTACCTCTATCCCTTTACTAGAGACTAAGTGACCTAACACGATTCCTTCCTTAACTATGAATTGACACTTCTCCCAATTAAGAACTAGGTTAGTGTCTTCACATCTTTGCAAAACAAGAGAAAGGTTAGAAAGACAATCGTTAAAAGAGGAACCGTAAACGGAGAAGTCGTCCATGAAGACTTCCATGATTTCCTCTACGTATTCGGAGAAGATGGCCATCATGCACCGTTGAAAGGTGGCTGGGGCGTTGCAAAGCCCGAACGGCATTCTCCTATAAGCGAACGTACCCCAAGGGCACGTGAATGTGGTCTTCTCTTGATCATCCGGATGTATCGGAATCTGAAAGAAGCCACTATAACCGTCAAGGTAGCAAAAGTATGAATGTTGTGCTAACCTTTCAAGCATTTGATCGATGAATGGCAATGGAAAGTGATCCTTCCGCGTTGCATTGTTGAGCTTGCGGTAGTCTATGCACATTCGCCATCCAGTTACGGTTCGGGTAGGAATGAGTTCGTTGTTCTTATTGGTGATGACCGTCATTCCTCCCTTCTTTGGAACTACTTGAACTGGGCTCACCCACTTACTATCGGAGATAGGATAGATGATACCTGCATCAAGAAGTTTAAGAATTTCCTTCTTGACAACCTCCTTCATGGTCGGATTCAACCGCCTTTGAGGTTGTCTTGAAGTTCTAAAGTCCTCCTCCATTAGTATCTTGTGCATGCATAGGGAGGGTTTAATTCCTACTAAGTCCTCAATAGTATAGCCTATGGCTTTTCTATGTTTCCTAAGGACAATCATGAGCTGTTCATGTTCATCTATGCTTAATTCGGAACTAACGATAACCGGGAAGGTGGAATTAGATCCAAGAAAAGCGTACCTTAGATGAGTAGGAAGCGGTTTAAGTTCCATTGCTTTCGGAGCTTCCAATGATCCTTGAGGAGCTTCCGATGTTTCCTTAGAAGTTTCTAAGGATGTTGAATGGCTTGGAGAAGAATTAGAAGAAGTTGAAGAAGTATGCCGATCGCCCTTTTCCACGGTCAAAATTACGGTTTCCTCTGGTGTTCCACGGCCGTAATATCCTCTGGAATGGAGGTTGATTTTGGTCGTGGAATACAGAGTATGACCGTGGATTCGAGTGTTCTCAGCCTCATCGTGGAGTTTCTCAAACTCCATTTCATGCATCTCTTCTTGTGCTTCTAAGGCTTCAATTTCCTCTTTGCACTCTTCTTCTCCTCCTACATCGGTTAGACTCATAGTAATAACCTTTTGTAAGGGATCGTTAAAGAGAATCGCACTTACCTCCTCCCTAGATAAACCTTCTTCGTCTTGGACATTGTAAATATCCTCATCAAAGATTGGCTCCTTCACTAGAGTGGAAAGAACGAACTCTACTTTCTCTTCCCCAATATCAAAAGCGAGTCTCCCATTCTTGCAATCGACCATGCAGCCGGAAGTTGCAAGAAACGGCCTTCCGAGTATGATCGGGACCGGACTATCTGCAGGAATGTCAAGTACGACAAAATCAATGGGGACAAAGAACTTGCCTAGCTTGACTGGGACGTCTTCTACAATGCCGACGGGACGAGTAATGGATCGATCCGCCATGTATAACGTCATCTTCACTGGTTTAGGGTCGCCTAAACCGATCTTCCTGCACAATGCAAGTGGTATGATGCTCACACTTGCTCCCAAGTCACATAAAGCGTCATATGTGACCTCTCCCACTCCAATGGGAATGCAAAATGACCCCGGATCTTTCAGCTTTGGGGGCATTTTCTCCTTCATAGTCTTGATGAGATCCGAAGAATCCGAACTCATCTTGACCTCTCCAAAATCTTCTAGCTTCCTCTTGTTAGAGAGGAGTTCCTACAAGAACTTGCCATAAGCTGGCATACCTACAATGGCATCGATGAAGGGTATATTAATATGCAGCTTGCTCATGAGTTCTATGAACTTACCGAATTGCTTGTCTAGGCGCGCTCGCGCTCTAGATTGAGGGAATGGTAGGGGAGGTTTGTAAGCTGCAGGAGGGGTATAGATGTCTTCCTTCTCCTTCCCCTTTTCTTTGTCCTTTTCCACGGAGACTTCAACGAACGTAGGCTGCGGATCGGTGGTAGTCACTCCGCTCCTAGTGGTGATCGCCATTACCCTTCCTTTAGGGTTGTCCTCCGTCTTTCCTGGAAGTTTCCCTGGATTTCTAGGAACTTCTTCCGCATGATCGAACATTTGGTTTTCTAAAACCTTTTGAGCTTTGTCGATCTTAGAAACTCGATCATCAAACTTAGTGAAGCGGTCCTCCATCCCTTGAAGCTTTCCCAAGATAGTTTCCAACATGGGATCTGGCTTCTCCTTCCCCGAAGTGCTTCCTCCATTAGATGATTGCCCCTGACTTTTCAAAGGAGTAGAGGAAGAGGAAGGTGGAGTTAGCGAATTAGAATTGAAAGGATAGGAGTTACCGGAATTTTGTTGATTGGAGCGCCAATTGTTGTTGTTCGAACCCCGATTGTTGTTCCAATTGTTGTTATTCCGGTTGTTGTTGTTTCCATTCCAATTGTTGTTCCGGTTATTGTTCCGGTTATTGTTGTTGCGGTTGGTGTTATCACCGCCGTTGTTGTTGCCCAAATAGCCAACATCCTTCTCTTGTTGCTTTGGGAAGTTGGTTTTGATAGTCTCCTTCAACTCTTTAATCTCATTGTTGAGGGAGAAAATCTGATTTTGAGCTTCATGTGTGAGCTTTGCTCCTTGCTCCACACGATTTCCCTCCACCTTTCGGTGGGAATACTTCTCTATGACTCTTGCTTGCTTCTCAATGAAGTCCCAAGCGTCATCTTCTCTCATGTCCATGAACGTTCCACATGAGAGGGATTGGAGGTTGAATTGCGTTCCCGCATCCAACCCTTTGTAGTAAATTTCCAGTAAGGCAAGCTTGGATATGCCATGATGAGGGCAATCCAAGAGCAAATCCTGAAACCTTTCCCAAGATTGAAACAAACTCTCGTTAGGTCTCATAGAAAAAGCATTAATCTTACCTCTAAGTTCCGCTGTTTTAGAAGGCGGAAAGAATTTAGTGAGAAACTCCGCAGAAAGGTCTTCCCACGTGTCTAGTTTCCCATTAGGAAGAGCTTGGTACCAAGATAGCGCTTTCCCTTTCAAAGAGAAAAAGAAAGGTTTGAGCTTATAGCTGTTGGTAGTAGCGCTCTTTGGTCTCATCGTCTCCATCATACACTCAAAGTTTTGCAAGTGTTGGTGTGGAGATTCAGCGCTTGTACCGCCAAACTGGCTTTGGCGAACAAGAGTGATAACTTGAGGGTTGAAGCTAAACCCTTGTACATCTTCAGCATCAAAGTTCACACCTAAGCGGTGTGGTTGTTGTGTTGGATCCATCCGCTGGCCAAGAGTTCTCGGCTCATTATCCACACGTTCGACCCTCGCATTCCTAGGTGGAATGCGGCGGTTAGCAGCTCCTTGTGGATTGAAAGGATTCACATTGACCGTGGGGTCAATCTCTTCTAACGGTGGCATGGAAGAGTCGCTATCATCGGCGGATGAATGACTTCTTCTTCTTCTAGACCTTGAAGTCCTTTTCGAGGATTTCTTGATCATGTTATTTTTAAGTTCGCTCATTTGTAATCCCATCTGGAACATCTGATCCTGCAGAGCGTTGACTTGGGATTGATGTCGATTCATCTCATCTACGCGAAGGTTCTCATTCCAGCGAAGTTGAGCTTCCTTCTCTGCTAGCTCCGCTTGGAAATCACGTTCGTTTCCTTCGGTCATCTTCTTTTCCTTGCGCTTTTGCCTCAAGGTTTTCTCTAGCTCTTGATCAAGAGGTAAGAGATCTCCGGTATTCCTAGACCTGCGCATACACTTAAAACAATATCAAACAACGAGAGCAAGCTCCCAAGCTTGACAACCGGTTACCGAATTCGGCCGAAACCAAATCCCCGGCAACGGCGCCAAAAACTTGTTCGCCCCTAGAGGTGTGTGCAAATAAGCTTTAAATTTATAAAACTAGAATCAAGCAAGCGAACCCGCAGTGTACGGATCGACGTAGTTAAGCAAGAATTCCAGAGTATCGAACACAGGGATTTGGGTGGAACGAACTCAGTTGCAGGTTATCAAGCAAGTAAATGTATGGAGCTTTGCAAATTATTGGGAAAACAACAATCCTAAAGATCCAGGTATCCAGCTGTGGCAATCGATTAAAGATATACTAAATGATATAAAGACAGAGTTGAGATATGCAAAGGTATACTAATGTAAGGTAATCGTACGGTTGAGGTTCCAAAAACCTTATGTAACTCACCTAAAAGACACTCCCTATACAGGTTGTTGAGGCTCAATATAGAAAGGTTCTAAAGACAAGGATTAGCATCAAATACCCAAACCTATAATCTAAAGATCAAGATTAACTTATCCGATTGAGGTTGTTGAGGCTCACAATCGAGGTAGAGGTTGTTGAGGCTTCACCACCACCTAGAAAAGACAAGTCTAAACTAAGCTAAAGCAAATCTTTAACTTTGGATTAAGGTAAAAGCAAGCTCGTAACTTAACGAAATTACGGTTGGATCTTGAGATTCCACGGTCGTGGAACTCAAGAACAGCCCGTAATTTAGGGTTGTCGGCGATAATTCTCTAACTCTCAGGGTCTAATCTGTTTGCGATCGATCTATCATCATCTAAGCCACAACTATCAACCCTTCACCTTAGAATTGTTAAGGGTTTTTAGCCAATAACAGTCATATTGATATTAATTCAAGAATTAAAAGACAAAAGATGGGAACTTTCAAGAACTATCAATAATCTTCAAATGAATCTCAGAATCACAGTCAAAAACAAGTATTTATCAAAAGATTTAAAACGGAATAAGCAATCACGATCTTAGGAAAGAAAAGAAACGGGATGTCAATCCGATCCTAAATCAAACCTAAGCAAGAAGAGGAGTCTTCTTGCGAAATCCTCCAAGAACTTCGATCTTCCACAAACGCGAAGATCACAAACAGCAACTCTCCAATTACGAACCTTGATCTTCAATGAGATCTCCAAAATTACCTCCAAGATGAGGGTTTATGCGTCGCTAAGCGTTGATTGTAAGGAGCTTGTGTAAAGGTGTAAGCGAGTATCATCAAATCTCTTTTCGGCCGTCTTTTTATAGGGCAAGACGAAGTGTCGGCCCGGCCCAATCTTCAAAAGATCATGGCTTCGAATCATGGCGAAAAGATTCGCCAAGATCACGGTCGTGGAAGATTCCACGACCGTAATTTAGGGCGTGGAAACTACTACGGTTAGTTCCACGGCCGTAGAATCCCCTGGAATGAACATCAAATTTTGACTCTGAATCCACGGCCGTAATTTAGGGTAAGAGCGTGGTTCTTGCCTTCATCCGTGCATTCCTCAATCTAATACTCCAATTTGCTTCCAAAAAGTGTCCTCGACTATGGACACATCAACTCAACTCTCCTTTGCTTGATTCCGTTCGGAAATAGCTCCAAATCACCTATAATCAACATAGAACTCGTGTAGACATCCATATTGACAATATAGGTAATACTAGCTCACATATGCACAAAGCTAAATCAAAGACTATCAATATGAATCAATTACGATTAGAAAACGTGCCTAAAATATCACAATATTTCATGCTAACACACACTCAACCCCAATAAAGGATAAACCTTTTTACTTACACTCATGATCTTGGGTATACAAACAAAGGAATCACCGAGTAAGTCTCATCCTAGACTTGCGTTGAACTAGGAAAGGTATAACAAGGATAGGATTTGGCAAACTGAAACCTCAACTCAGATAAGGGTCAGAAAACGTCTCAACTCGCTCAATTCATATACCATCTCGGTCGAGATGTTCCACGACTGACCGAGGTGTTCGTCGGTTAAGGTAAAGGCTCGAGCTTTCAGGGTCCAGTGGGGTAAAGGCTCATTTTTTCATCGTCTTTTCCACAACCTTAAGTCAATCACCCTAGAATCGCATAAAGAACTTAGCAAACAATCATCATGATAACAATAATCAAATATATAAGAAAGGAATCAATCTTCAAACAAGAAAACCTTAACACAAAGGTCTCAATAACTCAATCAAACAATCAATCAAACAAACAAACTGCGTTCCTCAATCACAACTAGAAAGACAACAAATCAAAATAAACTAAGAAAATCTTACAACTTCCTTCAAAGCCTTCAACCTTCAACCATCCTTTAAAGCTAACTTCCTTCAACCTTCCAAACTAACTTCTGATTTGGAGAACTGCAGCTCCGAGATAATTTCTCTCCAGAAAATACACCTCTTTATATAGGAGAATCACCTTCCTAAGATAAAATATCTTTAAACATAATTTCCTTCCTTAGAATATCTTCCAATCTTCCAAATAAGTCAGCCAAAAAGATATGCTTCCTTTCAGAAAATCATCCTAAAATATAGGAAATTCTCTTTCCAAAAATAGAAGATCTCTGCCAAAAATAAAGATCTTATGGCCGTTAGATTATTCGCCTCGGTCGAGCTTGTCCTGAAGATCACCTCGGTCGAACCAATCACAAAGATCACCTCCGTCTAGGTGATCATGAAGAACACCTCGGTCTAGGTGATCCTGAAGAACAACTCGATCTAGGTGACATTGTAGCCAACCTAGGTGAATCTCAGCTACGTGTAAATCTCTCTAATCTGGTCCAAAATCAATCTTCCATCTCGTTTCCATGGTTCTTGAGCCTTTCTTGTAGCTCCTCAATGCTCCATAATGTAGTTCCAATGACTCCTTAACTTCCTTAGCTCCATTTTGTTCCAAAACGTGCCATTTTCCCTACACTTACAACGAAACTAGGTGTAGACCTCGATTCTCGCAAATGTAAACAAAACAACATAATGATCAAAGAATATACATAATACACCCATTCATGCAGATTTATGAAGATAAAACGTCTAAACCAATCCCAAAATATAGACTATAATACATGCTATCAGAGTTACACCGGGACGGTGAGTTCCTTTCACTTCGATCCCTTGCTTTCTTTGACTGTACTGTTAGTTGTAGTAGCTTGGGCGTAGGTTGTTATAGAAGGAGGTAGCAGGGGATGAAAGGAGGCTACTTGTTCATGGCGTTCATGGTTGGACAGGTTAGGAGTAGTAGGTTTATGTTCTCTCGGTATCATGATGAAGAGTGTGGTGAATAGTGTTGTAGCTTTGCGTGTACCCTGCCGGCCTTAAGGTTCGAACTGGAGGTATCCTGCATAAGCATAGGTCTAGGAGTGTTGGCGGGGAGAATCGAAGTAGGAACCTCTTTACATGCCTTGTTGTATTTCCAGGATATTGGGTAGAACCTACTGATTTTAAGCCTGTGTTTCGATACCTTAACTTGAACATCCACCGTTGAAATTTTGATATGTTGTAGGTGGATGTATAGGGTATGTGGTGTTAAAATTTGGGATCAATCCAACGGTAGAATTTAGTTTTGTGATGTTCTAAAGTAGAGCAGTTATGTAGTTTTGTTAGAAGAGTGTGAATTTGGTTAAGTATAGAAAACTCTTTACCTTAGTAACAACTTTGGAATTTTTGTGTAGACTTTTGGGTTTAAGTCTTTTGGAGTTTTTTTCCTAATTGAGAGTGAACATATCATAGTATGTGTAGATAATTTTCTTGACATTTTTAGGGCTTTACAAGAGTGTTGTAATTTAGGTCAAAGTATAACCCTAGCGAGCTTAAGTTTCAAGTTTGATAGTTGGAAATTTTCAAACTTGATGTACGATGTACGTTTCCTCTTAGAGTGAGCCCTTATATCTTTGAGGTTTAATGGAAGTTTGTGAGTTGTTTTAGGCTTTTAGGGTTCTTTGGATCCAGATTTAAAATTGTCTTTTCGCCAAGTAAGGCTAGTTTAGTGTTTTCTTACAAATGAGCATTATTAGCTTAGAAGTGAAAACTTCTAAGTTATTGGATGTGTTATTGATACAAGTTTCATGTTATGATCATACAGTTGAGATTAGACTCATATGAAGTCAAGAGATATCGTTGATTGGACTTGACCTAGTTCAGGTAAGTCCTCGGACTTACTTAGCTAACTTATGGATATGAGTGTAAATAATGATAGTGGTGTTTGAATGATGTGTTTATAATTGTACTTATTATTAATTATCGACCGACCTACATATGTGGCCTAAGAGTAATGGGCGTTGGCATTCTGCTCAATTAGCATGAGGGCGCTGGGGGTTTCTTTAGGGACTACTCCATACTTGGTTTGTGGTGATGCTCCGGCGGAGGTGTGCTAGATCCGCACCAGTTGGATAAGGAACGGAGGCGAGAAATCTTAGATTTCTCGTGCCACAACTTTAAAATGGAATAAAGTGAATCACCTAAGCTACCAGATAATAACCGGATTGTGTGCCAACATGATAGTGTTTATGTTACCTTGGATGTGTTTGTGCTATCTTTATTCTATTTATATTTGGATTGTTAGCTAACGGTTATTCCGTGTTGTAGATTTTGTAGAGATAGACAGTTGTAGAGAGATCCGGAAAAGATGGTCAGTCAGGTCCACGTACTCATTAGATGGGGACGGGGGAGTCTTCCATTCGGCATGCATGTTATGTATATATATGTTTTGTAAGGTTGTCATGTTTTGTTCATTCATATAAATACTGTTTGTTATTTTCAAAAAAATTAAATACATGTGTGCCTTGTTGTAAGATCCTAGTAAAGTTGTTGTTAAACCAAGGTCACGACTCATTGTCAGGTCCTAACCAGTAGCTCTCCGAGTTACAAGAATTCGGGGTGTTACAACATGGTAGCAGAGCTCTAGGTTGGCAACAATGGCACTTGAAATCTTCTGAAAGACCGAATGTAAAAAATAAATAGAACCCGAAAGGGGTCTAAGAATTTCAAAACGGATTTCTGTTTTACACACGCGCATAGTCGGGTTGTTGGGATAGTAGTGCGTCGGACCACCATCGCTCTCCGTGGATCTCTGCAGCTTGGTGTGATAGGAAATAGTATATGGACTTATAGTATTGTACATTTATGTATGTTATATGAATATCTATATGTAGCATGTTAGTACCCTAAAGGATATGAAATATTTCATATCCTTTGGTTGAGTTATCAAAAAGCAATCATCACCTCGTGATAAAACGTTAGTAGATCTTAAAGAGTATCTATATGAAGATAGTTGACTCAGACCTCGGAGTAGAGTAACGTGTTCTGGCAGACACCCTCACAATTTACACAATCTTCCGAAGAACGAGTGGACAGAAGGTGAACACTACGAGATGATTCTCAACAACAAGAACAATTAAATAAGAAAGAATATCAAAACAACTCAGATAGAAGTAATAGAAAATGGTACAAGGAAGTTATGCATTTGATGAAAAAGAGTATAACCCGAAAAAGAAGATAATATTCTTCTACCATTTATAAATTAACATTTGATGAAAAAGAAAATAATTATTTTTTTTGTTAGTTATTGTTAATAATCATTTAAAGGTATAGATAATTTCTTGAATGAATAATTTATCCTTTTATTTCCTTAAAATGTTAATAAATGTCAACTTATGCATGGTGAAAGAGTATAACCCGAAAAAGTTTAAAAACGGAACATTATCCAAATACTGAAAACCTTTTAAATATAATAAAGAAAAATAAAAAGTAGAAGAACATTTTCCACAATTTATCTTTTTGTGTAATTTGGATCAGATTTTTTGACCCGACCTGATGGACAGGCTGAAATTTTTGGCTCGGCCGGAGTCCTCTACTTGTCCAAACCCGCCCGGACATGCTGGGCCGATGAGGTCTAGATTCAAATAGTTCGGAGCTTGCAAAGCTATAGACCACATTAAACAATGTTTTGAAGTTACCCGCCCAACCAGTTTGACTGGGAGGGAAACCTCCTCAAAAACAAGTAAACTACATTACCAAATTCAAATCCCCCGCGAGTTTTCTTCTGTCTTCCCCGAAACCTAATTCCCAAACCCAAATATATGTCAGATCCATTCCTTTTCACCTCTCCATCTCCCCAGCTGTAAACAAACAATGACGAGACAAACAAAAACCACCAAATCGGAACACATTCTCAAGGGAAAGGGCAAAGTCACCCCTTTGCAGGTCGCCTTTATCGTCGACCGTTACCTGGCCGACAACAATTTCGCCGCCACTCGCTCCCTCTTCCGATCCGAGGCTTCCACTTTTCTCACCAAAACCAGGGCTCGCGAGGTATGCTAAACAATGTTCCTGTTTTCCTGACCTAGAATAATGATTTTGTTCATTACTCAATTCCCTCCCTTTATTTAGGCTCCTAAGCATCTGCTGAGCTTGGCGGCAATGTTAGATGAGTACATCTGTTTGAAGGAGCAGAAGGTTATGGTAGATCAGGCGAAATGTCAGCTTGATCAGGAGAAAACCAGAGTTCAGGCCTTATTCCAAGGTCTTCAAGATCTCTTGAACACTTTCAATTCGTCTGCTGCTCCGGCGTGTCTAACACCACCACTGCAACAGTCATTCGATACTTCCATGGTTCCTTCAATGGCGACAGGTACGGCTCTGTACGTTATTCCTTGATTTGAATCTTTCAATGCCAGTGATTGTAAATGCTGTTTGGCAGAAATTTTAAGTTCTTCCTTTGCTGACACTTTACCACTGAACAGATAATACTGCTCTCCAGACTCCCCTTGTATCATCAGCATTGGCACCTGATCACATCAAAAGAATAGACTCTTCTTACTGCTCAAACCCTGCTGTTCTCTCTAATCCGCCAAGAAAAAGGAAGTGCAGCCCAGTTCCTCAAATACACGGACCTTCAAAGAAATCGCATGGAATACCATCGAACAATCAATCAACATCCTCAGGTGGACTAGAATACTGCAGCAAATTTGGCGAACCACAAGATCACGTTCAAGGGTCAAGTTTGGAAAACAACTTGTTCAATAAACCTTCTTCTCAGTCTCCTAATTCAAACTCATCCGGGCCAAAGACACCTCAAAGATCCGTCTCTACTCACACCGGCAAACACGTTTCCCCTCCAGAAGAGATATATTCTACTGCTAAGTCCAACGCAGGCGGCACCTCTTCGGAGACTACACCGACCAACTGCACCATCATCTCTTCCAAGACGATTATAGTCAACAGCCCTGCTAAAAACTTCTCCGCATATAATTCCCCAAGCAAGGCTCATTTGATGACGCATAGCAAGAGGGATCATGTCAAAGGAAGGCTGGATTTTGACGCTACTGATTTACCAATGATATCAGAGAACACAAATCTTGATGTTTGTACAACATCTGATTCTGACAGGGATGGAGATCTATTTGACTTGGATTTAGATGCACTGGGGCCAGACTTTTCACTCTCTGAGCTATTGATTGAATTTGGTATAGATTGTGGAGATGTTGATTTTTCTTATCCGGAAGCTTCTGCTGATCCACTTTCTGGGTATGTTTTTCCTTGCTTAGTTTCCACTTATGCTTGAGTGTCTAATGTAATTGTTCTTTTTAAGTGACATTCTTTTCAATCTTAATACAGGCCCATAAACCTACCTCATGAAGGTGATTTTCGCTTCAGCCAAGACTTGATAGACCAAGACTTCACGATGAAAGGTAATAAGATTTGTCTTGTAGCATGTAGATATTAATTCTTGTATTGTAAGTTCCTTGCAATTGTGGTGCTAAGAGCTCTTTTTAACGATGGGTTCAGATAACATTACTTCAGTGAGGTCCATAACACAATGTATTCAACTTGTGAGTCCCGGTGAGTTTCCATCCTTCCCTCTTATTTTTTCATTTGTATGTTTTTGATACAAATACTTAATACTTTTTTGTTTTGTTGCATATGGAATGGTTCAGGACTATAAACTTATATGAATTTCTTGTTGATGTGCTGCAGCAAAGAAGGCTACAAGTTATCAATGCTGATAAAGAGTCCACTAGAAGCTAAGAAGAACTTGTGAGGTCCCATGTTGCTCGAGCAGTACTTACTGCTTGAGGTAGAAGCTTATTAATAGAGGCTCCTACTCGTCTTACAGAAGGGTTGAAATGTCATTGACAGAATTCTTTAATTAGTATAAATGATCTTTGATTAGGCTAGTATAGGATCCATGCTAATTCCAAGCTCTCACCCTTTCTTTGTTTAGGCTAGTATGTCTTTTGTACCTTGAAGATGCAGGAATCTCTTAATATACAACCAATTAAGCTGCACGGACGAATATATTATTTTGCAATTTGAAGTTTGATGATGCTTAGTAGGATTCATGGTAAATTGCCAAATATGTTTTTAGTATGTTAGGTATTTGGTATATCAAAGGATTAATGGCAAATTGCAATTTGAAGTTTGAGTAGCAAGAGGAGAAGATGTTGCTTCCTGGTTGCAAATAGATATGATTAATGAAGTGCAATTTACATAAAATGATGCACAATTGGCTTGTTGGCTGAACAGTTTGATGGCAAAATCATGGCTTGGCAGCTACTAGCTAAGCCAAATACTTCTCCAGTTTATCCACCTCTTCCACACTTCCGATGTAGAGTGGCACTCGCTGATGAATCTGCACATAGCATGTTAATTACATATTCTGCAAGCCAATAAACTGAACCACATAAAAAGAAGAGAATTACATGGAACAGAAAAAACAGACCTCAGTAGGTTCGATATCAAGGACTCTGTTTTGACCATCTGATCCTTTACCACCGGCTTGTTCGACAATGAAGCTCATGGGTGCACACTCGTATAAGAGCCTGAGCTTGCCGTTCTTGCTCTTCCTATCCCTGGGATACCCATAAATGCCCCCATATAAAAGAGTCCTATGGAAGTCACCCACAAGACTCCCAATGTACCTTGCAGAGTAGGGCTTCCCAGAAGGGCCAGGGTCTTTAAGGTCATCAATGTACTTCTTCAACTTGTCATCCCATAGCTGGTAGTTTCCTTCATTGAATGAATAGATTTTCCCAGCTTTGGGTATCTGGATGTTTTCCTGTGTCAGGACAAACTCGCCATACATGGGGTCCAAGGTGAATGAGTACACACCCTTCCCCAGGGTGAGAACAAATATGACGGAGCTTGAGTACATGCAGTAGCCTGCTGCTAGAAGGTTGCTTCCAGGCTGGCAGACATTCACCACACACCTCTGTTCTTGGGTAGTCAGCTGCATTATAAGACACATCTTAGTATCTTACAATTGTAATAGTTTTGTGACACGAATTGAGGTCGTCTCACATTCTCATTGTCGTCGTACTCTGCAAGGCATTCATCATTGGGGCTGTATATGCCAAAGATGGAACCCGTTGAGACAGCAGCATCAATGTTGGAAGACCCATCAAGCGGATCAAACACCACAATGTAGTTGCCGGAGTAGCTCTCCTCCACTGCAACCGGGACATCCTCCTCCTCAGATGCTATTATCCCTGTCCTCCCACTTGTTCTCAAGCAGCTTGAAAATACCTAATCGAAGCATTTAGGCATCAGTAGTCACCATTAGAAACCAAACAATTTCTTCTCGCTGTTCATTTATACCCTAACTTACACATTTTAACATCCTTGTGTCGCGCAGCCTAATAAAGCAGGCATCATCATGTTTTCAAAAACTTTTAGAACTTATGGATGAAGCTCACTGTTTAAAGCTAGCTTACAGAAACCTTGATATGAGAACCAAATATGCAATTGATATGCGGAATGCGTTCACAAAAAATGGAACGAAATTTGAAATCGTTTGAAATGAGAATAGGCAGAAACCTCATTGGAGACGACATCAAGCTTCTTCTGGTCCTCGCCCTGAATATTGACGGCTCCCTGAATTCCGGTTAGGTTAGAAATGGGAGCTCTCTGAACTAGGGAAGCGATCTGCTTACAAGCCAATGAGATGCTGGAAAGCACGATAGTTAGCTCAGCGTCGATTGCTCCAGAAATCTCCTGTTTGAGCAACCAACCGGTGAGAGTCTGGATCTCGAAGGTACTGGTGCTCTTCTTCGTAGCCTCCGGAGCCTCGGATGCAACAGCCATACACCGAACTCCGGCGGATCCATGCCTCCGGCGTAAGGTGGCAGATCTGCTGGCGTTGGAGGAGGAGAGGCAGATGTGGAGGGGAAGGAGAGAAGGAGAGCGAGAATGACGACGAGGTTCCAGAAGCTGGAGAGCGGGGGCCAGTGTGGTTGCAGCCATGGCTACTGAGAAAATTGTCTTGGCTTGAACTTTTGGCGCACAGAATTAAGATGGAAAGAGAGGATTTAGAGGAGGAGAAATTTGTGGAATTATGAGGCCAGTAACGATTTCAGTTACACGGTGGGACCCACTTATCCCTCCATCATCTGCCCAACTGGGCTGATTGTTCTGTGTTGGGCCTAGACAGTGGGCCCGCGTCAGCTCTCCCACAAGACGGACGGACCAAGATCATGTTAAATCGAGTACGTGAAAAAGGTTTTGTGAGTGCATCGACTAGATGGTATCATTGGAGATATTATTAGCAACATGCTTTCTTGTACTTTGTCACGAATGAAGCAATAATATAAGGCAATATGGTTCACACGAGCGTGTAACATACTTGTACCAATTAGACTAAACCTAAGCCAGGGGTTTAGGTTTAGGTTTAGGAACCGTCGGTTTAGGTTTGACCCAAAACCTAAAGCGGAAAAAATCAAACCGGCGCCAATTTAAGGACCAAACTGACAGTTAACCGACGGCTTGAGGACCAAATCGGCCGGTTTGGGTGAACCGCCGGTTTAGGTTTGTCAAAATGATAAACATAAACATAAACCGTCGACCAGTGGTTTGGCCAAACCGACAAACTTAAACCACCGGTTTGAAAATCGGTTGTTTGCCCTAAACCGGACCTATGACTAGTACCAACGTTATCACATTATATAAAATGTCGAAGTTGACGTGAACAAAGGTTAGGACCCTTGATTATGTATGTGCTTGTCCCATCTTTAAAATGAGATATTTGTTGTCACCTCCAAGGGAAGCTTAAGTCTCATCGATATTTATCTTTTTCTAGGTAAACACGTCCTAACCATATACGAAACAAATACAACCTTAGTTCCTTGACTCAAGTAACCAACCTATCTTTCGTCAATACTCAAGACCAAGATATGAAATCAACAAAGAGAGAGGAGATAAGGAGACTAACTCGATTCAATCCCGATGATCATATCAAATCGAACTCAATTTTGTTTTCTCCTTAATGCCGGCGACAAATAGAGCTTCCTTGAGCTTTTTGGCATCTGCAAAATCAAACGTCTATAGCAAAATGAATGGAATAGTGAAGAATGATTTAATACCTAGATTGATTGAGTCAAGTATCAACTCAAGGCTTGATCAAAGCTTGAAGAACACGTGTGATTTCAAGGTTTTCGACGACATGATGATGAACAAGAAAGATAATTTTATTACGTGTTGGATAATCGAATAATGCCAACAACCGATTAACAATATTATTCAATTTCAAGCTAAATAAGAGTTCATCGTTAATCCTAAAATAATAATATAAAGGATAAGGATGAGATAAAGTTTCAAAATGATCTATATCTATTATTTTCTATTATACATACTAAATTAGAATACAAGGTTGTTGATGTGGCGATCTGAAAGCAATATTTTTAAAATGGAGCTCCCACAATCAACGTCAATAAATCTTTATTTTTAAACTATTTTTAAACCAGAAAATCTTTTGTTATTAAATTAACTATTTTATTGGAACGATTTCACGTTACTTTTTATTGTTGGAACGAATCTATTTTTTGGGACAATTTTTTTTTAATAAAAATAAACGAACTCCGATTTGTGTTAGTTTTTTATTTCTATTTCACATTAAATATTTAGGGTAAATACTGTTGGAGTTTTGTTTTTGGATGATTTTTTCTTTTTTTAAAATTATTATTACCCCAATCTATGTGCGTTAAATTTTTTTGAGGGATTTTGTTATCCCAAATCAATTAGCCATTAAGGTTAGTTTTCGAACTTGTATATATAGAGAGTCTATAAAGATTATACAAATAACACATTTCTTGGCGTTTTGGTTAACTTCAAGTATAATTATTATTCATATCGCATTAATATATATTATGTGAAACCGTTAATCTACAATTATCTGGATCGTAAAGTTCTTCCCTAAACTCTAGTATATATAGTAGTATTTTTGAAATGGAGCTCTCACAATTAAGACCAATAAATCTTTATATTTTAAAATATTTGTAAGCAAGAAAATCTTTTGTTATTAAATTAACTATTTTATTAAAACGATTTCACGATACTTTTTATTGTTGGAACGAATCTATTTTTTGAACAACTTTTTTTAATAAAAATAATTGAACTCCGATTTCTGTTAGTTTTCGATTCCTATTTTACGTTAAATACTCTTGGAATTTTATTTTTGGATGATTTTTTTTAAAGGATTATCACCCCGATCTATTTACGTTAAATTTGTTGAGGGATTTTGTTATCCCACATAAGGTTGATTGTTTTGAAACTTGTATAAATAGAGAGTCAAAAGATTATACAAATAATACATTTTTTTGCCCTTTGTTTAAGTTCAAGTATAATTATTATTCATATCGGATTAATATATGTTATGTGGATCGTTAACCTACAATTATCTGAGTCGTAATATTTTTCCCTAAAATTTATTATACATACTAACACAGAGCACAAGGTTGTTGATGTGGCGCGTTGTGAAAGTAGTATTTTTGAAATGAAGCTCCCACAATTAACGCCAATAAATATTTATTTTTTAAACTATTTTTAAGACAGAAAATATTTTGTTATTAAATTAACTATTTTATTGGAACGATTTCAAATTACTTTTAATTGTTGGAACGAATCTATTTTTTGGATAATTTTTTTAATAAAAGTAAATGAACTCCGATTTCTGTTTGTTTTTTGTTTCTATTTACGCTAAATATTTTCACGTTACTTTCGGTTAACTAATCGTACTCCCGAAGTTTTATTTTTTGGGACGATTTTTTTTCTTTTTTTAATGATTATCAGTTCAATCTATTTACGTTAAATTTTTTAAGGGATTTTATTATCCCACATCGATTAGTTATTGACGGTTTTGGAACTTGTATAAATAGATAGTCTATAGATTATACAAAAGTATAATTATTATTCATATCGAATTAATTTATATTATGTGGGATCGTTAACCTACAATTATGTGGGTCATTGACGTCGTAGTAATTGGCCCTCAAGTTTTATTTTTTGGACGTAATTTATTCTTTTTTTTAAGGATTATTAGTCTGATTTATTTACATTAAATATTTTCAGAGATTTTGTTATCTCATATCGATTGACAATTAAAACTGATAAATAGGGAGTCAAAGATTATATAAATAATACATTTTTTGTCTTTTGGTTAAGTTCAAGTATAGTTATTATTCATATCGGATTAATATATGTTTTGTGAGATCGTTAACCTACAATTATTTGGGTTGTAATGTCAAACGTTAACGTCATTTGTATAATTTTAAACAAATTCTTAATTAAATTTAATTTTTATTTTGTTTAGTAAAATCAAATAAAAAGTTTTCATAAAATATATTAAGTAATCGTGCAAATAAAGTTTTATTTTTGGGACAATTTCTCCTTATTTCTTTGAAGGATTACCAACATGGCATATTTACGTTGGATATTTTGAGGGATTTTGTTATCCCACGTTGATTATCAACTAAGGTTAATGGCTTTAGAATTTGTATAAATAGAGAGTATCAAGATTATACAAATAATACATTGAGGTATAAATATAATACTCTAACAATAATCTTTTTAATAGATTTTTAATCATGTCCTCTGATTTATAAAAAAATTATAATTTAATCTTCACAAATGTCAGTCATATTATTTAATAAAAAATGACCGAGTTTAGGTAAAATATCCAATACATGATACATAAAAGTAAAAATTTAATATTTTATTAAAAAAATATCCAACACACGATAAATAAAAGTGAAAATATAATATTTTTTATTTAAACAAAACCCGCACAAGGTGCGGGTACTAAACTAGTACTTATATTAAAGTGAAAGCCCTTATTGCCACGTGTCATCATTGTCTCTCATTGACGTCACATATCATTTTTACAAACATTCTTATCGTATAGTCATTTAATTATATATGTTAATAATTAGTTATAATTTAATCTTAAAAATTAAATTGACTCCACTATATAGAATTTATCCATTTTTAACTCATTTTAATATTCATATTTAACTCATCTATAATATCATATAGATATCTTTTATAACACATACACACGTGTGTATATATATATATATATATATATATATATATATATATATATATATATATATATATATATATATATATATATATATATATATATATATATATATATATATATATATATATCATCTTAATCTACTTTTACGAAAATCATATAGCTAAAATTGTAATCAAAATATTATTTGTAAATAATTAGTTTCATTATATCCAACCAAAATAAAAATTAATCACACATTTAAGTGATTAATATTTTTCGTACTAATAAATATATACACTATTTGAAATAAAGTTAATAAACTTTTGTCATTCATTCTTTTTCAGTTTAACTATATTAATTCACAATAATTTAATAGTCATTTATAACCAACTAACGTATATTTAAAGTTACATATATCTTCTTAGGTTTATAAATACTTAATTATTAATATATTATTGGATATTCAGTTATATAAATAAAATATTATTAAATATATACATTTTGTACAAACTAACTTTAATAACATCTCTTAGTATAATTCATGCAAAGCACAAATACTACACTTAGTAGAATACAATTAAGCTAATACTGTCATCTCCCACAAAGGGCCATATGGTTAGACTCGAGTAGTGTATAGAGCTTGAGGGATTTGTATGTCATCGTCGAACGATAGTTCTAGTTCCTTAAGTACGAGGAAGAATTCCTTAATATTTGAGGGTCATCAAAACTTCTTCGGATTTTTCAATTTGAGAAAATGGTCCTTTGGATAGAAAAAGTCTTGATGATCGTCATAGTCTTAAACAACAAAAAGTACACTCTTGTTCCTACGGTCTCGATCAATATGTCCTTGTTCTTTGCAATTGTAGCGGGTAACATCTCGTGAGGTACCTTCATGAGGAGCATGTTCTTGGGGGTGTAAGAGTTGGCGATGGTGTTGATGTAGTATTTTTTTTAATGGCGGCGAGATGGAGGAGAAACTTGCTCTTGCTTGAACGGGTTTTTGTCCTCAACAAGTACCGGTTATACGGAGTAGCTTGATACATGTTATTCTACATAGAACCAAACACTACATTAGCATTATGTAAAGCAAAACTGAGATAAGTATACCTCACTATAGTGATCATATTTGCAAGTGACCGAGATAGGCAAGCGATAAACTTGTACAAGAGGGAAAGTTCCGAGTATTCGACCCCAATTTTGATGTGAACCAAGGGTAGACCCCTTGGTAATGCTTATGTTTGCCTAATATATCGAATGAGATCTTTGTTGTCACCTCCAAGGAAATTTTTAAGTCTCGTCAAAACTTAGTTGTTTTTAAGCATGTATGTCCTACCCCGTCACAAAGCAAAGACATTATAGGTTCCTCGACTCAAGTAGCCACATATCCCTCGTCAATGCTCGGAAACTAAGAGTCGGAATAACAAAAGAGATAGAGGAAAAAAATGTCGAGCTAATGGGGTTAGAGGTGACTATCTTGTGTTCTTGAAAATAACCAAGAACAAACGATTAAATTGAAATTGAATTCACTAACTGAAAGAGAATAAAATAACAAACATTAATAAAAAAAATGAATAGGAAAGGGAAGAAAGATTCAATACCGAATTCAATCTAGTTTGATTGAATCAAGTATCATCTCGATGTTTAATGTTGAGAGTATAACAAAACTTTAAGTATTGAGAAGAACATGACACAAGGACAAGAAAAAAAAGGCTAAATTTTATTAGGTTGGTGAATCGAATAATACTAGGAAGTAGGAACCCGTGCACAATATTATTCAATTTACAAGGTGATTGAAAACAATGAAATATGACATCTACTTATAGGCTAAGAGGAGGTTATAACTAAATCTGAAAACGCATTATAAAAGGGCTTAAAGATAAAGAAAATATAAGATATCGAAAAGATAAACTTTCAGCTCAACTAACTAATCTAACTAAAAAATAAACATGAACCCGATATTCCTTGGAGATCAAGCATCATAGGAGGCATGTGATGTATAGAGTTGGGCGTCCTTATGCTTCTTGTTGTACTCAAGCTTCCTTTATCCGGTAAAAAAATAAGACTAGATCTATATAAGAATGTTTGGACTTAGACTTCTTATTTATTCACGATCAGTATATTGAATGAACCATCTAGGTATAAATAAATAATAACTCGAAAATATTCCAAATGTTCTCCTTAGTTTGATGTCCATATGCAATTAAGTAAACAAACTTGCACAACTCTCGTAACTTGTAAAATATGAAAAGTATAAATTACGCAAATCTCGCATCCTGCAATTAACGTCTTCAAGCACATATAGAATAGAGAAGTTTTATTCGTAACTCTCGCATCTTGAAATAGACAAACAATAATCTACCGTAATACATGAATTAAGATGTATATATAATGGGATATAGATCATCATCAACATCATGGGTTGTCGGGATTGCTATTCGGTCAAACGGAAGAAGACAACACGCTTTCTCTACGAGTGTGCCTTTCGGACACAATGCCACAGGAGCTTCCATTTGTCGAAATAAGACGGATAACTGATGTTCAAATAGGAAAATTTTCGGACGCATTCCCACTACGATTGTAGCCGGACCTACTGTTTCGTTATAATTTATTTGACTGAATAAAATCACTCTAGATTATTCATGCAAAGTCAAACTCTTTAGATCCTAAAACAAGAGATATTATCAAAACTTCTAGATTTTTGACTTTTATCATTGCAAGAATATTGACGATCGGCTGACTGCTAGGCACAAGTTGGTCAAATCTACAATTTCGGTCACGAAACTCTCGAATGAAAGTGGACAAAAAAAACTAATGACTTTGAAAATCCTTATTTATAAGGAGCATATTTAACATAATCCTCCTACAGTTTGAGGCTAATTCTAAATCAATTTTCTAAGAAATAAAATAATAACAAGCTAAATCTCATTTTCTACCTAACATTATCTCTAATATAAGATATTATTAAGGGAAAAAAGATAGATCGTCAAAATAAATGCTCTTGGGGGATTGATCGACCGACGGTGCTGAACAAACCAACCGACTTGCTACAACAAATGGTTTCAACCCGCAACAAAACACATCATCCAAGAAGATAAAGCCATGCCCTCGTAAATGTAGGACCGGTCGACCGACTTGTAGAGTAGGTTGGACGGACTGGCTTCTTGCCTCGAGCAATCTTTAATTATTCACTCTCGGATATCAATCAATTCAATCTTGCCCTCGACTTCCTTGATCGCAAGGAGAATCCTTAGAGTGTAGATATTCTTCCGGTAATAACTTTATTGCGGTTCTTGGAAAGTCTAGAATGCCTATAATATCATGAACTAACAGTAGATCCAAAATACAAAAGAAAAGAAAATCTACCTCGACTTCCTTGATCGCAAGGAGAATCCTTAGTGTAGATCCGGTAATAACTTTATTGTGGCTCTTGGAAAGTCTAGAATGCCTATAATATCATGAACTCGCAAGTAGATCCCAAAATGCAAAAGAAAACAAAATCTACCATGATAAGATGTAAATCTACAGTATACTCAAAGGACAAACAAAAATGATGGTGGAAAAAGACGATAAAATGGATATTATCAATTAGTAGGGTATGTTGATGTAGATTTGACATCAAGTGATCTTGATGGGAGAAGAAGTACAACAAAATATGTCTTTACATTGAGTGGAACTACGATCTCTTGAGTTTCTAAATTGCAGGAAATTGTGGCTTTGTCTATTGTTGAAGTTGAGTATGTGGCAACGATAACGATAGTCAGAGTGGCATTCACTTGATCAAGAATCCAACATCTAATTCATGAACATGGAAGATAGAGCTGAAGTACCATTACATAGGACATCTCTTGAAAAAAAAAATATTTGCAATTGTTCAAAGAAGATTCTAGAAAGTGAAAACCCTATAGAAGAGGGTTGGTGACTATGGTGGTGACCTTAGAGAAGTTGAAGCCTTGCATAGCTTCATCAAGCATTGGGCAACTCAGTTGAAGACTACGCACTACTACTAGATGAGGGTTGTAGCTGAAGAAGATGATGGTGATTGCGATCAATTTTCAAGTGAGAGAATGTATGGTTATGGAGTTTGAAATACTTTGTATTTTTAGGCCCTATATAATATACTTTTTAGGCTTCTGTCTTTTAGATATTATTGACATATTTAAGCACATGCTTATTATTGTAATATGTATCACAAATACATAGTGCAAAAACCCTGACTTAGTAGTCATATATTATTGTGAATTTGCTAATGAATTATTGTGTTTAATTTTTTTTAGTGCATTCTAATCCCATCATGGCAAAGCAAGTACATCTTCACCCCGAACATCCGAACATAGTCATAAATCATAAGTTTATAGATAGAACGAAAGTTATAAAGAGACGGCGAAAATTACCAAAAGCCAACTTGAAACACATTTCGAATGCGTCACGGTTATGCCTTGCGAATGCGCAACCGTGATCAATTTTCTTTGTGAATCCTACTAAAAAAACAAAACAAAAACATTTTGCGTAACCATGTCAGTGTCAGCATGTCAGGGGAAAAACTCCCTTCCTAACACGAATACGGCTTTCGGATATGTGACACATTCAAAATGCGCTTCCGGTTAACGTTTAAATCGAGCGCCGTGTACTTAAAATTCCCCTAGATATAAATAACCCGGTATTTGTTTTTTTTAGTAGTGGTTTCATGCATGGCTATTGGCTAATGTACAATCAAACAACTATCGGGTCCTTTGGTTATAAGCCCTTAAACCGACGCGAGAAAAAAGGTTAGTTTTATGCCCCTAAATTTTACTGGTGGCTTTAGCCGTGTCATTGTGTTGCTGTTGGAGTTTTGTGCATCACATCTTAAGCCTGAAATACCTAAAACCCGGCATTATGCAATATAACAACTACCAAAAAAAAATAAAAATTCAATGATGCTAATAACACTAGAAGACTCTCACTGGTACTCTGCACATTTATGTTTTACCTTATTTTGAAGTTCAATCCATCTCTAAAAATCTACAATACTGAGCTGTGTTGCTTGCTATGGAAAATCACGGTTTGCAGGACAACTTTAGGAGATACTTGCTTTTGTACTATTACTGAAGACACTCTATACAGGTGATCGCTGTGTGTATTTAGGCCCTGCTAACAGGGGAATGAGGTGGGTATGTAGCGTATCGAGTTCCTTCTCCTTGAACTATGGACGACTTTGACCTGTAATGCCATTTTCTTCCTTCAGAGTAGCTGCTTGCAACAGATAGGCTTGCCTGTTTCTGGTCGTTTAGGACTGCAACGGATATGGCAAAGGCTTGCAACGAAGAAACAACAGAGTTGTTGTATTCAACAGAGTACACACCTTCTCCATGTTCCATCAGGCTGAAGATGGGCTTCTTTTGTTCGCCATTACCCTGCCATCCATATGGAGATCATATAGCAATTATTAATGATACTAAATGACATTAATTAGATGTTAAAGAGCTCAAAGCCGCGCACCTCTAGAAATAGATTGCAAAGTTTTTTTTGGAAAAGCTTTTCATCTTCATCCTGATTTGTAAGGATTTGGAGTTTGCAGCCAACATCCCAGCCTCCACAGTCGCACAGTCCTCCAGATCTCCAACGGTCTATCAAAGAGGCAGGCACTCCTTCGCTCGGTAGGCTATGAACAACGCCACCTGGAAGAATGACCACAATGCTCCCTGGTTTCATACTCTCTGATGTGTCATTTGCACCATACTTCTTTTCATCATCATTACATACCTCTTTAGGGACTTCAAAAACAATGGCTCCAAGTTCCCTGTTCACTACTGATTCTAAACCTGCCTCATCCACCTTCCTTAAATCAACTCCATATAATACTGATTCCCTTCGGATTTTATCTTCATCCTCGCATGATAAATTTGGCTTTGAAACCTTCATTTTCCCTACTACATTATAGGAATAGTCAGGGATCTTCCCTTTATTTCCTTGGTATATCCAGCTACTACTCTTCCTCTTAACTTCTTGAACAGAATAGAAACAGTAAACCCAGCTAGGGTCATCCTTTTCAAACGTGCTCACCTTTTTCACAGTCGATGCAAGAATCTCATTGTTAGATTCCACAACAAACTTGAACAAAGGCAACCCACTCTTTGTTGTAAGTTGGATGACTGCATTGTTTATTGTCGACCCAGATTTCTCATTTGCATTCACGTTGAGCTCCTTCGAGTTTTCGGCATATGGCAGAGAAGTATGACTAAGATTAGGCTTGAAAGCCTTGGGTTTTAATAATGGATCTAGAAGTCTCCTGAATGGGCTGATCCTGACTCTTCCAGTCTTATCAATTGAGCTACCATCAGAGTTCAATGCTTCGACAGGACCCGACCTGATAGAGGCATGTCTTAACTGAGGAAGAGTTGAACCCTCCTTAAAGCTGAGACTTTTACTCAATCTTCCTATGCCAAAGCTAAACTGGCGTGTGGGTGAAGGAACTCTGGCATTTGAAAATTTAACATGAGATGTTTTCTCATCTGGAAATGCCTCGGAAGCATTGGATGTAGTTGAGCTTGTGAACTCTTTTTTCTTGGTTTCATCATCAGCATCATGTGATGGACGAAACTTGTGATTGAAGCAAGCAGACATATTTCCTTGAGAGGGAAGCTGCATTCTCTGGTCATGAATGAGCTTATCAAGATTTATATCCAACTCAGACTCGGTGTCTGCCATAGAACTAGAAGGCAGGGGACAAGAATGAGGAACATCAGATGTCAATTCTTCAAATTTAAGCTCTCCAACTGAAAATACATTTGAAAAACTACTCCAGTTTACTTCTCCTGAATTTCCATCATAACATATTTCTTGAGATTCTTCCGGACAGCCTGATCCAGAGAAGTCTTTGGGTAATAGGAGAATAATGCTGTCTTGTTTTTTATGACGATGCTGGTAAGCGGGATCAAATTCTAGTCCATTGCACTTCTCCATCACCTTCTTAGCCGTATCATTACTGACATTCTCCTTTGAATTGGCCTTGTTATGAGCGCTTAACTTTGAGGACGGCATTCCCGTTTCCAAGCTCTCTTTCTGTTTCGAGCCCCGGCCCTTGGTTTTGTAGGTGTTCCTGTCTGAAGTAGCTCCAACACATGACATGTCTTTTCTGGTTTTTCTCTGCTTCTCATTGAAGCAAAGTTCCTCAATAGTAGTAAAAGCATTGCAACCTGTCTCTTTTAAACCATCAGGTAGAAATCCAGGACAATGGTCCACTTTTTCAGAGTAACAGATCTCCTCTCTTTTTACCGTATATGAAGAAGTAGATGACACCTTAGTAGACTCTGAAGAACTGGCAGAAGTATTTGCTCGACCTTGTCTACTTCGTGCTGAACTTGGTATTCCCTTGTGCTTCCATTTTTCCAGGCGATCCCAATCAAGGACTCCAAAATTGAGAATTTTGTCCTGGGGCTTTTCTCCCCGTTGGAGAAAACCAGGCAAACTAGACATGTGCTTGATAAGCTCCCCTTCTTTATTTTCATTCTTTCCAGCTTGCTGTCGATGTTGATTACCACCAGCTCTCGTCTGGACAAAGATTCCACTTTCACCACTTTTCACAAATTCAAATGGCAGATCAGCATGTGGAGGACGAATAGGCGTATCAGCCTTGATTTTGTCTCGAGTTTTGAGACTTGCCCGAGGTGATAGAGCCTTATCTTTCACAGCCTTGGATTTGGAATGATGTTTTGAGGTCCTTTTAAGCTCTATACCATACATAGTATCACCAGAAGACAAGCAGTCACTTCTTGATTGAGATCTTGATGGCATTGAGCTCAGTATCGAACAAGGTCACCCACTAATCAAATTACTGGTCAATCCTTTCCCAGCCCCATACTGAAAGTATCACAGAATATTTCTATAGATATTAGGTGGTATACAAAACAAATCAATGGTCATCCATGAAACACAAATCAAAAGGTGACATATCTGAACATGGTCGATATATTAGGAAGTGAAAGAAAAGTTTCCGGCTAAGGAGATAATACGAAGGAAATGAATATTCTTTATGAATTGATTTCATTGAAAGGAGAGACAATTCACAAATGCGGTTTTTTAATAATCGTTTACATGTCTAGAGGATCTTTTATGACAGCTCGTCAAAACATAGAAATTCTATTTTTGTTGTTGTCAAAGGTCGCCCTCTCCGCACTTCACATAGAATTTCTATGATTACTACTATTTCTGGAAAAATTCCACAATTAACGGATTGAGGATCATTACCATCCCGCAACATCGCAAGAACCGAAAGACCATACAAACACAAAACCTAAGTCTTAACTGCACAATAGCTGTAACTGAATCAAATAGACAGAAATTCAACAACTCAAGCCATCAATCCTAACTGATTCATTTTAAGACAACGAATATACCAAATCTACCACAACTAACCGAAAAGGAAATCTTTCCAGATTCATACAAATCTCAAACAAAAAAACAGGATTGATAAATTGCAGATCTGCGAATAGACTCATCAACAGCAAGTCGGATTACATGATAAACATGGAAGCAAACAATGTATGTATCGAGTCCGATAAAAATGAGTTATGGAAAGAGATTTAGCACCTCGTTTTTACATCATTCATGGAAAGAGGAACCTCGTTGCAAACGTAAACCTGGAGAATCCAAGTACCAAAAATGAAATTCGATTCAGAAAGAAACGATCGAGAACGGGAAAAAATTAATCCAATGCTAACAGAGAAAAGAGAGACAAGCCTTTGCTTGCGCGCGAAAATCTTGAACAGAAAAACCGTACATCCAAAGCAAAAGCAAGGAATATTATGTTGAACAGCAGCAGATTTTTATTCTGGCAACCAGAAATCGAAGCAAAAGAGGAAGAGAAAAAACTTCCTTGAAGTTTACTCACCTGCAATTTCTTTATTCTTTCACTTTCACCTTGCGCTAGCAACTGCGATTTGTAGACTTGGAAGTTCGCGAGCGAGAATCAGCTCCGCTTTGCAGTGATCCAAAGAGAGAGAGATTGCGATTTACTTAATTGGGGCATCGGCGCATCGCTTTCTATTCCATCGGACGGTTGAGAGAAAGCGAAACCGGACGAGATATCGCATGGACGGGTCCCACAGGCCAGTGAGGATGTGTAGCGGGTAATTTTTTCCTCTTTATTAGTTCACTTTGATTATTTATTTATTTATATTTGTGGGCTCTTTCTCTGGTCACGGATCCCGTGGTAATACCTGGACCCACCTGGGCCCATTAGATATTATTGCGTCAGTGGGGGCCGGGCCTTTGGAGTGGCGTGATAATCAATTTTTTTTCCTTTGAATAATACAAAAGCTAATAACTTGTGAATATTTTATTATGTTGTGTTACTTATGAATGCAGTAGAAAAAAATAACATTTTTGTTCGGTTAGTTGTATCGCATGTTTTGAGTTTCGGTTATGTTTCATCAGGCTATTGAAAAAAGCATGGTTTTATGTGGTTATTGTTTGTTTTTCTATAATTTGGTTAAGCAAGAAAATCGAATAAATTTCTGGTGGGAAACGAGAAACTTATTTAGTTGTTTAATTATTTACAGAAATATATACAGATTTGACCTACAAAACCTATTGTGTTTAAATATGTGAGACTATTTATTTGACTCTATTTCCCTAATTGTTTTTTTATTTTTACAAGTTTGATTTTCTTAATAACAAGTTTTTTCCTACTAAAAATTAGTTATATTCTTCGATCTATATAACCTATTGTGTTTAAATATGTGAGAAACTTATTTAGTTGTTTGATTTTCACGGAATTCCCTATCCCACATCGATTATAAGTAAGTCTGTCAGTTTGATAACTTGTATAAATAGAGGGTTTGGAGATTAAACAAATCACACATTTTTTGGCCTTTTGGCTAAGTTAAGTATAATTTTTATTCATAACGAATTAATATTTGTTTTGTGAGTCATTGGCTTGCTGTTTTGTGGGTAACTGACCTACTGTAATGTGGGTCGTTGACCTACTGTCTACTGTAATGTGGGTCGTTGACCTACTGTCTTGTGGGTCGTTGGTCTATTGTTTTGGGGGTCGCTAAGTATTTTCAGCGATTTTTTGCTAATTTTAAGTATAACTTTTATTTATAAATTAATATCCGTTATATGGGTCGTTGACCTACTAAAATGGTTTCAGAACTTGTATAAATAAAATAGAGGTTAATAACGGATATTGAAGATTAAACAAATGATACATTTTTTTGCATTTTAGTTAAGTTGAGCTATGATTTTTATTCATAACGGATTAATATATGTTTCATAAATACATCTTAAATTCATACAACTAATATTATTAAGATACCCGCACAACAAGTCTTCTATTTTTATTGGCAAGATTACGATAACTCTCAACAAGCATATTTTTCTTACATAATTAATCAATTATTAATTATCATTTAGTTAACTTTATAACTTCAATGCGTGTTAAAAAGTTACCAAAATAAATATATATGTAACTATAATATTAATAGAGTTATATGTATTCGATGGTGAATGTTAGTTTTATAGATCATGTATATTATATTTATATGTTGTAAAATATTTTTTCCCCAATAATCGTACTGAAATTAAGGTTGATGATTAAGTAATTATCATAAGAATCCAATGAGCAAAATTTGAATTAATCAAAGATAATTAATTAATTTATTTGTTAACAAATGTCATCGCCTAGCTAGTAATTAGTATGCAGTCGCCAGTCCCATTTTTCTTTCTTATAAGCTTCGCTATTTTCTTTTCTTTCCGCAACTTTTTCTTTTCTAATTATAAATTTATAATTAAAGTGTAAAGAAAAAGATAGTCTGAATAACAGGGAAAAGAAGAAGAAAATGTGGTGAATAAGCTGAACCTACGGGGTCGTCTTTGTCAAAAAAGTAGAAATCAATTATATAATTGGGAGACAAACCACCAAAATTTTGTTAATTTTCGGCCCAAAACAATTTTCTCTTCTCTACGATAAGACAGTCTGTGATGAATAGACTATGCTGCGCAGCCTACATCATTTATATTCAGTCATCTTATATACACTCGTTTACTTTACACCATAATATAATCAAATTATAAAAAATAAATAATTATTTTTTGCATATAATTATTAGATAATTATTTGTATGTCATTATTATTATTTTTAAATAGTTAAATAAAATATGTAAGTTGTATTTAGTGTTTTATAATTTTTTTTTAATATATTTTTATTATAGATTTTAATTTTTTTAATAAAATACAAATTAAAATTATAAGTAAAGATAATATAGTTTTTATTTGTAATCTTCAATAAAATAGATGTGGGTTGTAATTTGTAATCTTCAATAAAATATAAATTAAAATTATAAGTTAAGGTAATATAATTTTTTAAAATAATTTATTAAAATATATAAATAAAGCTTTATAATAACTGATATTATTATGTTACACTTAAAAAAACGAGTAAATTATCGCTTCTTCTTTTGAAGAGTATTATGTTGAGAAGTATGTGATTATTATTATTATTTTTATTTTTTTTTTAAAAAAAAATCCTATGGCGACGCAGCCGCCCCTCTCCACAACCGTTTCTCTGCAGCCTTCTCACACCGACCCCTCTCAACCACCGCCTACGTCACCACCGCCGGATCCTTCATGCACTGTCCCACCCTCTGGGGATCATCAACAAATCCATTTAGATCCAAGCGAAACACGCTCACAGTTGTCTCCGAAACGACCACCCGCTTCTTATGCCCATGCTGTCTCTGGGCCAAAAGCTCCAAAAACTGCCCCTCTCGAAAGGAACATTCTCATCGAATCTCGCCGCATGAGAGTGGAGGTGTCAGAAGAGGAAAAGGGTATAGCTTTCATTGATATCGATGAGGATATAATGACAGAGCTTAATAATAGATGGAAATCAACATTGATTGTAAAAGTCCTAGGAAAAACCATTCCTTTCATGACACTGGAAAGACGCATTTATCAAATCTGGGGTCCAAGGGGGAAGATGACAATTATCGACTTACCAAATGATAATTACTGTATCCGTTTTGAATTGGAAGCAGACTATTTGAGAGCTTCAACAGAGGGGCCTTGGGAGATCTTTGGTTTCTACATTACGGTAAGACCATGGTTCCCGGATTTTGATCCGTATGTGGACAATGTTCAGGCATTGTTAGTCTGGGCGAGACTCTCGAATCTACCTTTACAACTCTATGATGAAGCTGTTCTTTATGGATTGGCCTCAGCACTAGGCAGACCTCTGAAGGTAGATCTTAATACCTTATATGCAACCAAGGGAAAGTTTGCGAGAGTATGTGTAGAAATCGACTTGGAGAAGCCACTAATGGGTACTATTATGATTCGAGGAAGACGTATTCATGTAGAATACGAAGGATTAAATGCAATCTGTTACAAGTGTGGAAAGTATGGTCATACGGTTGATCGGTGTCAGTTACAAAGCTCCTCTTCGAACGACCCTTTACCGGCTACGCAATCGAATGCTCCCCCTAAGATCCCCAGACAGTCTATCATAGATGAACAAACGCACTTGACCACTACGTCTCATGGAAACATTGAACCAACCTGGGGCCTTGGATGACAGTAGCTAGGCAGCGCCGGCAAAATCGAGCTCAAGGAAAACGAGTTATCCAGCAAGAAAATCAGGTTAGCATTGAAAACAAATTTGAAAGCTTGACAGAGAATAAAGGAAATAAAGAGCCCATTGAAGTGTACAGTAAGCATGCAAACCCTAATCCCTCTACCCATGCAACTTCTTTTAACGTTCAACACAGAGTTGCAGATGGTCACCCACAACCCAAGGAATCTACACTCTCAAACCAAACCCCAGAGGTCATTGCCCCCATACCTGCTACCTTACCTCCAAACATCACCATTCTCAAAATAAAGAGGCCGTCCAGATGATCCTTTTACCACAAGAATGGGATCTGAGCATGTTCAAATGGTACATGTTAATGAACAGACAGTAGAAAATCCTGACAACAACGCATCAATGGAGGTGGATACAACACCACCAAGAGAACTTATAGACAGTGACAATAGCCCAAGAGCAGTAAACCCAGAGCAAAGTGATCCCATCAATGGTGTCCACAGTGGATCAGCCAGTGAGTATGGAGACGTAATGGATGTTGGCGAGGGTTCTGCCTCCCAACCATCTAATTCCAACTAAAGGCCACAATTCCCATTTTCAACATGATAATTATGAATTTATTATTCTGGAATTGTAGAGGAGCAGCTAATCGACGTTTTCGCAAAGCAGTTCGGTATATGATCAATCGACATCAAGTTGACATTCTGACACTCTTTGAAACAAAAATCTCGGGACAAGCAGCACAAGAGGTATGCTCGAAAATGGGCTTTATGAAGAACATCAGGTTTGAAGCTAGCGGATTTGAGGGGGCATCTGGTTGTGCTGGAATGAACCGAATCTTACAGCTACACTCGAGCACTCCACTGAGAGTTTCATTCAAGCGACCATTAAGAAAGACTCCAATACGTTCACTTTGTTTGCAGTCTATAATCCACCCACCCCAGAGAGACGCAGGGAAGCGTGGAACTCTATTCGGGAGCGCATAAGGTACTGTACTGGTCCTATACTAGTGGGAGGTGATTTTAATTCAACCACACATCATGAGGAGCACTCAAGAGGGTTGTTGTCTCAAGATTCCTCAAGATTTCGAGAATGGATTGATGAATCAAGTCTCATTGACATGGGATACTCTGGACCTAAGTTCACTTGGTCACGAGGAAAAGAGTCAAGAACTTACGTCGCAAAACGACTTGATAGAGTTTTTACCAACAGTGAAGGAAGGGTTCTTTGGCCGGAGGCAACTATTAGACATCTTCCAGCCTTGTCATCGGACCACTGTCCTCTTCTTTGTGGCCTTCAACCTAAGCGCTCTTTTAACAAAGCAAGACGACCCTTTCGGTTTGAATCTGCATGGCTTACACATCCGGGTTTCATGGACCTTATAAGAAAGGAGTGGGATCATAGTAAGACTTTCACCTTGGCTCTAAAGCAACTTCAAAATAGCATCCTAAAATGGAATAAAAAGGTTTTTGGCCTCATCTCGACAAGGAAGGAAGCCATAATCACAAAACTAGAAGCTCTACAGCGTAAACTTGAGGCAGGAGTATCACAAGAGAATCTTGATCTTTTGCAACAAATGCAGGAGGAGTTCGAACTGGCCCTTACTCAGGAGGAACTACTCTGGTTCCAAAAGTCTAGAGAGAACTGGATTTGTTATGGAGATAGAAACACAAGTTTTTTCCACTTATCAACTGTTGTTAGGCGGCGTCGAAATCGCATTGAGAGACTAAAAAATAGTGAAGGAACCTGGATGTCGGATCCACTTCAAATTGAACAACAAGCTCATGAGTTCTTCCTTCAGCTATATGCTCCCAGTAATCAAAATCCAAATACTGTAAGCACATTTATTTCCTCTTTTCCACTGCTTGATAATGTTGATTTAACTACTCTTGAAGTTAGAATCAATGAAGAGGAGATTCGCACGGCTGTTAGATCAATGGGTCCTTGGAAAGCTCCAGGCCCGGATGGCTTCCAACCGGGTGTCTATTTGCAATGTTGGGAACATCTGGGTCCTTCAATCACCAAATGCATTACAAATTTCTGGGAGACTGGGATAATGCAGGAAGGTTTCAATGATACTCTCTTGGCCCTTATTCCAAAAATATCAAAGCCTGAGACTCTATCACAACTCCGGCCCATAAGCTTATGCAATGTAGCTTATAAGTTAGTGACAAAGATGATGGTGCGTAGGATTCAAGGTGTGATCAGCAAACTAATTGGTCCGACTCAGAGTAGCTTCATACCCGGAAGACTTATTGAAGATAATGTTGTCATTGTTCAAGAAATAGTTGATTCAATGGCAAGAAAAAGATCAGGGAGAAGATGGATGGCAATAAAATTAGATCTAGAGAAGGCATATGACAGATTAAGCTGGGGTTTCATAGAGGATACCCTTCGTCAGGCGGGTTTCCCAACTTGTTGGGTGGATCGGATTATGTGCTGCGTCTCTTCCTCAAAGATGAGAGTCCTTTGGAATGGGGAGATGCTGCCTGAGTTCAGACCATCGAGAGGAATTCGACAAGGAGATCCAATATCTCCTTACATATTTGTTCTATGTATTGAAAGACTCTCACATTGCATCTTGCAAGCAGTGAATGAAGGCAGGTGGAACCCATCAAACTTGCCAGGGATGCACCACCAATCTCACACATATTCTTTGCTGATGATATTGTCTTATTTGCAGAAGTATCGACATCTCAAATGAAAATCATTAAAGAATGCTTAGAACAATTCTGTGGAGTCTCAAGGCAACAAATCAGTTTAAGCAAATCCAGTTTCTTTGTTACACCAAATGTTAATACTCATCTTAGAACAAGATTGGAGAGCATCAGTGGCTTATCTTTGAGAGAGGACTTTGGTAAATACTTGGGCATACCAATTCTTAACAAGAGGTCAATGGGTACCAATTTTGACTTTATCCTGCAAAACGCTCACAATAAACTAGCAAGCTGGAAAGGAAAATCACTCAGTCTAGCGGGCAGATTAACTCTTACCAAGTCAGTCCTCCTTGCTGTCCCAAGTTATGTCATGAAAACCATCAAACTACCTGCAGCTCTCATAAAAAAATTTGAAAAGCTCTGTCGTAAATTCATCTGGAATGGTACTGATGGTGAGAGGAAGATGTCCCTTGTGGCGTGGGATATCCTTTGTACTCCGAAAATTCTTGGAGGAGCGGGACTCAGGTCATTGAAAGACAGCAACACTACGGCGTTGGGTAAGTTGAGTTGGAGAGTTATCACAGAGAGAGAGAGAGAGAGAGAGAGAGAGAGAGAGAGAGAGACTATGGGCAGCAACCTTAAGTGCGAAATACAAGCTGGGAGATCAGAGAGAGATTCTCAATATTGCAAGATCAAAAAAAGGCTCGGTTATTTTAAGGAGTATTGTGTGGGGATTTGTGGAGATTGTTCAAAAGGGATTTACCTGGAGATTAGGGGATGGACGCACTACTTCATCTGTAACACCCCGAATTCTCAGAACTCGGAGTATTACTGGTTAGTACCTCACAATGGGTCCCGACCTCAGTTTGACAACAACATTACTAGGATCTTGCAACAAGACACAAATAAAGAAACCGAAATTCATAAAAACCATGTTTTCAGAGTAATGAATGCAACACTGACTAGCAGCCTACAGTACTTAAACAAAAGAAAAGAACAACTGTCTTAACCAAAAGAAAGGAAAGACAAAACAACCCCAACCCCGCTCTAAGGAGTACGGAGACCCGGCTGACCACTACTTCCGGATCACTCAGCTGCTGATCTAACCTGCGGTAAATCTAAAACAACAAGAAGAACCGTTAGCTGGTTATCTAAATATTAGCAGAATAATAGCAGCACAAACACACTCAGATAAACATAAACACTCAACATGCTTTCAAACAAGTCCGTTTTATTATCTTGCTTTAATTTACTCGTTCACTCTAGTGATACTTATTTTGTGACACGAGGGATTCCCAAACCTCGCCTCCGCCCCCGTGTAACCATCAGGAATGGATCCGATGCATCTCACCTTGTACCTGCATGGTCTGGGTATAGAGAACCTCCCAGTCTCCTGTCAGAGCTGGGCAGTGATGTCACGGCCCGTTATACATACACTTGGGCCTTAAACGTAATAATAACAGTCGTCCTAGCAAGTTATTATTATTAAATCACGCAATAGCGCACACCACTACTATCACTCAACTAACACTCAGAAACTGGCTAAGTAAGTCGCAAGGACTTACCTGAGTCAAAATACACTCTAACACGTCTCAAACAGTCCGTACTCGTGGTAACTCAAACGCTTGTCAAATAAGGCATGTGTATCAAAATCACATCCAAATGTCCAACCTCACACTAAGGAATTACGGAACAAGTTCTTACGGTAAAAGACCATTTTACCCTCAGCCGAAGGCTTCTCAAATTTATTCTTAAACTTTCTTATTCCTTTTAAACTTGTTTCCATTCTTTGTGTCACTCGGTTAGCTACTTATAGGTCACCAGTTCAAACTTGAATCCACTCGAAAAAGAATAACACTCTTCCTCCTTCCCGGTTACCATCCATATTATCCGTATTATATACTTTAACCTTTCTCCTCAACTCACTTATTTGATTGTGTAATTATTCGGTACTCATATATATATATCTACATATTTTATTTTCCATCTTGTACGGATTTAGGTACACTTACGTCATGAGTATATATATTCTTATGTTTCTTTATATATATAAATCCTGAAATCCCAACTTATTTATATATATATTTATATCTCTTTTACATAATTTCATAAGTCCCAACTCGTACTTATATATATATATACTCGCATTTTATATATTTTATATTTATGCTTATAAATATACTCTTATATAAAGATTATATATCCATTAAATTCCAAGCTTCTATAAACATGAATAGACTTTAAAACACTTATGTGTACACTTTTATTTCATATTATATTTATATAAATATATATATATATATATATATATATATATATATATATACACGTTTATGTACATACTCGGCATACACAACTCTCATATAAGCTCACACCTGCTCTTACTAACCTACCGTATTGCATACCCGTACCACCTCCAATCTATGGTTTACATATGTACGCAAATTAAATTTATATATGTTTTCCAATTCAAATATATATACGTATACACTCTCTAATATATACGTATCCTAACTCACATATATACATGTATTAAAACTTGATTTTATACATATTTCCTTCATAGTTATATTTCGCAAGACAAGAGGAAGAAGGACCGGAGGAGGCTCTTACCGGCTGCAGTCCGGCATCCTCACTGGTGGTCGGAAACGACGGTGCGGAGCTGCTGCAGGCCGAAGAGAGGCTGCAGTGAGTAGCAATTCAAGAGTCGAGAGAAGAAGGCAGAAAGAAAGGAGGGAGAAGGGAGACGGTCTCACCCACTGCAGCGGCGGAGGGAAGCTTGGCGGCACTGGTGGTTAACGGCATGGCGGAACAATCCCATCGTTGTTGCTACTGGCTCGAGGCGGCGGCAACAAGGGCGAGGGAGGCGTCGTCGCAGTGACAGCCAAGCGAGGAAGACGCTGCTAGGGCTGATGTCGCCGGTGGACAGGGAAGACGGGCGAGGCGTGGTGGCGGCGGTGTCTAGGCGGTCGACCGAAGGCGGCGCAGAGGGCGGTGCGTACTGTTGTGCGACGGCTTGGGTACGAATCCGTACTGCTGTAAGTCCGAAACAGAGAAGGCCGGAAGGGTAAATCGGTTCAGAGAAGTGAAGGAGGCTGACCCTGTTCCGCCTGGCTCGAGGTGGCGGCGCTCTGGCTGCAGGGAAGGCGGCACTAGGTCGCTGCTGGCTGAAGAACCCCAGCATCGTGGCTGCTGTGCGGTTGTGGAGGGAGAAGACGCTCCTCAGACGATGGGTAGCGGCGTAATGGTGGGTAGATAGGATTAGATTAGGTTAATTAATTAGTTTAGGGTTAGGATTAGGTTAAGGAGATGGCTGATGGGCTGATGGGCTCGTAAAACTAATGGGCCTGTTCTTCTTTTAAAAAAAACTGAAACGAAACCCGTTACTCGTACGGATCGGTAGGTAAATTGCGGAATTAAATACGGAATTAAATTCCGTATAATATAATTTCTTATCTTATTTTAGAGGTACGTAAATTATTTCCGGTTACATATTTTTATTATTTTATGTGGATCAAGGTCACATAAAATGATAGAATTTAACTCGTTTTATTTTATTTCCGTTTGACGTATCGGAATTTAGTTATATTCAGGTTTAACGGACATTAAAATTTTTCGGATATTACATCATCCTGGACGGACTGTTGAATAACAGATACTCCCCTTAGGGAAGTTTCTCTTTGCCCAACTGATGACAACATAGTTACTGCGAAGGTCAGAGAGCTTTGGGTTGAGGGACTGGGCCACCCTGTCATCGATACTTCCTGCATCTATCTCACTGAAGCTGGCATCCTGTAGGATATTTGAGGACCAGGAAGTGGAAGATTCAATCTACTGGCCATATGAAGGCAATGGTAATTTTTCAATCAAATCTGCCTACCATTTACTCAGATTTGGAAATGCTACACTGCCTAGAGACTCCATATATACAATGATATGGAGATTGCAAGTCCCTGAAAGAATCAAGGTTTTTTTTATGGACTGCGGCCCTTGGTAAGACTCTTACCAATGCTGAGAGGTTCAGAAGACACATCGCAAACTCTCCTGATTGCAATAGATGCTCAAATCAACCCGAAACCCTATTGCACATATGCAGAGATTGTATAGAGGCAAACAACACTTGGTTGAGTATTAATCAAGACTATCTTCCGGAAGGGTTTTACGTTCTCCAGATTGAAGAATGGTTTATTGTGAATCTAAGGAGTACAACCCTAACAGAGGATGGCTTCCCATGGAGTACGATTTTTGCATATACTGTGTGGTGGTTCTGGAAATGGCGCTGCAACTACATTTTCAGGAAAGTCATTCCGCTCCCTCAACAAAGCAATTATATCATGGCCCAAGTCAAGGAGTATTTAGACACAATACGAAGAATAAAGAGCATGGGTAAGGGTGCAGTTAAACAGGAGGTGTGCATCTCCTGGGAAAGACCTCCTACGGGATGGTTTAAATGGAACTCGGATGGGGCTGTGAAACAAACAAATGGGGAAGCTGCTGCTGAGGGCATTCTAAGGAACGAAGATGGTCAATGGATCCAAGGGGGAGTTCACAATATTGGCAGCTGCTCAGTGTTAGCTGCGGAATTGTGGGGACTGATGCTTGGTCTTGAAACCTGCTGGAATCTGGGAATTCGAAAGGTGATCTTCGAAACTGATTCCCTGCTCACTGTCAATCTTGTGAAGACGAAGATCACTGATCGACACCCACTTTATAGTCTGGTAGTACGCTGCCAAGGCTTCATTAGTAGAAGTTGGACCATCCAACTCCGACATACCTACCGCGAAGCTAATAGCGCTGCGGATTTCCTTGCTAACTACGCTTTTCATTTTCCTTTAGGGGTTCACCTCCTTGACAGTCCTCCGGAAGGAGTTTTGCATTTCATTACAAACGATTTTAGGGGTCTTGCCCTACCCCGAATTTTGCCCATGTAATAGTTTGTTTGTTGATTGCGCTTTGGCGCGGGAATTTTTCACACTCCTTTTTACCAAAAAAAAATGAGAGGGTTTTTTAAAAAATAAAAAAATAAAAAAATTAGCCCACGCTACAATATATGTGGAACAAACATAAATAATATTTAAACCTAATACATTATTCACTCTTATTATTTATGCTTGAAAAAATATAATCCAACGTTCTTATAGCAACTAGCCATTCATTCTTGATTAATAAAAATAAAATAAAATAAAAGAGTTCACTTCTCTAGCCACGCAAGGTTTTGTGGCTTGCTTTATTTATTTTACTTTTATTCTAAATTTTACCTTTTGTTATTAAATAATTTTTAATGTGATTTAACTATTTTTAGTGGTTAACCTTCTACAACTTCAAATGTAATTTAACTAAATTTTACCTTTTGTATTTGTATTTCTTACTATACGAGAATTGGTATAAATTGGTATAGACATGATCATCATCTTTTTGGTCAACCATCATATTATATCTTTTCAGATAAGTGTTTGTACTTTTTTCGAAGTATCTCTCCTTCAATAGTAGGTATGTCATGGTATAAGTATGCGAGTTTGTCGGCTACACCGTTTACTTTTTCAAAAATAAGATTTATTTTGACATGTGTAAAATGAGTAAGAATAATGGATCTGTATTATATACTTTGTAGAAGAAGAATCAAAAGATAGAGAAAAGAGATATGAGAGATTGTACGTGAGTAGTGTGAAATGAAAACCTCATGTATTACATGTGTGTTCTTGCTTATATTTATACATGTAATATGTTGCCTTGTAACCGATTCTGTTACAAGGCAACATCGGTCAATTGATCATGAGTCGAAACATTCCTAGTTTGACAAGCAATCGATTTTGCTATATAGAAGGTATAATCTTAGTTAGCACATCGGCCAATTGATCACTTGTCTAACTAACTTCTTGACACTTGATTGAAGAGGGAGCACGTTTTAAGCCTATATATTGCTCTTGGTTGATTGTAAATGTACCGACTCTACCTCCCTCTCCGATTTCCTCCTCACCACTCTTTCTCTCTTTGCCCTCTTCACCCCTTAACCACTAGTTCCATCGCCCTCTCCGATTTCCTCATCACCGTTCTTTCTCTCTTCACCCCCCCCC
>BSUD01000008.1:87607153-87624637 GCA_033239045.1 Fagopyrum esculentum | reverse complement strand
CTCCCCCCCCCCCCCCAAATACCACCATCCATGCAAATCCATCTACACCGGTAATCACTACTTCATCCGCACTGCCACCACCACCACCATGTCTCGCGATCATATCCCTAACCTTAACCCTAATTCCGCCTCCTTTCACCCCTTCCCAAACCCCCAATCTCTCATCCATTGGCTCAAGCTTCGCCTTCATCCCGACGCGTTCGCCGCCCGGGGCACCACAACCTTTGGCTCAAGATCGCCAATGGCGAAACCTCCCTCATCGACACCACTCCATTCCGCAACCTCAAGGTTATTTGTCTTCGAGTTATTGGCCCAAACGTTTAATTTCGGAGGGTTCATTAAACAAGCTCTTCAATTTTAGTTTCAAGAGCTCTTCGATGGATCAGTTTCAAAGAGAAGATGCTTGAACTGAAATGCATCTCCTTGTTAACCAAATGTCCGTAATGGGACTCAAGATCATCTATCATCACTAGCTTGAAATCTACCCAGGGTTCATTTTACATTCTCTTTAATTTGAGTTTCAATTATATAAAATCTCAATTGTCTAGCCAATTCATCCTTGTCATTTGGATTTTTTTTTTCTATACTTGATTGACAACGAATGTATGCGAAAGTTTACAAGAACATGTAAGGAGAAGGATGAATTATCACCTCGTTCCGGTGAGAAGACTTCTTGTGAGGATAAATTAGTTTTATGGAATAAATGTTTATTTTTAAATAGGTAATAAAAAAAGAACTATTAGTAAATTAAAACTGAACTAAAAAGTTAAAAAAAAAAATTATCCACTTTTGGTTACAAGGAGTTAGTAACCCGAACCAGGCATATATTTATATGATGAGCAATGGTCATTTAAAAAAAATGTAGGAGAAGAACGTGCATGGATGTTGGATTGTAGAGCAGAAAAGACAAATATGTATAATGGTAGGGAAAGAGGCAGCCTCCATTTAATGGCGTCAGGAATATGAAAATGAAACGTTAACCTAATGTGTCCTCCACCTCCTCGCTCGATCTCTCCCTTTCTTTCTTTTTATTTTTATAACTAGTTTATAGCCCGCACTTTATGCGGGTTTGTTAATAAAATAGCTTATCATATTACATTTTTTTACTATATTATATGTTATTAACTTTATTAGTTATGTGTTATGAGCTCGTCTAAATAACGCGTCAAGTGTTACATAGTAAATGAGACCACGCTTGATCATTAATTGGTTTTATGCTAATAAAAGATTTTTTAATCTAATTTATTATTTAATAAATAATAATTTAAATAAAAAAACATAATCATATAATTTAAAAATACCATAATCTGATATGAAATCAATTAGTAAAAAAAGATTAATTGGCTTAGTTTGTGATTTAGTAAAAAATTTAATCCGTGAAAAAACGTAGGAGCGCCACATCAGCATTAATTTCGTATGTTTTAGTAAAGTATATAGATATATATTTAGTATATTGATAAAATAAGAATTACGAATTTAATAGTTCAACGGTCCACAAATCAGATTACAACGACCCACAAATTAGTAGATCACAAGAACCCACAAGGCTACAACGACCCACAAATCATTAGATCACAACGACCCAAAAATCATTAGGTCCAAACGACCCAAAAATCAGTAGGTTATAATGATTACATACAAATACTATTTCGATATGAATAAGTATTATATTTGATTCTGACTAAAAGGTTCAGAAAGGTATGAATTTTATAATCCTCAAACACTCTAAGGGCTCGTTTGGAAGCACCGGGAATCATTCCCGGTAACGGAATGATTCCAAATCAATCAAAAACTATGTTTGGTTAGAAGTTTTTAACACATAAAAGTAATCTCATCCATTCCATTTCCTTTCTCAACCCTTATTCGATTCCATTCCGTTTCCATTCCACCGCTCCAACCAAACGGGCACTAAATCTATTTATACATGACAAAAATCATATTTTACAAAATAATTATGGTTTAGTTAAAAAAAGATTTATTAGCTTAATTCGTGATTTAGTAAAAAGTTTAATCCGAGAAAAAACGTGGGGGCGCCACGTCAGAATTAATGTCTTTTGTTTTAGTAAAGTATATATAATATATATGTATATTTAGTATATTGATAAAATAAGAATTACGAATTTAATAGTTCAACGACCCACAAATCAGTAGGTCACAAACGACCCACAAATCAGTAGGTCACGACGACCCACAAATCAGTAGGTTACGACAACCCACAAATCAGTAGGTTACGACAACCCACAAATCAGTAGGTTACAACGACCCACGAATCAGTAGGTCACGACGACCCACGAATCAGTAGGTCACGACGACCCACGAATCAGTAGGTCACAACGACCCACGAATCAGTAGGTCACAACGACCCACAAATTCATAGGTCACAACGACCCACGAATCAATAGGTCACAACGACCCACGAATCAATAGGTCACAACGACCCACAAATTCATAGGTCACAACGACCCACAAATCAATAGGTCCCAACGACCCACAAATCAATAGGTCCCAACGACCCACAAATTCATAGGTCCCAACGACCCACAAATCAGTAGGTCACAACGACCTAAAAATCCGTAGGTCAAAATGACCCAAAAATCATTAGATCAAAACAACCCAAAAATCATTAGATCAAAACGACTCAAAAATCATTAGATCAAAACGACTCACAAATCATTAGGTTAAAATGACCTACGAATTAGTAGGTCACAACAATCTACATACAAATACTAATCTGGTATGAATAAGTATTATACTTGATTATGACCAAAAGGTCCAGAAATGTATGATTTGTATAATGTTCAAACCTTTTATGTCTATTTATACATGTTGTCAAAGTGTCATCCTTTTCTGATAACCGATGTGGGATAACAAAATTCATATTTTACAAAACATTTAAGGTTTAGTAAAAAAAAATTATTGGCTTAATTCGAGATTTAGTAAAAGATTTAATCCGATAAAAATGTGGAGTCTGGATTTTTTTTTACAAAATAATTAAAGATTTTGACTATCTTTTAAACAAATTTTTTTAAAACATAAAAAGAAGCCTCAATTTTTTTAAAAATATTCTTAATTATTTGTGCCTGATAATCTTTAATATTTATTTAGTAATTCGGCATCTATTTTTTAAGAATGGCAATTTAGTAATCTATCATAAATTTTTTAGGAGTGGCATTTCAGGAAATATTTTACAAAAATGCTGAGGTGACATCTCCCGTTGATTGACACGTGGCGTTAGTGTCCTTTGTTTTAGTAAGGTATATAGATTATAAACAACATATTTAACCACCCAAATTCCTATATTGTTTTGGTAACTTCTTGTTCAGATAGATAGATCATACGTAAAGCTAGGTTTATAAGTTGCTCCATGTACCAATCTAACTTTTGGAATTTGGAGGGCCCCAAAATAAACATGTATTATTGATTTCATGATTACAATTATTTGTCAGTTTTTTCGATCAAAATTAATACATACATACGGAGTAATTTGGTTGCCCTTTCTTTTAGTTGGTATGTGATGTTCATAACACTCTTTTCATGTACCTAATGTCTACCTTATCTCCTATGAAAGCCCATAATTACCACCTATTATGATGATATGAGTATACTTTAGTTATTCACATATGATATGGGTATGCTTTAATCACACTTATACACCCCACACAATGATGCTACTCCCTCATAAGCAAGAGGAACCACTCTATCAAGGGAGCCTCACCATCCAAGACACGATGCAACTGAACGTATGATCTATCAACATTTCCTAATTCTTATATATGAAAAAATCTGATAAGGAGATGCTTGCTTCGAGTAAGGCTATAATTGAAATAAAACACATCCCACGGTCAACCAACCGAGCATTTAGTTGACTAGCTAAATCAAGCTGGAGCTTCACCGGAAACTTTTCGAATAATCCACCGAAGGAGCTATCTAGAAATATTCTGTCAAGTGTTATTTCAAGTATTGATGTTTAAGTTTTGTTTTCAGTAATAATAATAATGGCGCTTAGTCGTCCCGCTTAAACAAAAAAAAAGTGTGCACGATCTTAGTGATTGGGCCGAAGAAACAAGAATAAAATGAAGTATAAGAGCTTGGATAGAGGTTTATAGCTCTCTCCAAGGTCAAGAAGATCACTTAAGGTCGGAATGATTGGGAACTAAGGAACCAAGACAAGAATTACATACAAGACACATGCATATCAATTTGGACCATCTTTCCATTGGTTTTGAACTTTTGTGTGAACTACAAAGTTCTAGATACTCGAAAGACCTTCAAAAATAGCACTCATAGATCTTCTACTTTTAACTACTACATAAACATGCAAACCTTATTGAGGTGTGAAATAGTTTTGAAGTTGTCAAGTCGAATACTTACACTATTTGTTGACTCAACAAAAAGCCTTGTCGAGTCAACAAAGGATTATACTTTTAAACATCGCATTTTTTTATTTTAATATTTAAATTTTTATTAGATTTTTCTTTACACTTCAAATTTAGACTTTTTCTCTTAATATCCATAAATTTTTAGTTATAACCTACTGTTCTCATAGTTTAATTTGTTGTCCTTCAGTAAAATAGACATTTACACATAAAAACACACTTTAGACCACCCTAAAAACACACTTTAGACCACCCTTTCTAAGGTTAAAGAACCCCCATTTCTAAGCTAAAGAGCTTCATAAACTCTTGAAAATCATTACAAATTTAGTGAAATGCATGAAAACTTTACACAAAACTTGATCCAACCAAAACGAATTAATTTCCTTTAGCACAAGAGCTTGTATATTCATTCATATCAAACAACATGAAAGGGAACTTCAAGACCATAAAAGCTTAACATGAAACCTAATCCAAAATAGATGAAATTAGAACAATGACAAACACAACCCATGACATCACCAACTTACTAGTCGATGCACCACTCGGGACCGCAATCCTAGCGTAAGAACCATCTTCCAAACCTATATCATCCCACAAATTAACCAAATAGAAATCAAATTAAGAAAAATAAAACAAAAGGATCATATCGATCGAGCAACACAATCTGATAATTGATTTTCCATCGGAAATAAAAAACAGTAAATAATTATAATGTTGACAGCAAATTGGGCAAATCGGAAGATAATTACTAAAAAACAGAATTGGATCTTGACATCGACAATTTATCAAATTAGAGTGACGAAGAAGCAAAACTCTATCAAACAACATATACCACAAATCCTAAGTTAATTGGAGTTAAAGAAGGAAATTCTCATATTCTAGAGGTACTAAAAAATGTGAATATAATATCTAACAAATCTAAACACCTTAGTCGTAGAATCAACTAAAGATACAAACATACAAGCACACAAGCGATTTGATAACGTAGTTCGGTAGTATGTAAAATACTCCTACTCTCCGAGACCTCAAGAGGGGAGATCCGATCCCGTGTTTCACTAGGTATCCAAGAACACAGATTACATACACTGGACAAGAGACACTAGCACCTTTCCTAAGATCTAGCAAAGAAAGCAACCAAGATACAAAGAAGCAAAGGTGAAGAAAAGTCCCCTCAAAGGCACCTCGACGAAGATCTGAGATCGATCTTTGTCCCTTCTGCAAACCAACGAAGCAAAGACGAGATGACAACCGAGAGATAACATATCTCTCTTCTCTTCTAAGGATCCTTCTCACTCAAAGCGAGATTTGGACGATCCTTTCTTCTTCTTCTCTCTGTCCTCTCTCTTTCTCTCTTGTTTGGACGAAGAACACTCAAGCTCTCGATCTAGGGTTTCAGAATCTGCAACCAAGAGTTTAAGTACCAAGCTGAGCCCTAGGTAAAACGCCTCGCTTTGCTACGAGCTTTAAGTGAACCAATGAACCGTGTTAGCAACATCAAGTGGCCGGTTCACCAACACATCATCAAGCAGGCCTCTCAACATTATATCAAGGAGATGGGCTTCCAGTATTGGGCTACCAAGCCCAACCTTCAGCTTTAGCCGGAGAGTTACAACACACAAATACACACATTACAACTAAGTATCTCCAAGTCACATAATAGCATACACATGTATATAAACCTTGTCACCATATCAATAGCCAAGCTACCTCACTTAGTTTAACTAAGTGGTAACATTGGATCATTATAGGCATCAAGATCAAATACATAGCAAGCTATCATATGAGCATCTTACAACTCTCTACTTAGACCATAGTATAAGGTGCTAGTTTAATCTCTAAGTCCTATGATACAATGTGTAACAAGAATCAATTAACATAACAAAAACAGGATTGTATACTAATTAATGATGTATAAAATTTGTATTGTTTTTTGTTCATACCTTATGCTTATATTATTCTTTGTCATTTTTTTCTTGAAATGTAAGCAATGATAATGTAGGTGGATAGGCAAAATGCAAATGAATCGGTGGTCAATTTAGAGAAAAATATATAGTTTTAGATATGGTCGTGCGTTGGTATGATAACCTATTTGCAACTTTAAACTTGTTAGATCAAAAACGGATCCTAGCTACTGTCTATGCTTATTATTGAGGGCGTGTTTAGTAAAATTGTGGTTGCGGTTGTGGTTGCGGTTTTAGCAAGAGTTGTTTTGAGATGTGTGGTAGTAATAAAACTCCGTACACGTGTTTAGTTGATAATTCAAAGTTGTTTTTGATTTTATGTATAATACCAAAATGTCCTCACCATTAATAATCGATATAACACCGGGAAGAAGAAAAATCTAAATCCAAATCCAAATTCAGATTCAAGGCTGATTTTCGTTCCCAATTTTTGAATTCATCCATTCATTCCAAAGGATTTAGATCCAAAAACACTCTTGTTCAGATGGTCTGAAGAAGAAGAAGAAGAAGAAGAAGAAAAAGAAGAAGAAGAAGACTTATTTGATTCAGATGGCCCGAAGAAGAAGAAGACTCACAAAAGAACACTTCTCTGGTTTAGACGGCCTGAAGAAGAAAAATGCTTGGAGGTGTCGCCGGAATGTTGATGATGAGAAGAAGGAGGTGTCTCTGGGCAATTGAGACTAGAAATGGGAAAGGAAGGCCAAACCCTAGCCGTCCAACTTGAATGGAGAGGCATTTGTGGAGAAGAGCATGAATGGTAGAAACTATCCCAGAAATTCTCAAAAATCTCGGATAAGTTGATTTCGAAAATTGAGATTTCAAAACCCATAACTCACAACCCTAAATACTACTTGAAATTTCAAAACTCTAAACGCTTCACAAACGATTTCCCAAAAATTGAATCTAAATGAAACTGGAAAACTCTAACTAAACGACCCTTGTTGCTTACTTTATTTGAAATGTATACTTTAATTATCAAATATTTAATCCTAAGGTCTAATTCAAAAGTTCTAATTTTATACTAATAAACAAAAGTTAATAATCCAAATAACAACCGATTTTACAAAGTAACTCCTAAAACATATTGTTTTTTCCCATTCGTTCAGCCTATAAATGACAATGAGTCAATCTATGAATGATAATGGATGAGATGTTGACCATCGTGGAGCCTATCTACCTTGAACAAACCTTCTTCTATTTTCTGTTGTTGGTCTTCCTTTATTGTCGGCCTTATCGAGTATTGTATGGAGCAGAGGGCCGCCATTGGGCTCAAAGTTTTGTTGCTTCGATTGTCCACTCACGCAATAATAATATTTTACTAGCCAGGGATTACAAATAAATCAAACGAGAATCATAATCCTTCCTGAAAACTGGAAAAATGATGCATCTAAGTTGGCATTAATTCCCAAATATGGTCTTCTAATATTATTTGATGCATCTTCTGATTATCTTTAGAAGCAGAAAAGCAAAAGATATGTCCAGACTCCAGACATTAACATCAAAGCCATATCGCCGCTGCCAGATTTTTATTCTTCCGCACATCACAAACTAATAAAGCAAAATCAAACATCAAAGAAAAGCATAATATTATGATTGAGAAACCATTTAAATCCCCACATCCAACCTCCCACCAACATTCAAAATCAAACTGATGCGAAACCCAAGCGTCTCTTGTCAGTGGAAGCACAACATGAGCAGCCCATCACCGCCGCCGCCTCCGCCACCGCACAGAACCAGGCTACTTCACACGGCCTTTTATTGGGGAAAGGACACCCAGATCCTCTTTCATGGCTGGCCCGGTAGCAGCACCGCCATGTACGTTCTGGCCCTCTTCTTCGTCTTCACACTCGCCGTCCTCGTCGAGTTCTTCACTTACCTTACCAAGTTGTTTGAACCCGGTTCCAGCCGGTTCGGCACCTGCATGTTCCAGACCGGTTTACACGCTGTCCGCTCTGGGTTTGCTTACTTGGTGGTTTTGGGTCTCACGTCTTTCAACGCCGGGATTTTCTTAGCGGCGCTGTTGGGCCACTCAGTGGGCTACTCGGTTTTCAGAAGTGGGCTTTGCTTTAACAAACAAGGTTGATATCATATGTGGTTGCTTTTTCCTTTTTGCTTTTTGTGTTGTTATTACTTTTTCAGATATGTCGTGAAAGACTAAAGAGTAAAGCCCAATCTCACTTTGAAGGAGAACAATGCTTCTGTGCTGATTGTGTTGCAATATTTGACTTCAAGGCTTTAACAGCATGTTCTTCTTACATGAAGGCCCAATCTCACTTTCTTCATTGTATCTGCTACGTCTTCTAGTGTCCACCCACTCTACGCATCACACTTGTTGCAACAATGTTACATTTTTTTTTAAATTTAATTTATTTTAATTTTCACAATTGTCTAAATGCGATTGTTCAAATGGAACGATTCACTACCACAAAATAGGGCCAAAATCGACATTTTACTTCGACAAATTTTCATACATAATTGCTCAGCCCTGCGGACATAATGACGCTTCTTCATCACTTAAACAATTATCGACGGTAAAATGTCAGAAATGGCATATTTTATTACGGTAAAATGTCAAAAATGACATATTTTATTACGCTTATAATTGTCACAAATGGCATATATTGTATTATACTAATCAAAATGGATGGCGTTTACTTATGTTACATTCAGCCCCAATATACCACTTTAGGTTGTATCACTAGAAAGGAAAATTCTTATGTGAATGATCATTACTTGCATATTGGTCAGTATCCTTGTTGGATTAGAGAAGATTCATGTCTTAAGACGATCCATTGCTAGGTGCGTGAGAATGCAATACTCCTACTCCTGGCTTCATTATTTTCAACGACAGCCGGCAAAGTATTCTGATATGAAACTTATCAAATAGTTTTCTTCACTTTATGAGAACATTGATTAACAATTGTTATCCAAGAACATGTGCAATGTGTTATTTCTTCCATTTCTAATAGATGAGATAAAGTTTCACAGGTTAATAGTGCTAGCTTTGATTATTTACCAAGAATCAAAGTTTAGTTGTTGATGCATTCCAGCAACTTCATACAAGCAAGCAAACCTTGGTACGTCTTGGCACTACTATCGCAGAAATTTTGAAACTACATTAAGAATTAGATGGTATTTCTGCTCTGGTCAAAATTTTTAAAAGTTGATCATGATTGTTGGGTCATGGCATTACTATCGCACAGTATTATTATGATCTATCAGGGGGAAGGATTTATATAGCTTATAGCGTGCAAGAAACTCTTGCTAAGGCAAAAACATCAGTATTGCCTAAGTTTTGAACTGTGGATGACAGACCTTCTTCCTCTCACTTTTATATCAAGTAGGTTCAGTGGCGGCTTTAGGGCAGGGTAGGGCTGCCCCACCCTCCATGGAAAAAAAAATTAAAATAAAAAAAAATACAAAACGACGTCGTTTTGTGATAATTGAGAAAAAAATTCATAATAGGGTTATAACTGCCTGCGTCTTTCTCCCATCCCGACTCTCCTCCGCAGCAAAGACCAGCGTTGCTACGCTGCCAAGTTGCCAGCAGTCAACAACTGCACAGAACGCCGGCCGCCGGCCTTTCCACAGTTCCACTGCCCACTCTCGTCCGGTCCCGACTCGCACAATGTTGCCACACTCCCGTCCGGCCGTCCCGACTCTCCTCTCCTCCCGATTTCCTTCTAGTTCCCGACTCTACTTGTGGGCCTGTTGTGGCTGCCTGGATGCCCCTCCCTAAGACTGCAACACCCCAAGTTTTCGGAACTCGGGGAGCTACTGGTTAGGACCTCACAGTGGGTCCCAACCTTAGTTTGACAATAACTTAACTATATCTTACAACAAGGCACAAATAAGGAAAACTAGAAATCATAAATTATGTTTGACAAAGTCATGAATGTGACCAAAAACACTAACTGCCGGTAACAATAATATCTTACAATCTGAGAACATATGAAAAAGTCATAACTGAAAGAACAACATAAAGAAAATACTGCAACCCGTCCTATGAAGTACGACACCCCGGCTGACAACTACCTTCCGGATCACTCGGCATCTGCCCTAACCTGTGGCAAGTCTAAACAAAAATATAACAGTTAGTTAACTAATCAAATATAAGTAGAATAAAAATAGCACAAACACATCTAAGGGAATATAAATACTCAACATGTTGGCACACAATCCGGTTATTATCTGATAGCTTAGGTGATTCACTTCATCCCGTTTTAAAAGTTGTGACACAAGAAATCTTAAGATTTCTCGCCTCCGTTCCTTATCCAATTGGTGATGGTTTGGCACACCTTCGCCGGTGGCGTCTGTTCGCCCCGAAAGGGTGTGCGTCAAAGTCTTAAATTTATATCTAGAACTCAAAAGCAAAGCGAACCCGCAGTGTACGGATCGGCTGTAGAAAGGTAAGAATTCCAGAGTCGAACTCAGGGATTTGGTGAGAATAAATTCGAAATCAGTTATCTAGCAGAAGTGTAAAAACTTTTGTGATTTAATAAGAGAGAAATGATTCCAAGGATTCAAGTATCCGATTTAGGCTTTCGATTCAAGACACTTCTATAGATTTAGGACATAATTTATATTACCAAGATTAAACGTTCAAAAGTAGGATTCGTACGATGAAGTTCCGAAACCTATATGACTAATCTATAGGTTCTCTCTATAAGGGTTGTTGAGGCTGCAATATAGAAAGATCTAAAGATGAGAATTATGATCAAACTAACTATCTAAAACTCCAGGATATGACTCTCCAAAGTAAAGATTAGAAAGCACATTTAATTTCTTAATAAAGGATGATGAGTCTCTTTATTACCCAAATTCTTGCAATCTTTATCTATTAAATATAGAAAGAGGTTTGAAGTGCCTTCATACATTCAATTAGAGGATAGAAAGGTTAATCAAGATTGGGGTTTAGGCAAGGATTGGTTTTGATTAAAGATTAATTCAATTAAAGTTCGTCAGAAGAATAAATCGCCCTGTTCATAAGAAAATCGGCCGATTTTCCTCAAGAACAGCCCGATTTTCCTGTTTGTCGCAAAACCAAAATCTAAACTCTCAGGATCCTAATGTTTGAATGAGTTCAGTCTATCATCATCTAAACCTTAATCATCAACTATTCTCCCCAGAATCACAATGGTTTTAGCCAACCATTTTCAAAATCGAATCAAATTAATTCTTGAGTGAAAAATCGCAAAGAAACCAAATCTTGGACGAAAAATTCAATAACTTGCAAATCTGTAAAACAATCGTCAAATCTGTTCAATATATCTCTCAAACAACTCAATGTCGTGCTCACAAACCACAACAATGCAATGGAATAAAGAAATCTCACAATCAAAGATCAAGAATGACTTTCCGGCAAAAGCTCTTCAATCTCTCTCCAAGAATCGTTGATTTCTTCAAAACGTGTAAAGATTCTCTCCTGCGACCTCCTCGTTTTCGTTCGTAGGGTTCTCCTCTATAGTTTCTTGCAGATGGGCCATTTGACAAAACTCCTCTCTAGCCCAAATTAATTGGACTTTATGTCGTCTTTTCATTTGGCTGAATCGTGAAGAAAATCGACCTAGTCGATTTAGGTGCAAAATCGTTCAATTTCATCCAATGAAAATCGTCCGATTTATATATCTGTTGGCACGATTTTCTTCAACAGAAAGTGTTCTTCTTTTGCTTCGTTTCCTATGCTTCTCCTTTGTAATTCCTTAGCATTTTGTGATCCTTCAAAGGCTCCTTTAGCTTCCTTAACATCCTTGGATGCTTCTTGCTTCATTATTGCTCCCAATTCAACTCTATTTACCTGTAATTCATCAAAATCTCGTGTAGACCTCTATTTCCGACAATTGATTGAATAGAACATAAAAGGTACGCAAAATCCTTCTAAATGCAAGGTAAATAGAGATAATGTGCTGCAATATGCATGAATATGATGGTACATAATTCATGTCATCAAAATACCCCATGCTTGCCTCTTGCTTGTCCCTAAGCAAGACTCAAATTTAGAATAAGGGATGCCATGGAATTATGTATGTATGAAAACTTAAAAACTTTTCTTTTGGTAGTGCTTCTTCGTTTTGGATCACCCTCAAAGTGAAATTTCAAGGCATAAAAGAGCAAAGAATGTATCAATGATGACTATAAAACGAATAAACTCCCTTTTCTTCCTTGAAGCCATAAATAAAGAACATGATAGAGGTGTAGAGGCAATCAAATTCAAACAAATCTAGGCCATTAAGTCTTGAACACATGCATAAAAGTCTCAAGGTCTTCTAATCAAAGAGAGGGTTCAAAAAACGTATTAAGGGAAGGAATTCTTTTTTGGCAATTGTGGTGCTAATCCGGGAAAGAGAAACACATAACACTTTCAAGAATTTTCTTCACCGCACATGCTTCGCATGTAGAAAGCTTTGCTTTCTTTATACTTTACTTTTTGAGAGTATGGACAGCGGTGCACAAAAACCGAAGCCTAGGAGATTGGCGTTTCTCAATTTCGAGATGCCTCAAACCCTTGATGCACATACCATATCCCGTTAGGACTTGTCGTTCAATCGGACTTTGGCAAGACACAAACACCCGGCTATGTGAATGGTGCCGAGTTACTCATCCTCATGTTCAACGTCCCCAAACTTATGAAATTTTTGCACTTTTTCAATACATTTTCCTTGACCCTCCCACATCAAACATGCCTTTTTCAATCGCCTATCCTAATTCCCGGATGGTAAGAGGAGGGTTACATAATTCATTGAGGAGCTAGCATGATCAAGATAGGAGAAAAGAAAAGAAGTGAATTGCCTTAGTCATCCTTAAATGGTGTAAAAGAACTTGCAATATAGCTTCGATTATTATTTCATTCTCTCATCAAAACAACTAAATCATATAACTTATTCATGTATTCAAGTAACAAAAGCAATTTCATTCATGCTATAGTCAAGATCTCAACATAACTAAGCGTCTTTTTGCCTATCCATATACACAATATTCATCATAGAGGTCATTTCCATATAAGAAGCACTTAAAATTTTTTTTTTAAATTCATAGTTTTGAAAAAGGTCATGCAAATGCAAGTGTTGATAGTAGAAAGCAAGTAGTGCAAGAGTTATTACAAGCTAATTTGTCAAGAGTAGTGGAAAGTACATAGAGTGCTAGAATGAGAAATAAGGTATTGTAAGTACCCCCACCCCATACTTGACATCCACATTGTCCCCAATGTGAAAATCAAGCATAAGAAGGAGAAAAATACTTACAATGTAAAAGGAGTGGAAGCTCAATCCTCTGTTGGTGGTGGAGGTGGTGGATATGGATACATCGGTGCGGAGGGATCGTAGAAGTGGCCGAACTGGTGGTAGTACATGTCCCTCATTTGGCCATCATAGGATGAATGCCTAGCGTCCGTCTCCTCCCTGTAGCTCCTGAACTGTGTGCTCAGGGTGTCATAATCAGTGCGGAGGGCACGGCAGTCGGTGCTGAGGCTCTGGAAGCTAGTGACTAGCTCCCTGAAGTGGCGCGGAGCTCGGCGTCCTCGTCTAGGGCCTGGAGCATGTTCATAGGAGTGTCGAGGTGGCTGCATGTCATCCTCCGTCTCCTCATCCTGTCTGCTAGTCCTGCTCGGTCCTACTCCATGAGTGTCAGTGTCCATGGCGTCCGTAGCGTGTCCGCTATGAGTATCACTCTCAAACTCGAGCATGGTCTCCTGTCCGCCATCCTCATCCTCCTCATCTGAGTCACCTGCATCATCATCATAATAAGTAGGAGGTGAGAGCTCCTCAAGCATCGCCTCAAAAGTCTCCTTCCAGTTCCTCTTATTCCGAATGGTGTATTCGGATTTCCATATGATCTCGGATGGCTTCTTCTTCGGATCCCTGTGCCATGGCATCGGTACATGAAGAGTTCCTCTTCCTCGAGGAATCAAGACCTGTCGGACTACCAATCTCTGTGAGCCTAAAGGGAGGGCACTCTCAGCTAGAGTGCATCCGGAGAAGTCATAACCTAGAGTCCTAGCCACGTGAGTGACTAAGCCTCCTGCACAAATGTCGCCTTTAGCTTTGTTGGCTATCTTTCCTAGATAGTCAGCAAGCATGGTGGCAATGTCGGGAGTGGTGGTAGATGCCATGCAGTAGAGGATAAAAAGCTCATCAGCCTTGAGCTTCTGCGGGGTCTCGGTCCTGGCAAACAAACTCTCACTGAGTATCCTATGCACTACCTTGAAGGAGAGGTTGTACATGCTTGTCTCCTTGGAGTTTCCGGGTCTCCACTTATCCCCGCCGTACTCTCCTACGGAAATAGCCTCCCAAAAATCACTAGCACTGGTGCCTCTAGCAAATGTGCCTGCATGTGAAGAAGAGAAGCCAAACAAGTCGCCAAAAGCATCAATAGACAAAGTGTGGTCTTGGCTCATGAGGCGGAAAGTGACCATCCTTTCCCTAGGATCGTGCTCAAATGTGCTAAGGAATTCTAGGGTGATCTCCCTATAAGCATCTTCCCTGATAGTAGCAAACTGTCTCAACCCTGCTCTATCAAGCATCATATCAACATCCTCTCGAACATATAGCGAATCTAAGTCATCGAGCACTATGTAACGAGGAGGGGTGAATGGGCGATCTATAATGCGTTCATAGCGTTTCTTATGCTTGGATAGGGGAGGAGGGAGCCTAGGGATGTTGGTAGGTGGTGGTGGTGGTGGGTTAGGGGCTTTGGAAGAAGATCCCTTCTTCTTCCCCGTGTTTCTAGTTATCCTCTTGACAAGATCCATTCTAAGTCCTAAAAATCGACCTGTTCTTCACAAAAATCGGCCGATTTTTCTGGGCTGGGTCGATTTTTATCTCGATTCCAACGATTCTCACAATTCTGTAAAGTTCTGTTCAATCTATCACCACACACAGTTCTCTATAATGAATCCTAAGCAAATTCCTCTATCAATTCCAACAACAAAGCACTTCCTAAGCAACTTCGATTTCAAGTGAGAAAACTTAGGTTTTGGAAAGAAAAACCTGAGTTCCTTGTGGAGTAGTCGATTGCCGTGCGTGTTGTTGGTAGATCCGTGTTCCTTGTTGAAAATGCTTCAGTTTGGAGCCAAGAATCTCTTGAAATGGTTAAGGAATGAGGATTTGGGGGTGTGGCGATTTTTCGGCGTTCTTGAGAGAGGGAAATCGCGAGTTGAAGGTGTGTGAATGAAGAAAATCGAGTGTGAAGTCCTTATATAGGGTCGACAATTTCTGAAGAAAATCGGACGATTTTTCTGGTCGATTTATTTGTCGGGGCGATTTTTCTCTCTGACAGAAAAAATCGGACGATTTTTCTTGGCAGGTCGATCTCCAGGTCGATTTTTGTTTCTGTTGTGAAAAATCGTCTTGCTCTGTTACAGAATCGGACGATCTTTTTGTGGTAGGTCGATTTCTTTCCTTGTTTTTCTTGAATCTCGAGGATATAACTTAATTGTGCTCCATTCTCTGTAAATCTCTCACATTTGAGCCTAGTTTCCTGCGATTAATGACATGACAACCCAAGAGTGCATCGAGGAACAAACAAAAACGAAAAAAAAAAAAAAAAAAACGAAGAAACAAAAACAATTAATCTATTCTAGTTTAAGCGAGGGAAAGAAGGGAAAACTATACTATCATTGGGTTGCCTCCCAAGAAGCGCTTTATTTATCGTCTTTAGCTAGACGGTGTATGATGTTGTGTTCAATGGAGGAGGATAGGAGCTATCTCCTCGACCGGAGCTTCCGGTGTGTATTTCTTCAACCTTTGGCCATTAACCTTGAAATTTCCGCTTTGTTCACCCCATACTTCAACTGCACCATGGGGAAAAATTCTTTTAATCACAAAAGGTCCTGTCCAACGGGATTTGAGCTTACCTGGAAATAGACGCAGCCTTGAGTTGAATAGGAGGACTTGGTCTCCTTCCTTCAAGTCTTTCGGGATGATGTGCTTGTCATGCCAGCGCTTTGTCCGTTCCTTGTAAATCTTTGCGTTCTCATACGCATTCAGTCGGAGCTCATCTAGCTCATTGATGTCTAAGAGCCGTTTCTCTCCGGCTTCTTTCATGTCGAAGTTGAGCCACTTGATAGCCCAATAAGCCTTGTGTTCTAGCTCTACAGGAAGATGACATGATTTACCATAAACGAGATTATAGGGAGTCGTACCTATTGGTGTTTTGAAGGCTGTCCTGTACGCCCATAGTGCATCGTCAAGCTTCATTGACCAATCTTTCCTCGTTTTAGAGACGGTCTTCTCTAAAATCCCTTTAATCTCTCTATTGGATATCTCGACTTGCCCGCTGGTTTGCGGATGGTAGGGTGTAGCTATCTTATGGGTCACCCCATACTTTGCCAATAGAGTCTCGAATCGACGGGCTGTGAAATGCGTTCCTCCGTCACTAATGATGGTTCGGGGAGTTCCGAACCTTGGGAAGATCGTCTTGTTGAGGAACTTCACCACTACCAATGCATCATTAGTAGGGGAAGCGATTGCCTCCACCCATCTTGAGACATAGTCTACGGCAAGGAGTATGTACTGGTTGCCGCATGAAGATGGGAAAGGTCCCATAAAGTCGATGCCCCATACATCAAAGATCTCTACTTCTTGTATGTTGTTGAGAGGCATCTCATTTCTCTTGGATATATTACCTGTCCTTTGACAAGCATCACTGATAGCATGAATTATAGTCTATATTTTGGAGTTTGTTTGGACGTTTTATCTTTCATAATCTGCATGTTTGTATGTACATTATGTGATTTTACTACCATTTCATCTACCTTTGCGAGAATCGAGGTCTACACCTAGTTTCGTTGTAATTGCAGGTAATATGGTACGTTTTGCATCGAAAAGGAGCAAAAGGAGTCAAGAGTCATTTGGAGCTACATTGAGGAGCAAAAAGGAATCCTTCAGGAAGCATATCCATGATTAAAGATTTACTTTGGACCAGTTTTGAGAGATTCTGCATTCAGTTATGATCACCTCGGTTGACCAGAGATTCATCTCGACCGAGGCGATCCAGAGACGCCGACTCGACCGAGGCGAACACCTAGGACGCGGCGAGAATATTTTATTCTTGGCTGAGATCTTTTAAAATTGGAAAGTGATCTTATATTTTTGGGCTGAGCTTCTAGAAGGAAGGAGATATGCAGAATCATATATTTTACCTATATTTAT
>BSUD01000008.1:87505785-87606382 GCA_033239045.1 Fagopyrum esculentum | reverse complement strand
TATCAACATCCTCTCGAACATATAGCGAATCTAAGTCATCGAGCACTATGTAACGAGGAGGGGTGAATGGGCGATCTATAATGCGTTCATAGCGTTTCTTATGCTTGGATAGGGGAGGAGGGAGCCTAGGGATGTTGGTAGGTGGTGGTGGTGGTGGGTTAGGGGCTTTGGAAGAAGATCCCTTCTTCTTCCCCGTGTTTCTAGTTATCCTCTTGACAAGATCCATTCTAAGTCCTAAAAATCGACCTGTTCTTCACAAAAATCGGCCGATTTTTCTGGGCTGGGTCGATTTTTATCTCGATTCCAACGATTCTCACAATTCTGTAAAGTTCTGTTCAATCTATCACCACACACAGTTCTCTATAATGAATCCTAAGCAAATTCCTCTATCAATTCCAACAACAAAGCACTTCCTAAGCAACTTCGATTTCAAGTGAGAAAACTTAGGTTTTGGAAAGAAAAACCTGAGTTCCTTGTGGAGTAGTCGATTGCCGTGCGTGTTGTTGGTAGATCCGTGTTCCTTGTTGAAAATGCTTCAGTTTGGAGCCAAGAATCTCTTGAAATGGTTAAGGAATGAGGATTTGGGGGTGTGGCGATTTTTCGGCGTTCTTGAGAGAGGGAAATCGCGAGTTGAAGGTGTGTGAATGAAGAAAATCGAGTGTGAAGTCCTTATATAGGGTCGACAATTTCTGAAGAAAATCGGACGATTTTTCTGGTCGATTTATTTGTCGGGGCGATTTTTCTCTCTGACAGAAAAAATCGGACGATTTTTCTTGGCAGGTCGATCTCCAGGTCGATTTTTGTTTCTGTTGTGAAAAATCGTCTTGCTCTGTTACAGAATCGGACGATCTTTTTGTGGTAGGTCGATTTCTTTCCTTGTTTTTCTTGAATCTCGAGGATATAACTTAATTGTGCTCCATTCTCTGTAAATCTCTCACATTTGAGCCTAGTTTCCTGCGATTAATGACATGACAACCCAAGAGTGCATCGAGGAACAAACAAAAACGAAAAACGAAGAAACAAAACAATTAATCTATTCTAATTTAAGCGAGGGAAAGAAGGGAAAACTATACTATCATTGGGTTGCCTCCCAAGAAGCGCTTTATTTATCGTCTTTAGCTAGACGGTGTATGATGTTGTGTTCATTGGAGGAGGATAGGAGCTATCTCCTTGACTGGAGCTTCCGGTGTGTATTTCTTCAACCGTTGGCCATTAACCTTGAAGCTTCCGCTTTGTTCACCCCATACTTCAACTGCACCATGGGGGAAAATTCTTTTAATCACAAAAGGTCCTGTCCAACGGGATTTGAGCTTACCTGGAAATAGACGCAGCCTTGAATTGAATAGGAGGACTTGGTCTCCTTCTTTCAAGTCTTTTGGGATGATGTGCTTGTCATGCCAGCGCTTTGTCCGTTCCTTGTAAATCTTTGCGTTCTCATACGCGTTCAGTCGGAGCTCATCTAGCTCATTGATGTCTAAGAGCCGTTTCTCTCCGGCTTCTTTCATGTCGAAGTTGAGCCACTTGATAGCCCAATAAGCCTTGTGTTCTAGCTCTACAGGAAGATGACATGATTTACCATAAACGAGATTATAGGGAGTCGTACCTATTGGTGTTTTGAAGGCTGTCCTGTAAGCCCATAGCGCATCGTCGAGCTTCATTGACCAATCTTTCCTTGTTTTAGAGACGGTTTTCTCTAAAATCCCTTTAATCTCTCTATTGGATATCTCGACTTGTCCGCTGGTTTGCGGATGGTAGGGTGTAGCTATCTTATGGGTCACCCCATACTTTGCCAATAGAGTCTCGAATCGACGGGCTGTGAAATGCGTTCCTCCGTCACTAATGATGGTTCGGGGAGTTCCGAACCTTGGGAAGATCGTCTTGTTGAGGAACTTCACCACTACCAATGCATCATTAGTAGGGGAAGCGATTGCCTCCACCCATCTTGAGACATAGTCTACGGCAAGGAGTATGTACTGGTTGCCGCATGAAGATGGGAAAGGTCCCATAAAGTCGATGCCCCATACATCAAAGATCTCTACTTCTTGTATGTTGTTGAGAGGCATCTCATTTCTCTTGGATATATTACCTGTCCTTTGACAAGCATCACTGATAGCATGAATTATAGTCTATATTTTGGAGTTTGTTTGGACGTTTTATCTTTCATAATCTGCATGTTTGTATGTACATTATGTGATTTTACTACCATTTCATCTACCTTTGCGAGAATCGAGGTCTACACCTAGTTTCGTTGTAATTGCAGGTAATATGGTACGTTTTGCATCGAAAAGGAGCAAAAGGAGTCAAGAGTCATTTGGAGCTACATTGAGGAGCAAAAAGGAATCCTTCAGGAAGCATATCCATGATTAAAGATTTACTTTGGACCAGTTTTGAGAGATTCTGCATTCAGTTATGATCACCTCGGTTGACCAGAGATTCATCTCGACCGAGGCGATCCAGAGACGCCGACTCGACCGAGGCGAACACCTAGGACGCGGCGAGAATATTTTATTCTTGGCTGAGATCTTTTAAAATTGGAAAGTGATCTTATATTTTTGGGCTGAGCTTCTAGAAGGAAGGAGATATGCAGAATCATATATTTTACCTATATTTATGGGATAATATCTTCTTAAGATTTCTTATCTTTGGAGGTTTATTTTTCCTATAAAAAGGGTTGATTTTCTACAATTTAATCATCACGCTATACCACCGATCAGGGTTTACAAGCGCAGCAGCCGCATCCTACTCCAATTTGGGAGAGAATTGAAGAGCCTTTTTGAAGGTTGAAGGAAGATTGAAGACTATAGCTTTATAGCTTTTTGGAGGGTTTTGTAAGATTGTCTTCAATTCCTTTCCTTGTTGTCTTGTCTTGTTGGATTATTATCCAAGGAACGATTTTGTGTGATATTTGATTCAGTTATTGAAGTGTTTTCATTAAATTCTTCTTTGTTCAAATATTCACCTTCTTCCCATATATTTAATACTTTCATTATGATGATGAGTGGCTAATTTCCTTGTGTGATTCTAGGGTGATTGGCTGAAGGTTGTGGGAAAAACAATGATAGAATGATCTTAATCACAGTAGGACCCTGAAAGTTCGAGTCTTTAACCCTAACCCTAAGCATCTCGTTCAGTCGATGAACATCTCGGCCGGGGTGGAAACTGGCTGACCGAGGTGGCTTATCCGATCCTTAACTGAGAGTTAATGTGTTAGAGTTTGCCAAATCCTATTCTTAGTATACCTTTCTGGTTCAAAGCAAGCTTAGGATGAGACTTACCCGGTAATTCCTTAGTTTGTGTACCAACGATCATAAGTGTAGGTAATAAAGGCTTGTCCTTTATTGGGGTTTGAGTGTGCTTCCATCCCATCTTTGTGAGTTAGCCTGAGACTTACCCGGTAAAGGTTGATTCTATTCCCTTAGATGGTGTGTTAGTTTGAGGCAATAGTTCTTTATCTTAATTCCTTGAGACTTACCCGGTAATAGGAGTTACGGTTTGGGATTAGTGTGTAGTGAGACTTACCCGGTGATCTACTCCACTTTAGAAACACCTTCCCCATGCAAAAATCTCAGCTTTGTCCGCTTATCTATAGATCTTGAGTTGGAACCACAACTAGATGCTTTAATCCCTAGAATTGCATGTTTGCTTATTTGACATCTTATTCATCTTTGATTGTATACTTGCTCTTGTGGTTAGCATCAACACTAGCATACCGTATTGGACTTTGTTTCACTAAGTCCCTGTGATCGACCCCTGGAATTTTCTTGCTTTTACTACGATTGACCCGTACACTGCGGGTTCGCATCCTTGTTTTAAGCTTAAGTCTAGGGTTATAAATTTAAAGCTTGCACACACCTTTCGGAGCTTATAAAGATCATGAAGGAGAAGATGCCACCTAAGTTGAGAGATCCCGGCTCATTTTGCATTCCCATTCAAGTTGGGGATGTCACTTGTGAAGCCTTATGTGATCTAGGAGCCAGCGTGAGCATCATTCCGCTGGAGCTATGCATTAAGATCGGTCTTGGAGAGCCCAAGCCGGTCAAGATTCGACTTTACATGGCGGATCGCTCCATCACCCATCCCGTGGGCATTTTGGAAGACGTTCCGGTCAAGTTAGGTAACTTCTATCTACCCATAGATTTTGTCGTACTTGACATTCCCGCAGATTATCCTGTTCCTATCATTCTCGGGAGGCCATTTCTAGCAACTTCGGGTTGCAATGTGGATTGCAAGAACGCCAAGTTGAAATTCAACGTTGGTGGCGATGAGGTGGAGTTCGCACTACTTGCAGCCATGAAGGGGGAGCAACTAACTGATGATATCTTCAACATCTACGATGAAGAGGAATCAAGAGAATCGGTGAGCTCTATCCTTATTAAAGATCCACTCGAAAGAGTTATAAGTTTCAGTTTAATGGAGGAAGGTATAGATGCTTCTTGTGATGCAGATATACGGAGCCTGAAGGCACTGGAAGAAGATCCAGGAGCCATAACTGAGAAGCTGATCCAGGAAACGAAGATTTCCAGCCTCGGATCCAGTAGCAGTACCTCGACCGAGGCACTTTCTGGACTGAGCGAGGCGTCTGAAGAACACCTCGGACAACGCCTTTGCGCCTCGACCGAGATCGACAGAGAGACAATGTCAACTGAGATTGCTGAGAATGACAATTTTTCTACTCCCTTCTCTGACATTCACCCACAGTTGGCGGATCATTCTCTCCACCAACTTTCTGATAATAAAGGTCCTTGGTATGCTGATATTGTGAATTATCTTGTTTGCCAGGAAATACCACCCGGATTGACGTACTCCCAAAAGAAGAGATTCTTCAAGGAAGTACGACATTACTACTGGGATGAGCCGCTTCTATTCAAGCGCGGACCGGATGGGATGCTTCGAAGGTGCATTCCGGAAGACGAAGTTAATAGCGTCATAAAGCATTGTCACTCACTTCCATGTGGAGGGCATGCTAGCACCGATAAAACATGCGCCAAGGTATTGCGTTCCGGTTTCTTTTGGCCTACATTATTTAAGGATGTGCAATCTTTTGTTGTTTCTTGTGATGCATGCCAAAGAACAGGGAACCTATCAAGGAGGAACGAGATGCCACTTAACAACATCCAAGAAGTGGAAATCTTTGATGTATGGGGGATTGACTTCATGGGACCTTTCCCATCCTCCGGAGGAAACCTCTACATTCTCCTTGCAGTGGATTACGTCTCTAGATGGGTCGAAGCCATCGCTTCTCCCACTAACGACGCCAAGGTGGTTGTGAAGTTCTTGAATAGAACTATCTTTCCACGATTTGGAACTCCACGCATCATCATCAGCGATGGAGGAACGCATTTCATCAACCGGAAGTTTAAGGCACTTCTATCGAAGTATGGGGTAACCCACAAGGTATCAACCGCTTATCACCCTCAAACTAGTGGACAGGTCGAGATCTCAAACAGAGAAATCAAAGCAATTTTGGAGAAGACCGTCTCTAGGACGAGGAAGGATTGGTCCATGAAATTAGACGATGCTCTTTGGGCGTACAGGACCGCATTCAAGACTCCCATAGGCACCACCCCTTATAATTTGGTGTATGGGAAATCTTGCCACTTGCCCGTTGAGTTGGAGCACAAAGCGTATTGGGCTATCAAATGGTTGAACTTTGACATTAAGGAGGCTGGTGAGAAGCGACTATTGGAACTTAACGAGCTGGAAGAGCTGCGTTTGAACGCCTACGAGAATGCCAAGATCTACAAGGAAAGGACGAAGAGATGGCATGACAAGCGTATCGTTCCAAAGGAGCTTAACGAAGGAGACTTAGTTCTACTCTTCAACTCCCGCCTCCGTCTTTTTCCAGGTAAGTTGAAATCTAGATGGACCGGACCTTACGTTGTGAAACATGTCTTCCCTCATGGTGCAGTTGAGATATGGGGCGAAACTAGCGGAAGCTTCAAGGTCAACGGTCATAGACTTAAGAAGTACCAACCGGAAACGCCGGTTGAGGAGGTCGCACCGATCTACCTCCTTTGAGACGCACTATGGTCCAGCTAGCGACCTTAAATCAAGCGCTTCTTGGGAGGCAACCCAAGACAGATAACAGGAAGGAGCACTCCAGAAAAGGGAGAAGTTCGAGATTCTGAGAAGAAAGAGGCACCTCGGTCACTGTCAGAACACCTCGACCGAGTTGATTCTTGAAGCAACCGAGGCGACTAGGGTTTCTGCAGAACCGCCTCGGTCCGTACCACCTCGGTCCAGTCGAGACCATCTCGACCGAGGTGACAGCAGATCTCGCGACAGTATAAAAAGGAAAAATTACTTTTCACTTTTTATTTTTACGCATTTCGACCGCGGCGACAGAGGCACCTCGCTCTCCCTCGTTTCTCACTCTTTTTCGACGATTTCTGCTTCAAAACCGCAATTGAGGAGTAGAGGAGTCGATTGCAACTACAGATCTGCAAGAACTCTGAGTGTTTCGACCGAAACGAAGCGAAAAAGGTTCGAAAACCCTAACCGACTCGTTTACTGCTTATTGGGCTTTGGTTGCCCTTGTTTCTGTTGAGGAAATCTATAAGTACCCCTTAGGAAGCAATTGTAGTGATTTTTGGGGGAAAAGAACTGAAAATCAGAGAATAGAAATCGACACTGCTACGCCTCGGTCCGGTCGAACTGCATCTCGACCGAGGTGATTTCTGAGGTTTGTCAGTCGACCGAGGTGGTCTGACAGACTGTTTGTGAAGATGAGTTCAGACAGAATACTAGCCCTGAGAGACAGATCTTCACCCTCCCCTTCCCCTTCTTCTTCCCGTCCCTACCGCCCGGTCATCCACGAGAGATGTCGGGTAGATTACGAGAGGATAGCGGGCCGTCCGGTTATCGCACCGCGATTTCTGGAGGTATCCGCTTTTGACTGCCTAGGGTTAGAGGCTGACCTTAGGAGGATGATAGCTACAGTCGGGCTGGATCAGTTTTCTGAGATCCGAGCCCCAGCCTACATAGAGCCGACACTAGAGTTCGTCAGCTCCTTCTCCTACCTACCCACAGAGGGATCTGTGAAGTATCGGCTGATGAGCCGGAACTTCATAGTTCCATTAGAGATATTCAGAGAGATTTTCAGCTTTCCTACCCCTACAGCTGTAGACTTCCCCTCCCGATCCGTAGCTAGGGAGTTTTGGGGACAGATAGCCCACATCACTACACATGCAGACAGATGGCGCCCTGGAGATTCCAGGGAGAAGGTCATCTTCCACCCAGCTTTCAGACTCGCCCACCGGATATTCAGCGAGATGCTTCTGGCGCGTACTGAGACGCCCCAGAAGATCAGACAGGGGGAGCTATTCTCACTATACTGCATGGTCACGGGAGGATACCCTGACTTTGGCTTGATGCTGGCAGAGGATCTGCACAGGATCAAGGCCAAAGGGAAGGGTGATATTTGCTGTGGAGGTCTAGTCACCCACATCGCCTCCTACCACGGGATGGATCTCAGTATCTGCACATTGGCGGCGGCTCCGAAGCCGCTGGGTCTGCAGGAGATGATCACGAGGCGGATTCTTGTTCCTCGTGGGCTGACTACTCCGTATGTTGCCATGCCTTGGGAGCGGACAGCGCCTCAGGGCATCAGATGGTCTGCACAGTTTTCGGTCTTCGACCCACATTTTTGGCAGACAGCATGGGTCCCGCTGATGGAGGACTACAGAGAGGGAGCAGCTGCTGCTGCTGCAGCTGCTGAGGAGGCTGAGGAGGCTGAGGAGGAGGACGATGATGACGAGACAGTTGAGGAGAGAGGAGGCGGCGTCCCGATGGACACAGGGACAGATACAGCTGGGACGAGCGCGCCTCCCATTATTGATTTGGATGAGGATGAGGAGGATACTGAGCCTGCACCTGCTGCACCTCCCGTTAGATCTACTAGACGTCGGACACGCCGTCACAGAGATGCAGAGGCTCATCGTCGGATCGACGAGTTGACAGAGCAGATGATAGACTCATATGCTGCCCTTACAGTAGACATGCATGAGAGGTTTGCCGCCCAGCACCGACACCTTGACAGCTGGACTCAGCAGATGTTGGAGGGGCAGCACTATCAGCGTAGGATGATGGAGCTACAGTTCCAGCAGACTATGGGCTATCCATTCGATCCGACCCAGTATCCTTATGTACCACCACCACCACCACCGGATCAGGACTACTGAGGAGCTGCAGAGTTTTATTTATTATATTTTTATGCAGTTCGGCTCTTTATCCGGTGAGTCCTCCTTTCTTTCAGACCTTATTTACACCCACTGGGACAGTGTGTCTCAAGTATGGGGTATTTAGTTGATGTATTATCTGACTTATTCGACTCATGATGTATTATTTGACCTTTGATGTATTATTTACCGGATATTTTCATATTTATGCTTCATTCTGCATTTATATGTTTATCTGAGATTGCATGCATACTTACAGGTTATTTGATTGAGAAAAACGTCGAAACCGAAAAAAAAATGGTTTTAAAAAATTTTTGACCTCGACCGGGACAGTTCTGGCAAAACGAGGTGTTTCACCTCGGTTGAACCAAGAACATCTCGACCGAGGTGGGTTAACTGAGAGTTTTCGAAAACGATTTTTGTGTTACTTATCTGGATATGATCTCAGTGAAGATCTTGTTTACCGACTGGATTTAAATTCTTTATATGTTTGAAATGTTTTATGATATGTTTAAGTTGCTAAATGCTTTGTTTGAAATTATTGGCATGTTTAATACTTTATTTTTATCCAAATTATGTTGAATTTGAAGGTTGACACCGCAGCATAAGTTCTCTCACATTCTTCTTGGAAAGACCAAGGCATTTCATTCTTCTTCTTCTTCTTCTTCTTGATCATGCTTAGCCCCTCATATACATATTGCCTCCCTTTACCTATCCGGGAATTTGGAAGCAAGCGAAGTGGTGAAAGCAAGTCAAAAGTTGAGAAGTGGCTGAAAGTGAAAGTGTTAGAAAGCAATAATAGGTTTGGGGAAGTCAATCATGAAGATGAGTAACTCGGCACCATTCACATAGCCGGGTGTTTGTGTCTTGCCAAAGTCGGATTGAGCGATATTCCTAACGGGTCATGGTATGTGCATCAAGGGTTTGATGCATCTCAAGAAATTGATGATTGCGGATTTCCTAGGCTTCGGTTATTGTGCACCTCTGTCCATGCATCCCAAAAAAGTAAAGTAAAAGAAAAAAAGTGTGAAATAAGCAAAGCTTATTGGTGGAAGATGTTGCAAGTCAAAGTGAAAGTGAAGTTCATCCTTTTCCCGGATTCTAGCACCACATTACCTTACATACATCCCTACCCTACACGTTTCTTGACCTTTTCTTTTGGGAAGCCCTTGAGACCTTGAGCTTGTTGATTGACTTAGCGGTTTAAACTGGATTATACATGATTAATTTTGATAATTATGATTTATTATGCATTCTATGGTTTTATGCAAAGATGAACAACTTTTCTATATTTATAAAATGTTTTGATCATATTGAGTTTTTAATTCCAGGAAGTATTCTCTTAGAGTGATCTAAGATGGTTGCACACCATAAAATGTTTTTGAAAGACTTTTCATTGATTTTCTTGACTTATAATCCATTCTATCTTGTCTTTTATATAAAGAACTTGCTTGGGGACAAGCAAGGACTAAGTATGGGGTATTTTGATAGCATGAATTATAGTCTATTCCCTTAGATGGTGTGTTAGATTGAGGTTATAGTTCTTTATCTTAATTCCTTGAGACTTACCCGGTAATAGGAGTTACGGTTTAGCATTAGTGTGTAGTGAGACTTACCCGGTGATCTACTCCACTTTAGAAACACCTTCCCCATGCAAAAATCTCAGCTTTGTCCGCTTATCTATAGATCTTGAGTTGGAACCACAACTAGATGCTTTAATCCCTAGAATTGCATGTTTGCTTTATTTGACATCTTATTCATCTTTGATTGTGTTAATTGCTCTTGTGGTTAGACATTAGCATACCGTTTCGACTTTGTTTCACCAGGTCCCTGTGATCGACCCCTGGAATTTTCTTGCTTTTACTACGATTGACCCGTACACTGCGGGTTCGCATCCTTGTTTTAAGCTTAAGTCTAGGGTTATAAATTTAAAGCTTGCACACACCGTTTGGAGCGAACAAGTTTTTGGACGAGGAAGGATTGGTCCATGAAATTAGACGATGCTCTTTGGGCATACAGGACCGCATTCAAGACTCCCATAGGCACCACCCCTTATAACTTGGTGTATGGGAAATCTTGCCACTTGCCCGTTGAGTTGGAGCACAAAGCGTATTGGGCTATCAAATGGTTGAACTTTGACATTAAGGAGGCTGGTGAGAAGCGACTATTGGAACTTAACGAGCTGGAAGAGCTGCGTTTGAACGCCTATGAGAATGCCAAGATCTACAAGGAAAGGACGAAGAGATGGCATGACAAGCGTATCGTTCCAAAGGAGCTTAACGAAGGAGATTTAGTTCTACTCTTCAACTCCCGCCTCCGTCTTTTTCCAGGTAAGTTGAAATCTAGATGGACCGGACCTTACGTTGTGAAACATGTCTTCCCTCATGGTGCAGTTGAGATATGGGGCGAAACTAGCGGAAGCTTCAAGGTCAACGGTCATAGACTTAAGAAGTACCAACCGGAAACGCCGGTTGAGGAGGTCGCACCGATCTACCTCCTTTGAGACGCATCATGGTCCAGCTAGCGACCTTAAATCAAGCGCTTCTTGGGAGGCAACCCAAGGTATTGCTTTCTTTCCCGTTTTCTAGTCTAGTTTAGATAGTTTTTGTTTTTGCTTTGCTTTGCTTTGCTTTGTTTTTGGCGTTCTGGACAGATAACAGGAAGGAACACTCCAGGAAAGGGAGAAGTTCGAGATTCTGAGAAGAAAGAGGCACCTCGGTCACTGTCAGAACACCTCGACCGAGTTGATTCTTGAAGCAACCGAGGCGACTAGGGTTTCTGCAGAACCGCCTCGGTCCGTACCACCTCGGTCCAGTCGAGACCATCTCGACCGAGGTGACAGCAGATCCAGTAACAGTATAAAAAGGGGAAAAAAAATTACTTTTCACTTTTTTTACTTCGTTTCGACCGCGGCGCACAGAATCGCCTCGCTCCCTCATTTCTCGCTCGTTTTCGAAGATTTCCTCTTCCAAACCGAGATTAAAGAGTAGAGGAGTCGATTACTACAACAGATCTGCAAGAAATTTGAGCGATTCGACCAAAACGAGGTAAAAACGTTCGAAAACCTAACTCGTTCGTTTTCTGCTATTTGGGCTTTGGTTGCCCTTGTTTCTGTTGAGAAAAGGCATAAGTACCCCTTAGGAAGCAATTGTAGTGATTTTGGGGGGAAAAGAACTGAAAATCAGAGAATAGAAATCGACACTGCTACGCCTCGGTCCGGTCGAACTGCATCTCGACCGAGGTGATTTCTGAGGGTTGTCAGTCAACCGAGGTGGTCTGACAGAGTGTTAGTGAAAATGAGTTCAGATCGCCGATTAGCTTTGAGAGACAGATCCTCACCTTCCCCTTCTCCTTCTTCTTCCCGTCCCTACCGCCCGGTCATCCACGAGAGATGTCGGGTAGATTACGAGAGGATAGCGGGCCGTCCGGTTATCGCACCGCGATTTCTGGAGGTATCCGCTTTTGACTGCCTAGGGTTAGAGGCTGACCTTAGGAGGATGATAGCTACAGTCGGGCTGGATCAGTTTTCTGAGATCCGAGCCCCAGCCTACATAGAGCCGACACTAGAGTTCGTCAGCTCCTTCTCCCACCTACCCACAGAGGGATCTGTGAAGTATCGGCTGATGAGCCGGAACTTCATAGTTCCATTAGAGATATTCAGAGAGATTTTCAGCTTTCCTACCCCTACAGCTGTAGACTTCCCCTCCCGATCCGTAGCTAGGGAGTTTTGGGGACAGATAGCCCACATCACTACACATGCAGACAGATGGCGCCCTGGAGATTCCAGGGAGAAGGTCATCTTCCACCCAGCTTTCAGACTCGCCCACCGGATATTCAGCGAGATGCTTCTGGCGCGTACTGAGACGCCCCAGAAGATCAGACAGGGGGAGCTATTCTCACTATACTGCATGGTCACGGGAGGATACCCTGACTTTGGCTTGATGCTGGCAGAGGATCTGCACAGGATCAAGGCCAAAGGGAAGGGTGATATTTGCTGTGGAGGTCTAGTCACCCACATCGCCTCCTACCACGGGATGGATCTCAGTATCTGCACATTGGCGGCGGCTCCGAAGCCGCTGGGTCTGCAGGAGATGATCACGAGGCGGATTCTTGTTCCTCGTGGGCTGACTACACCGTATGTTGCCATGCCTTGGGAGCGGACAGCGCCTCAGGGCATCAGATGGTCTGCACAGTTTTCGGTCTTCGACCCACATTTTTGGCAGACAGCATGGGTCCCGCTGATGGAGGACTACAGGGAGGGAGCAGCTGCTGCTGCTGCAGCTGCTGAGGAGGCTGAGGAGGCTGAGGAGGAGGACGATGATGACGAGACAGTTGAGGAGAGAGGAGGCGGCGTCCCGATGGACACAGGGACAGATACAGCTGGGACGAGCGCGCCTCCCATTATTGATTTGGATGAGGATGAGGAGGATACTGAGCCTGCACCTGCTGCACCTCCCGTTAGATCTACTAGACGTCGGACACGCCGTCACAGAGATGCAGAGGCTCATCGTCGGATCGACGAGTTGACAGAGCAGATGATAGACTCATATGCTGCCCTTACAGTAGACATGCATGAGAGGTTTGCCGCCCAGCACCGACACCTTGACAGCTGGACTCAGCAGATGTTGGAGGGGCAGCACTATCAGCGTAGGATGATGGAGCTACAGTTCCAGCAGACTATGGGCTATCCATTCGATCCGACCCAGTATCCTTATGTACCACCACCACCACCACCGGATCAGGACTACTGAGGAGCTGCAGAGTTTTATTTATTATATTTTTATGCAGTTCGGCTCTTTATCCGGTGAGTCCTCTTTCATTTAGACTTTTATTATACCCACTGGGACAGTGTGTCTCAAGTATGGGGTATTTATATGTATTATTTGACTACGTGACTATTTGTATTCGATACTTTTGATGTATGACATTTTATCGGATATTTATATTTATGCTTCACTTTTGCATTTATATGTTTATCTGAGATTGCATGCATACTTATAGGTTATTTGATTGAGAAAAACGTCGAAACTGAAAGAAAACTGGTTTTAAAAAAAATTTTTTGACCTCGACCGGGACAGTTCTGGCAAAACGAGGTGTTTCACCTCGGTTGAACCAAGAACATCTCGACCGAGGTGGGTTAACTGAGAGTTTTCGAAAACGATTTTTGTGTTACTTATCTGGATATGATCTCAGTGAAGATTTTGTTTACCGACTGGATTTAAATTCTTTATATGTTTGAAATGTTTTATGATATGTTTAAGTTGCTAAATGCTTTGTTTGAAATTATTGGCATGTTTAATACCTTATTTTTATCCAAATTATGTTGAATTTGAAGGTTGACACCGCAGCATAAGTTCTCTCACGTTCTTCTTGGAAAGACCAAGGCAATTCATTCTTCTTCTTCTTCTTCTTCTTGATCATGCTTAGCCCCTCATATACATATTGCCTCCCTTTACCTATCCGGGAATTTGGAAGCAAGCGAAGTGGTGAAAGCAAGTCAAAAGTTGAGAAGTGGCTGAAAGTGAAAGTGTTAGAAAGCAATAATAGGTTTGGGGAAGTCAATCATGAAGATGAGTAACTCGGCACCATTCACATAGCCGGGTGTTTGTGTCTTGCCAAAGTCGGATTGAGCGATATTCCTAACGGGTCATGGTATGTGCATCAAGGGTTTGACGCATCTCGAGAAATTGATGATTGCGGATTTCCTAGGCTTCGGTTATTGTGCACCTCTATCCATGCATCCCAAAAAGTAAAGTAAAAGAGAAAAAGTGTGAAATAAGCAAAGCTTATTGGTGGAAGATGTTGCAAGTCAAAGTGAAAGTGAAGTTCATCCTTTCCCGGATTCTAGCACCACATTACCTTACATACATCCCTACCCTACGCGTTTCTTAAACCTTTTCTTTTTGGGAAGCCCTTGAGACCTCGAGCTTGTTGATTGACTTAGCGGTTTAAATCGGATTATACATGATTAATTTTGATAATTATGATTTATTATGCATTCTATGATTTTATGCAAAGATGAACAACTTTCCTATATTTATAAAATGTTTTGATCATATTGAGTTTTTAATTTCCAGGAAGTACTCTCTTAGAGTGATCTATGATAGTTGCACACCATAAAAATATTTTTGAAGGACTTCTCATTGATTTTCTTGACTTATAATCCATTCTATCTTGATTTCTATATGAGGAACTTGCTTAGGGACAAGCAAGGGCTAAGTATGGGGTATTTTGATAGCATGAATTATAGTCTATATTTTGGGGTTTGTTTGGACGTTTTATCTTTCATAATCTGCATGTTTGTATGTACATTATGTGACTTTACTACCATTTCATCTACCTCTGCGAGAATCGAGGTCTACACCTAGTTTCGTTGTAATTGCAGGTAATATGGTACGTTTTACATCAAAAGAAGCAAAAAGGAGTCAAGAGTCATTTGGAGCTATATCCAGGAAGCATAGCCATGGATTGAAGATTTACTTTGGACCAGTTTTGAGAGATTCTACCTTCAGTTGTGAGTCACCTCGGTTGACTCGAGATTCATCTCGACCGAGGCGATCCAGAGACACCGACTCGACCGAGGCGGACACCTAGGACGCGGCGAGAATATTTTATTCTTGGCTGAGATCTTTTAAAATTGGAAAGTGATCCTATATTTTTGGGCTGAGCTTCTAGAAGGAAGGAGATATGCAGAATCATATATTTTACCTATATTTATGGGATAATATCTTCTTAAGATTTATTATCTTTGGAGGTTTATTTTTCCTATAAAAAGGGTTGATTTTCTACAATTTCGACATCACGCTATACCACCGATCAGGGTTTACAAGCGCAGCAGCCGCATCCTACTCCAATTTGGGAGATTCGAAGAACCTTTTTGAAGGTTGAAGGAAGATTGAAGACTATAGCTTTATAGCTTTTTGGAGGGTTTTGTAAGATTGTCTTCAATTCCTTTCCTTGTTGTCTTGTCTTGTTGGATTGCTATCCAAGGAACGCTTTTGTTGTGATATTTGATTCAGTTATTGAAGTTTTTTTCATTAAATTCTTCTTTGTTCAAATATTCACCTTCTTCCCTTACATTTAATACTTTCATTATGATGATGAGTGGCTAATTTCCTTGTGTGATTCTAGGGTGATTGGCTGAAGGTTGTGGGAAAAACAATGATAGAATGATCTTAATCACAGTAGGATCCTGAAAGTTCGAGTCTTTAACCTTAACCCTAAGCATCTCGTTCAGTCGATGAACATCTCGGCCGGGGTGGAAACTGGCTGACCGAGGTGGCTTATCCGATCCTTAACTGAGAGTTAATGTGTTAGAGTTTGCCAAATCCTATTCTTATTATACCTTTCTGGTTCAAAGCAAGCTTAGGATGAGACTTACCCGGTAATTCCTTAGTTTGTGTACCAACGATCATAAGTTTAGGTAATAAAGGCTTGTCCTTTATTGGGGTATGAGTGTGCTTCCATCCCATCTTTGTGAGTTAGCCTGAGACTTACCCGGTAAAGGTTGATTCTATTCCCTTAGATGGTGTGTTAGTTTGAGGTTATAGTTCTTTATCTTGATTCCTTGAGACTTACCCGGTAATAGGAGTTACGGTTTGGGATTAGTGTGTAGTGAGACTTACCCGGTGATCTACTCCACTTTAGAAACACCTTCCCCATGCAAAAACCTCAGCTTTGTCCGCTTATCTATAGATCTTGAGTCGGAACCACAACTAGATGCTTTAATCCCTAGAATCGCATGTTTGCTTTATTTGACATCTTATTCATCTTTGATTGTATTACTTGCTCTTGTGGTTAGCATCAACACTAGCATACCGTATTGGACTTTGTTTCACTAAGTCCCTGTGATCGACCCCTGGAATTTTCTTGCTTTTACTACGATTGACCCGTACACTGCGGGTTCGCATCCTTGTTTTAAGCTTAAGTCTAGGGTTATAAATTTAAAGCTTGCACACACCGTTTGGAGCGAACAAGTTTTTGGCGCCGTTGCCGGGGACTTGGTCTAGACCGAGCCGGTACGGTTTGCTTTCGGGGCGCTTGCCCCTATTGCTACTAACTACTCTTTCTATGAGTTTTGTAGTTTTCAGGATTTCTGATGGCTATGTTTGATCCAGCCTGGATAGCAAGACAAAGTGCTAGGGCAGATTATTATGAATACTTGGAGGAAAAGTACTCCTTCTATTGGTTCAACAATGAATGGGAAAGAGAAGAAGCCATTCAGCGTGAACTTGCGATATGGGATGAGAAGAATGTCCCTAGAAAGACTTATGAGCAACCTCTTGAAGACTCTCTCGAATCTAGGTTGGAGAAGTTGATGAAGAAGGTGACGGAGCTCAAGGAAAGCACCCTATCCTATGCTAAGCCAGAAGAGGAGCATAAGGAAGTGTTGCACGTTTCGAGCATACCTCCAGTCAAACCAGAAGTTTCTCCTGAAGCTTTTGAGGTAGAAGATGTGGAAGATCTCGATCTGACTGTTGAGACCTCGGTCAAGGTGGAAGTGACCTCGGTCGAGATGAAAGAAGAACTTGCCGAACCGGAAAAGGCAGATGCAAAAGACTTTGGCCAAATTACTGAGATTGTGGTCAAGGTGGAAGAAAGACCATCTGAACTGAGAGAGATTTCGTGTGTGGATTATCAACCCAGCATGAAACTTGTCTCAAACCTTGGAGAACTTTGCAAGGTACATTCTCCTACTTCATTTGAATTCCCTATTAATATTTCTGAATTTTTCAGGAAAGCACCGGAGAGTTGGAGGTCTCTTCCGAAAGAACCTCCTAAGATCAAGATGAAATCTCTCTTGAAATTGTTGGAGGAAGATGCTCCTTGGATTATAAGGAGTGAAGTTAACAAGCGCTTCACCGCTAAGGCAACGAAGTGTTATTTGTTCAAGTATGGGGTCCCTCGCATGCTCAGGACCCTGTACCATCCCCAAGCTATAGATGGGGAAGCTGCTATGATTCTCGAGAAACTATTTTCTCGATCAAGGAAAGAATGGGACGCAAGGCTAGATTATGTCCCATTGAAGTGCAGGAAGTCTAGAAGGATTCCGGTGAGAATCAAACCGTATAAGCTTGTACGTGGGAGATCTTACCATTTGCCGGTGAAATTAGGAACCGGAACCTTTTTGGAAGAATTTTATGATGGATGTGATGAGCACTCCATGGTGTTCAAGGTACATTGAGTAATTCTATGGAGAAGGGTCCAGCTAGCGACCTTAAACCAAGCGCTTCTTGGGAGGCAACCCAAGGTATTGCTTTCTTCTCCCGTTTTCTAGTCTAGTTTAGATAGTTGCTTTGTTTTTGTTTTCCTCTAGACAACAACCAGGTATTCCAAAAGGAAGGATCACAATTCAGGAGCTACAGTGGAAGAACAAAATTTCGAGAAGTTGAGGAAACGAGCTTTACTGAGATACATCTCGGGTACTGTCAGAACACCTCGACCGAGATGTACTTCGCCAACCGAGATGGTCTTATCTGGGAGCTGTTTCTTACTTCTTCATGCAGTTTAGCTATGTTCGGTGAGTATCCTGTCCTTAGACTTATTCTGACCCACTGGGACAGTGTGTCTCAAGTATGGGGTATTTAGTTGATGTATTATCTGACTTATTCGACTTATGATGTATTATTTACCGGATATTTTCATATTCATGCTTTATTCTGCATTTATATGTTTATCTGAGATTGCATGCATACTTACAGGTTATTTGATTGAGAAAAACGTCGAAACCGAAAAAAAATGGTTTTAAAAAAAATTTTTGACCTCGACCGGGACAGTTCTGGCAAAACGAGGTGTTTCACCTCGGTTGAACCAAGAACATCTCGACCGAGGTGGGTTAACTGAGAGTTTTCGAAAACAATTTTTGTGTTACTTATCTGGATATGATCTCGGTGAAGATTTTGTTTACCGACTGGATTTAAATTCTTTATATGTTTGAAATGTTTTATGATATGTTTAAGTTGCTAAATGCTTTGTTTGAAATTATTGGCATGTTTAATACTTTATTTTTATCCAAATTATGTTGAATTTGAAGGTTGACACCGCAGCATAAGTTCTCTCACGTTCTTCTTGGAAAGACCAAGGCAATTCATTCTTCTTCTTCTTCTTCTTCTTGATCATGCTTAGCCCCTCATATACATATTGCCTCCCTTTACCTATCCGGGAATTTGGAAGCAAGCGAAGTGGTGAAAGCAAGTCAAAAGTTGAGAAGTGGCTGAAAGTGAAAGTGTTAGAAAGCAATAATAGGTTTGGGGAAGTCAATCATGAAGATGAGTAACTCGGCACCATTCACATAGCCGGGTGTTTGTGTCTTGCCAAAGTCGGATTGAGCGATATTCCTAACGGGTCATGGTATGTGCATCAAGGGTTTGACGCATCTCGAGAAATTGATGATTGCGGATTTCCTAGGCTTCGGTTATTGTGCACCTCTGTCCATGCATCCCAAAAAGTAAAGTAAAAGAAAAAAAAGTGTGAAATAAGCAAAGCTTATTGGTGGAAGATGTTGCAAGTCAAAGTGAAAGTGAAGTTCATCCTTTTCCCGGATTCTAGCACCACATTACCTTACATACATCCCTACCCTACACGTTTCTTGACCTTTCTTTTGGGAAGCCCTTGAGACCTTGAGCTTGTTGATTGACTTAGCGGTTTAAATCGGATTATACATGATTAATTTTGATAATTATGATTTATTATGCATTCTATGATTTTATGCAAAGATGAACAACTTTCCTATATTTATAAAATGTTTTGATCATATTGAGTTTTTAATTTCCAGGAAGTACTCTCTTAGAGTGATCTATGATAGTTGCACACCATAAAATGTTTTTGAAAGACTTTTCATTGATTTTCATGACTTATAATCCATTCTATCTTGATTTCTATATGAGGAACTTGCTTAGGGACAAGCAAGGGCTAAGTATGGGGTATTTTGATAGCATGAATTATAGTCTATATTTTGGAGTTTGTTTGGACGTTTTATCTTTCATAATCTGCATGTTTGTATGTACATTATGTGATTTTACTACCATTTCATCTACCTTTGCGAGAATCGAGGTCTACACCTAGTTTCGTTGTAATTGCAGGTAATATGGTACGTTTTGCATCGAAAAGGAGCAAAAGGAGTCAAGAGTCATTTGGAGCTACATTGAGGAGCAAAAAGGAATCCTTCAGGAAGCATATCCATGATTAAAGATTTACTTTGGACCAGTTTTGAGAGATTCTGCATTCAGTTATGATCACCTCGGTTGACCAGAGATTCATCTCGACCGAGGCGATCCAGAGACGCCGACTCGACCGAGGCGAACACCTAGGACGCGGCGAGAATATTTTATTTTTGGGCTGAGCTTCTAGAAGGAAGGAGATATGCAGAATCATATATTTTACCTATATTTATGGGATAATATCTTCTTAAGATTTCTTATCTTTGGAGGGTTATTTTTCCTATAAAAAGGGTTGGATTTTCCACAAATCCGATCATGCTTAGAGGCTGAAAACATCCGCTTACAGTTAGAACAACCCGCTATCAGCGCAGCAGCCGCATCCTACTCCAATTTGGGAGATTCGAAGAACCTTTTTGAAGGTTGAAGGAAGATTGAAGACTATAGCTTTATAGCTTTTTGGAGGGTTTTGTAAGATTGTCTTCAATTCCTTTCCTTGTTGTCTTGTCTTGTTGGATCATTATCCAAGGAACGATTTTGTGTGATATTTGATTCAGTTATTGAAGTGTTTTCATTAAATTCTTCTTTGTTCAAATATTCACCTTCTTCCCATATATTTAATACTTTCATTATGATGATGAGTGGCTAATTTCCTTGTGTGATTCTAGGGTGATTGGCTGAAGGTTGTGGGAAAAACAATGATAGAATGATCTTAATCACAGTAGGACCCTGAAAGTTCGAGTCTTTAACCCTAACCCTAAGCATCTCGTTCAGTCGATGAACATCTCGGCCGGGGTGGAAACTGGCTGACCGAGGTGGCTTATCCGATCCTTAACTGAGAGTTAATGTGTTAGAGTTTGCCAAATCCTATTCTTAGTATACCTTTCTGGTTCAAAGCAAGCTTAGGATGAGACTTACCCGGTAATTCCTTAGTTTGTGTACCAACGATCATAAGTGTAGGTAATAAAGGCTTGTCCTTTATTGGGGTTTGAGTGTGCTTCCATCCCATCTTTGTGAGTTAGCCTGAGACTTACCCGGTAAAGGTTGATTCTATTCCCTTAGATGGTGTGTTAGTTTGAGGTTATAGTTCTTTATCTTGATTTCTTGAGACTTACCCGGTAATAGGAGTTACGGTTTGGGATTAGTGTGTAGTGAGACTTACCCGGTGATCTACTCCACTTTAGAAACACCTTCCCCATGCAAAAACCTCAGCTTTGTCCGCTTATCTATAGATCTTGAGTTGAAACCACAACTAGATGCTTTAATCCCTAGAATTGCATGTTTGCTTTATTTGACATCTTATTCATCTTTGATTGTATTACTTGCTCTTGTGGTTAGCATCAACACTAGCATACCGTATTGGACTTTGTTTCACTAAGTCCCTGTGATCGACCCCTGGAATTTTCTTGCTTTTACTACGATTGACCCGTACACTGCGGGTTCGCATCCTTGTTTTAAGCTTAAGTCTAGGGTTATAAATTTAAAGCTTGCACACACCTTTTGGAGCGAACAAGTTTTTGATATTATCCCATAAATATAGGTAAAATATATGATTCTGCATATCTCCTTCCTTCTAGAAGCTCAGCCCAAAAATATAAGATCACTTTCCAATTTTAAAAGATCTCAGCCAAGAATAAAATATTCTCGCCGCGTCCTAGGTGTTCGCCTCGGTCGAGTCGGCGTCTCTGGATCGCCTCGGTCGAGATGAATCTCTGGTCAACCGAGGTGATCATAACTGAATGCAGAATCTCTCAAAACTGGTCCAAAGTAAATCTTTAATCATGGATATGCTTCCTGAAGGATTCCTTTTTGCTCCTCAATGTAGCTCCAAATGACTCTTGACTCCTTTTGCTCCTTTTCGATGCAAAACGTACCATATTACCTGCAATTACAACGAAACTAGGTGTAGACCTCGATTCTCGCAAAGGTAGATGAAATGGTAGTAAAATCACATAATGTACATACAAACATGCAGATTATGAAAGATAAAACGTCCAAACAAACTCCAAAATATAGACTATAATTCATGCTATCAATCACAAGAAACAACAAACTTTTGTACATCTTTGAAAAGTGTAGGCCAATAAAAGCCGGAACGAAGTACCTTAGCACAAGTCTTGTGGGAACTAGCATGTCCGCCACATGGTAGAGAATGGCAGTGTCGGATGACGCTATCTATCTCATCTTCGGGAACACATCTCCTGTAGATGCCATCTGGACCTCTTTTGAATAGAAGAGGTTCGTTCCAATAGAATTGCCGGACGTCTCTAAAGAATTTCTTCTTTTGAGCATATGAAAGTCCGGGTGGAATCTCCTGACAAACAAGGTAATTTACAATGTCAGCAAACCATGGATCATTACCTTGTGATATGTGTTGAAGACACTCTTCAATTTCGTGCAGCTGCTCGTCAGGGAAGGAGTCGTCTATCGGAAGCTCATCTGACTTGCCGGTGAGCTGCGGGAGACGACTAAGGTGATCGGCGACGGAGTTCTCCGATCCTTTCTTATCACGGATCTCTAAATCGAACTCTTGCAAGAGTAAGATCCATCTTAGAAGCCTTGGCTTCGCATCCTTCTTCGTGAATAAGTATCGGATTGCGGAGTGATCCGTATAGACTATCACTTTCGCACCTACAAGATAGGAACGAAATTTCTCAAATGCATATACTACGGCTAAAAGCTCCTTTTCCGTAGTTGCATAATTGTACTGAGCCCCATCTAGCGTTTTGCTAGCATAGTAGATGGCATGAGTGCGACCATCTTTCTTCTGACCAAGAACGGCTCCGATAGCGACATCGCTTGCGTCGCACATGACCTCGAAAGGAAGAGTCCAATCGGGTGGTTGGATGATTGGTGCCGAAATCAATGCTTCTTTGATCCTGCAAAAGGCATCTAGGCAATCTTTCGAGAATTCGAAAGTCGCATCTTTCATCAAAAGATTAGTCAAGGGTTTTGAAATCTTAGAAAAATCCTTTATGAATCTCCTATAGAAGCCTGCATGTCCTAAGAAGCTTCTAATTCCTTTTACTGATGAAGGGGGTGGTAACTTCTCAATGGTCTCTATTTTTGATCGATCTACTTCTATTCCCCTTTTTGACACTAAGTGACCTAACACAATTCCCTCAGTGACCATGAAATGACACTTTTCCCAATTTAAGACTAAGTTAGTGTCCTCACATCTCTTAAGAACTAGTGAAAGGTTATAGAGACAGTTATCAAAGGAAGAACCATATACCGAAAAGTCGTCCATGAAGACTTCCATGATATTCTCTACGTATTCGGAGAAGATTGCCATCATACACCTTTGGAAGGTGGCTGAAGCGTTACATAAACCGAATGGCATTCTTCTATAAGCGAACGTACCCCATGGGCACGTAAAGGTTGTCTTCTCTCGATCATCCGGATGAATTGGTATCTGAAAGAAACCGCTATATCCATCTAAATAACAAAAGTAGGCATGTTGGGCTAACCTCTCCAACATTTGATCGATGAAAGGAAGGGGAAAGTGGTCCTTCCTGGTGGCCACGTTCAGTTTGCGGTAGTCGATGCACATTCGCCACCCTGTAACTGTCCGTGTAGGGATGAGCTCGTTGTTCTTGTTGGCAACAACGGTAATGCCTCCTTTCTTGGGTACTACTTGTACCGGGCTCACCCATTTGCTATCAAAAATAGGGAAGATGATACCTGCATCAAGTAGCTTAAGGATTTCTTTCTTCACGACTTCCTTCATTGCCGGGTTTAACCGTCTTTGAGGTTGGCGTGAAGGTTTGTAATCCTCTTCCATTAGTATTTTGTGCATACATAGAGAAGGCTTTATTCCTACTAAATCATCAATGGTGTAACCTAATGCTTTCCTATGTTGCTTCAAAACATGCATGATCTTTTCTAATTCATCATCATTCAAATTTGCATTGACTATAACTGGGTATGTGGAATTAGTGCCAAGAAATGCGTACCTTAAGTGCGTGGGAAGTTGCTTCAATTCTAGGGATGGAGGTACCTTGATTGGTGATGAATCGTGACTTTCGGATTTTGTGGAGGAGGTCTCTATTGGTGTGGGTACCTCATTATTAGATTCGGAAGTGGCTGCGGTGAAGTCCGGAGAAGCCATAGAATTACTCAGTAAATCGACCCCCTCTGGAATAAATCGGTCGATCTTTTGCACGATCTTTCTTTCTGTCGGAAAAAATCGTGCTACCTCTTCATAAATCGGACGATTTATTTCTGGTAGGTCGATTTTAGTTTCTGTCGAAAAAAATCGTTCTGAATCTGCAAAAATCGGACGATCTTTTTGTGACAGGTCGATTTTCTTCACAATTTCCGGAGTCCTCTCTAGCTCTTCAAGTTTTGCCTCTAGTTCTTCCTCCATAGCATTTAATGCTTTCACATCCTCATTGCAGTCATGTTCCACCCCTTCCTCCATGATGCTCATGCTAAGAACCTTTTGAAGGGAGTCTTTCATTAAGATCGAGCTTACTATTTCTCTAGACTCTTCTTCCTCAACAATTTCAAAAACGTCATCTTTCAAGGCTGGCTCCTTGATTAAGGAAGATAGTATGAACTCTATCTTTTCTTCACCTATGTGGAAGGATAGCTGGCCGTTCTTGCAATCCACCATACATCCAGATGTGGCGAGGAATGGTCTCCCAAGGATGATGGGAACTGGGTAATCTGCAGGTATGTCAAGAACGACAAAATCTATAGGTATGTAAAACTTACCTAGCTTTACCGGGATGTCTTCTAATATTCCCACCGGCTTAGTGGTAGAACGATCAGCCATGTAGAGTGTGATCTTCACCGGTCAAGGCTCTCCTAGACCAACTGCCTTGCAAAGAGCTAGAGGTATGATACTCACACTTGCTCCAAGGTCACAAAGAGCATCATAGGTAGCTTCTCCCAAGGTGATGGGTATGCAAAAGGATCCTGGATCGCGGAGCTTGGGCGGCATATTTTCCGTCATAGTCTTGATGAGTTCGGATGACTCCATGCTCATCTTGACTTCACCTATATCTTCCAACTTCCTCTTGTTGGAGAGGATCTCCTTGAGGAATTTCCCGTAAGCCGGCATACCTAAAATCGCATCCATAAAAGGTATGTTAATATGGAGCTTACTCATAAGTTCAATAAACTTACCGAAATGTTTATCTAGGCGTGCTCGCGCTCTAGATTGAGGAAAAGGTAGAGGTGGTTTGTAGGCGGGAGGAGGAACATAGACTTCTTCCTTCTCTTTTGCCTCTCCTTCTTTTGTGGAGGTATCAACTACTTTAGGTTGAGGGTCGGCGGTTGTCTTCCCACTCCTAGTAGTTATGGCCATAACCCTTCCCTTTGGGTTATCTTCTGTCTTTCCGGGAAGCTTCCCTTGATCTCTTGGAACTTCTCCGGCCTTGTTGAATACTTGGTTTTCTAAAGCTTTGTGGGCTTTGTCAACCGAAGTTATGTAACTCTCCAATCCTTGTAGCTTGCCTAGGATCGTCTCTAGCATAGGATCTGGTTTGTTTGATCCGCTTGATTGTCCCTGGCTTGTAGAAGGAGTAGAAGAAGATGGAGGGGTTAGAGCCTTTTCAGCATATGAGTAAGGATTACCTGAACCTTGCTGATTTGACCTCCAATTGTTGTTATTCGAGTTCCTGTTGTTGTTGTTGTTCCAATTGGAGTTTCGGTTATTATTGTTGTTGTTGCTCCAATTAGAGTTCCGGTTATCATTCCTTTGATTGTTGTCTCGCCCCATGTAGTTGGCTTCTTGCTCTTTAGTCTTTTGAAGACTCGTTTTGAGCACTTCCCTCAATTCCTTGATGTCATCTTTGAGGGAGAATATTTGTGTTTGAGCCGCTTGATTTAACTTGGCTCCCGGATCGCCTTGATTCCGGTTACTTGATTCCACCTTCCGGTGGGAATACTTCTCAATCACTTGGGCTTGCTTCTCAATGAAGTCCCAAGCATCATCCTCTCTCATATCCATAAATGTGCCGCAGGATAGAGATTGGAGGTTGAATTGTGTCTCCACATCCAACCCTTTGTAGTAGATCTCTAATAATTCCAGCTTGGAAATGCCATGGTGTGGGCAATCCAACAAGAGATCTTGAAACCTTTCCCAAGATTGAAACAAGCTTTCGTTAGGTTTCATAGAAAACGCATTTATTTTACCTCTTAATTCCGCCGTTTTGGATGGCGGAAAGAACTTGGTGAGGAATTCCAAAGACAGTTCCTCCCATGTAGCTAACTTTGCAGCCGGAAGTGTTTGGTACCAAGCTAGAGCCTTGTCCTTCAAAGAGAAGAAGAATGGCTTGATCTTGTAATTGCTTGTAGTAGCCTTCTTCGGCTTCATAGTCTCCATGAGAATCTCAAAATTCTGCAAGTGTTGATGCGGAGATTCAGTACTTGCTCCGCCATATTGACTTTGGCGAACCATAGTAATGACTTGTGGTGAGAAGCTAAACTCCTGGATGTCTTCAGCTCCAAAATCCACACCTAAACGGCGCGGTTGCTGAATAGGATCCATCCGTTGCCCCAAAGTTCGGGGTCTATCTTCGTTATTAGCAGCTCTAACATTCCTAGTCGGAATGCGAGGGACGACCTTAGGTGTTGGAGTGTTTCGGTTAGGATGAAGTGATGGATCAATCTCTTCAAGTTCCGGCATATCCGGATCAATCTCGTCATCATCGGACGAGTCATCTCGAATGGACTTAGTTGGTGTCTTGACTTTCTTCTTCTTGGAGGCGTTCGACTCCAACTTCATGTCCAAAATCATAGCTCGTAGTTCATCAATTTGAAATTGATGACTTATTTCAGCTTCCTTTCGAGCTTTCTCACTCAGTTGGAGTTGGCGTTGAGCTTCGTTCAATTCAGCCTTGTAGTTTCTCTCATTGTTTTCGGCCATTTTCTTCTCCTTCAACTTTCTCCTCAAAGTTCTTTCTAATTCGGGGTCGAAAGGAATTAGATCTTTAGTGGATCTAGTCCTTCGCATATACCTAAAGAACCTGCAAGGATTACTCAAGTAGACTAATCAAATCACAAGAGCAAGAGCTCTCAAGCTAGACAACCGAAAACCGGATTTGATCTAGACCAAATCCCCGGCAACGGCGCCAAAAACTTGTTCGCCCCGAAAGGGTGTGCGTCAAAGTCTTAAATTTATATCTAGAACTCAAAAGCAAAGCGAACCCGCAGTGTACGGATCGGCTGTAGAAAGGTAAGAATTCCAGAGTCGAACTCAGGGATTTGGTGAGAATAAATTCGAAATCAGTTATCTAGCAGAAGTGTAAAAACTTTTGTGATTTAATAAGAGAGAAATGATTCCAAGGATTCAAGTATCCGATTTAGGCTTTCGATTCAAGACACTTCTATAGATTTAGGACAGAATTTATATTACCAAGATTAAACGTTCAAAAGTAGGATTCGTACGATGAAGTTCCGAAACCTATATGACTAATCTATAGGTTCTCTCTATAAGGGTTGTTGAGGCTGCAATATAGAAAGATCTAAAGATGAGAATTATGATCAAACTAACTATCTAAAACTCCAGGATATGACTCTCCAAAGTAAAGATTAGAAAGCACATTTAATTTCTTAATAAAGGATGATGAGTCTCTTTATTACCCAAATTCTTGCAATCTTTATCTATTAAATATAGAAAGAGGTTTGAAGTGCCTTCATACATTCAATTAGAGGATAGAAAGGTTAATCAAGATTGGGGTTTAGGCAAGGATTGGTTTTGATTAAAGATTAATTCAATTAAAGTTCGTCAGAAGAATAAATCGCCCTGTTCATAAGAAAATCGGCCGATTTTCCTCAAGAACAGCCCGATTTTCCTGTTTGTCGCAAAACCAAAATCTAAACTCTCAGGATCCTAATGTTTGAATGAGTTCAGTCTATCATCATCTAAACCTTAATCATCAACTATTCTCCCCATAATCACAATGGTTTTAGCCAACCATTTTCAAAATCGAATCAAATTAATTCTTGAGTGAAAAATCGCAAAGAAACCAAATCTTGGACGAAAAATTCAATAACTTGCAAATCTGTAAAACAATCGTCAAATCTGTTCAATATATCTCTCAAACAACTCAATGTCGTGCTCACAAACCACAACAATGCAATGGAATAAAGAAATCTCACAATCAAAGATCAAGAATGACTTTCCGGCAAAAGCTCTTCAATCTCTCTCCAAGAATCGTTGATTTCTTCAAAACGTGTAAAGATTCTCTCCTGCGACCTCCTCGTTTTCGTTCGTAGGGTTCTCCTCTATAGTTTCTTGCAGATGGGCCGTTTGGCAAAACTCCTCTCTAGCCCAAATTAATTGGACTTTATGTCGTCTTTTCATTTGGCTGAATCGTGAAGAAAATCGACCTAGTCGATTTAGGTGCAAAATCGTTCAATTTCATCCAATGAAAATCGTCCGATTTATATATCTGTTGGCACGATTTTCTTCAATAGAAAGTGTTCTTCTTTTGCTTCGTTTCCTATGCTTCTCCTTTGTAATTCCTTAGCATTTTGTGATCCTTCAAAGGCTCCTTTAGCTTTCTTAACATCCTTGGATGCTTCTTGCTTCATTATTGCTCCCAATTCAACTCTATTTACCTGTAATTCATCAAAATCTCGTGTAGACCTCTATTTCCGACAATTGATTGAATAGAACATAAAAGGTACGCAAAATCCTTCTAAATGCAAGGTAAATAGAGATAATGTGCTGCAATATGCATGAATATGATGGTACATAATTCATGTCATCAGCGTCCCCGCAAACCAAGTATGGACTAGTCCCTAAATAAACCCCCAGCGCCCTCGGGCTAACTGAGCAGAATGCCACCGTCCATTACTCTTAGGCCAGATATGTAGGTCGGTCGATAAATAAATATTAAATACACTTATACACACATTATTCAAACATCACTATCATTATTCACACTCATATTCGAAAGCTAGCTAAGTAAGCCCAAAGGACTTACCTGAATCAGGTTTCGACTCTCTCAATCACAACTCAATCTGTAACCGCAGAAACTCAATTGCCTGTCATAGAAGGCAAGTGGATCAATACATTTACCAGATACTTAGAAGTCTAAGACTTCTAAGATGTAAGATCCTATCAGACGAGAGACTACTAAAGTACACATCTAAGGTAAAATGATCATTTACCCTTGGTCCCGAAACTTCCAAAAATCTCATAATATGTGCTTAAACTATTATTTGGGACTAAATGTCATATTCTAACTCTTAGAGATGAGTTTGGGTAGAAACTAGAAAACTACACATTTTCCCTACTATATAAAAAGTCACTATGATCCAACTTTGGCTTAAAATATGAAGCTCGAATAAATTTATAAAAATTCCGATAAAAATCTCTAGGTCTCCTATGATATGCATTCTACTCACAGAAGCAAGAATTTCTTAAAACTGTCTAACCATGACTTCTACAAAATTCTCTAAAGTTGAACACAAAAACCAGAATTCTATACTTGATATTTTTTTTGGCTCATTTCACAAACAACATAACCAGTCCACTTTGAACCTTCACAGATCTAAATCTAACCGTTGGACAAGTACCAAATTTGATACATTGCAGTATGCATATAACTCTAAAACATATCAAAAATTGAACGGTGGATTATGCTTCTAAGGGGTCGAAAAATAAGGCTGAACATGACTGCTTAACACAATTCTGAAGAATCTAAATTGACAGTAAAAAGGGGTCAAGGCTTTGAGACTCACCATCCTCACTCCACTCTATTCTGGCTCGACGTCAATGTCTCAAGGATGGCGGGGTGTGGCTCACTAGTCGTCACCTACTATTGTCATGCTCAGAAGGTCAGAAGGTTACGGGAGGTATGCAACTGTGAAAGGGAAGGGAAAGACAAGGCTCTTACTGTAGTGTAGTAGTATTGATGTAGGTTGTCTGCTGATGTTCTTGTCGATAGAAGGGGTGTCCGAGAGCTGTAGGAGTCCTAGGCCGTTGAGGGTCGAACTGTCTTCTATGCCCTCCAAGACCTATGTGGTTGTAAAGTGTGACTACATATCCGACAGAGAAGCAGAGGATGAAGAGAAAGGGAAGCAAATGACTCACCTTGTTGTTGTGTGTGACGACCCTTCAGGCGTGACTACTAGTGTGGTTGGAGTGGCAAATGGTACTACTTCACACATCAAGAGAGAGGGACGAGGATGGGCGTGATGTGTTGGTGATATACCAAAGATGGCTAGGTCTAGTGTTGTGTGAAGAGATTGATCGAGAGAGAGACAACTCTTTTGCAAAAGGCAAGACGAGGAAGATGGGAGGTATCTGCTGCGTGAAATTTGGCTGCACAGGAGGATATGCAGAAGGAAAGAGTACAAAACGTGGGCTGCTTGCAAGTAAAAGGAAGATTGCTGCGTGATTCCCGGCGGTTACGAGAAGATCTTCATCCAACTCAGCAGCTGTTACGTGGGAGTTAAGAGGGAGAGTGAAGGCCGGCTGCTCCTCTTCTTCTTCATGGGCTCGACGTGCATCTGGGCCAACACACAAGCAAGGAGATGGGCTGAAGCAAGGCAATGCTGGGTTGAAGCAAAGGCAAAGGGATGGGCTGAAGCAAAGGCAAAGGCTTGTCAAAAGTGTGTCACGGTCTTGTCAAAACTCGTCGGTGATGTTGTCATGGTCTCGTCATGTTCTTGTCAAAACTCGTCGGTGACGTTGTCATGGTCTCGTCATGTTCTTGTCAAATAGCATGAGCTAGAAGTGGAATAAATCTAGGGTTTGATGTAAAATTCTATCATTTTATGTGAATTGAAGTTACATAAAATGATAGAAATTTGAGATAAGGTGTACGACTTGGTAGAATGAGAAAAGATCCCGGATCGAAATTTGGTCTGCTACGGAATTAAACGGAATAAAAATTCCGGATATTACAAAGGCCTCCATTGCCGACAAACTCCATGCCCACGATTCACCAGCCCTCAACGGTGGACCATGCCAAGTCCACGCCCACGGTCCACTAGTGACCAGCACTCAACACTAGCGTCTGTAAGTCTGATTTTTTTTGTTTTTAAATTGTTATTTTAAAAAAAAAATTGATTAGTAATCTTTGTTAGACATGATTGAATTAGATTAATTTAGATGTTTGAAGGATGATTGATTTTTGAATTTGTTGAATTGAATGATGATTTATTGATTGATTTTGTCCGTTAGGGTTTGAGTTTTGAATTGTGGTTAATTGTAATTGATTAATTGATTTGTTTAGGAAATGGATAAATTTGTTATTTGGGCAAAAAAACAACCTTTGTTGAGTATTCATTCAACCCCTATTCCTCAAGAACCTCAAAATGTTGATAATGTAAATGTGAATGATGTCGATGATGTTGCTAGAGATGAGGTTGTTAGAAGTGATGTTGCTAGAGATGATACTAGATATGGTGTTGCTAGTGAGAGTGTTCATAGAAATGAAGTTGATGATGATGATTTTACTAGTGTTGATATGAGAGAAGAACGACCTCGAATGGAAAATATGAGTAATGAAGTAATTAGTGATCCGAGATTGCGCAAAGCTATGAATGAATTTGCCCCCCCTTTTTGAAATCCTGCGGCCGCCACTGGGTAGGTTATTTAAACTTATATTTTATTCTCTTGTTGATACATAGGATTAAAACACATGGTTAATACACAATTTTAGTATACAATTTCAATTACACAATGTTGATAAACAATTTAAATTACAATGTTAATTTATGTAGTTAATAAAATCGGTCATTTTTCAATCACACAAATACGGTTGTTTACACAAGGTTGAGTTATACAAACTCAAACGAGTTGCACAAGCCCAAAAGTCCGTCATTTACACAAGCTCATATATAATTATATAAAAAAATCATAAGCCATATTTATGAAGTTGGATTAAGTTCTATAACTAAACGTAACTCTAGGCCATTTTATGTAATTATTCAATTCGGGACACTTTTGTAAATTTCAAAAAAATTTGGACCATTAACGTAATTATAAAATACACAAAATGCAGGATCCTTTTGCAATTTCTAAAAATTAAAATAAACCTAGAGAGATTGATCTTGACACCTTCACGATTACATTGACTCCGTTTGGTAAATGCCCAAATTAAGGTAATTAACATTATGAGAATTAAAATGGAGAAATAATTCTCGTAACCTCGTTTGGTGAGAGAATGAAGTTGATTAAAGGAGTTAGATTATGAAGATTAAGAGAATTAGATTATGGGAATTTTGTAATCCTGTAAAACTTGGATTATAAAGATTACGAGAATTATCGAGGCTAAAATCTCACTTTTACCCCTCTTTCTGTTTTCATCTCTTTCATTTATTAAAAAAATTAACACGTACTTTTTCGTAATTTTACCAAACACTCATTTCACTTATTTTCATATTCATCCTCTTAAACAATTTCATCTCCCTAATTCTTCATCTAAATAATTCTCTCCATCCTTGTCTTAATCTACGTAATCTTACGTTACCAAACGGGCCCATTGACTAGAAATTGAAGAATATGATAGGAAGGAACAAAAGCCAAAGTTGTAGACTTGAAAAGTTAAAAGCATCAAGTTGTAGATGGTTCTCGGCGGTTTCCGGGCACCACACTATTGCATATCCGGCTCGTGCAGCGGTTTAGTTTGATGTTGGACTCGGCGGTTTCAGGGCATCCTCTACAATGGCAAGCCTGAACTAAGAGCATCCTCTACGATGGTGAGTCAAAGGCAGTTCGACAACTTCACTAATTTTTTGCTTTTGGATATCACACTCTCCAATATCTTGAAAATGGATTAGGTCAAAAACCTTATCAATATGGAAACAAAATCATGAGAAAGCCTCACAACGTAGATGAATTTTTTGAACCAATTCAATGAACATGATAGAACGGAGAGCGGTGGGAACTAACATTGTATGTTACATCAAGCTTCTCTAATTGATGGAGGTGGCATTGCGAGAAGGTGGCGGCAGTGCGAGACGGGCTCGGATGCTGCGATGAAATCCTAACGATTGCGAGAAACCCTTAGTGCTTCGGATGTGGAATCTGGCGATTGAGGATGATTTTATGGGGTTTATATTTTTGTTTTCCCTTTATACCCCTTGGATTAATTATTTTTAAAATTAAAATTTTTATTAAAAACTAAGAGGAGCCTAGTTTGTATCAGCACTACAAAAAAACTTTATTATACCAATCTTCTCTTTCCTTATCACAATAACTCTACAGGGTGTTGATATTACTCAAGAAAACTCATTGTTGTAGGTCCTTCTTCCAACAACTCTATAGCCTATAGTTTAGCTTCATTTTATGTTGCATTTTAAGGTTATTATTTTTATTTAATTTCTAACACATTGTTTTGCTTCTACAAGGAATCAACATTAGAGAAATGCATGCGGGTGCAACATTGACGATGAGGCAACCCTGATTACTTTTGATGCATCTCAATATAGTGTTATATATATGATCATCTTGTGTACTTTTATGAAGCAGAGATGTAGGATGTTGTATGTAAATATTAAATTGTTGTATCATATGGTCCGTTTGACAATACCTAATTTATTACAGAATTAAGTTAAAGTTGAAGTTGAAGATGAAGTTGAAAAACAAGGATGAAGATTAAGGAGATGAAATAAAATAAAAGTTGTTGGTGTTTGGTAGGAAAAGAATTATTATATGGATGTGAAGGGAATTAGTATGAGTGAAATTATGAAAAGGGTATCGGGTAATTTTTTTAATTAGCCACATTACTATCACGTGAGTAGGGAATAAACTGCTTCGTTCTTCTCTCGGTTGAGCTACGTCACTTCTTCCTTTCTCCAATGCTCTCTTCGAAGGATTTCACCAGGCTGTTGTTTGTCGCTTCTCTAGTTCTTTCTTCAACAATAGTAAGGGGTTTGTTTCTCTCCTCTTTTTCTCCTTGCTTCTCCATTGTTCAGCGGGTTGTATTCTATTCACGAGATTATTTTTTACTAAAACCCTAATTTCGTAGATGGACTGATATATGAAGGGTGTTTGCTCTCAGTTCTCCATCCATGATCATTTGTAGAAGACAATCAACAACTTGTTTAGTTCACCTACTTTATTCCCCTTCAATCTTGGTGAGTATTCATTTAGGAATTGTTATGCTTGCAACTGTTATGTGTATTTAATATGTGTTTATTTTTGAACTAGTTAATGGACTAAATGCTTGTTGATATATTTATTCATTATTGAACTAGTTATGCATTGGAACTAGTTATGCTTGCAATTGATGTCTTCTAATCTCGAGTTAGTGACTTGATGATATATGTTTTAAGATAAATGCTAACTGATACCGGAAACTAAAATTTGTGTATATTCAAGGAACTGGAACCGGAAACTGAAATTTGTGTTATACTTGAACTGATTATGCTTGCAACTGATGCCTTATCATCTTGAACTGGTTATGCTTGCAACTGATGCCTTCTGAATTAGTCAATTCACCAAAGCTAACTGAAACCGGAAGGCCGAAATCTGTGTATACTTAGGGAAATGTTAGTGACTTGTTGTGTACTTTTTGTCAAGTGTTTACTTCAGTTCAATTATTATTTGTTTGATAGGACCCAAAACAATAGTATCTCAAAAACAAAAACCATTTTTGTTGGTCCCATGATGTAACAATGCTATTTATAAAGATATGTCGTCAATACCAATTAAAATACGGAGAAGATCAACCTTTTGTATGGGATGATATTGTCAAATAAGTGGCGGGAAAAAGTGGTCAGCCTTTGGATTTTAATTGTCTTAAAAACAAGTTGAATCATATGAAAACACTTTACTTCGAGAAACGGCAAAACCGGATTAGGATGAGATCTAGTGAAGGGCCGAATCATGGCCGACAGTGTGTGGTGGGAAAGAAAGCTTAAGGTGAGTACATTTACATTTTTTGTAAGCAGAATGACTCTTTTATAATGTTGTTCTCTAATTACACCTTTTTGCAAAATGATCCCAAGGTACAAGACATTTCATAATAAAGGGATCCCTGCTGACTTTAATGACTTGTGGGATGAAATATTTAGCAACACCGTCACGACGGGAACGCGTTGTGTGGTTCCCGATATGACACAAGACATTTACATCGAAGTGGTAGAAGATGCAAAAGATGTTCCAGAACATGAGGATGTTGATGCTTTGGGAACTAAAGAACCATATACAAATAGGACGGACCTGAACCTTGACGTTTCACATGAAGAGTTCCTTAATGATGTGATGAAATCACCCAAACACAGGGACAATCGTCAAAGCAGGACAATCCTCATCAAACAAAGTCAAATGTTGCTAAGACGAAAAAAATTCAAAAAAAAGGCATCAAAAGGATCCACCCTCTTCAACCAAAGTGTTGAAGTGATTGAGACAAACAATGAGAAGAAGTTGGCCTTGTTGGAGGGAGATATCGGTAGTTCAAATCCATGTGTAAAAGGTGTCACATTTGCTGAGAGCTTGAAGGTCCCTTGCGGGGATGGTGGTTGATGGTCATCTTGTTCTACGGGAACCTTTATGGTGATTGACAATCAATTTTCTTATTGTAGAGGAAATAAGAAATTGTTTCATGGACTTACCTTCGGGCGCTGAAGGAAGACTGTCATGGTTGAAATGACGCTTTGCTAATTTTACTAAATGATGGAGAGTATTCTAGTTTATTGCTTCTAAGGTTTTTATTTTAGACCTTTGAAACTGATTCACGAGATTTTGTTCTCAAATTTGGTGTTTTTAGTGTTTAAGTTGTGATCATAATAAACTATTGTGTAATGCTTCTATGATTTCACACTGTACTACATTTTTGTAGCTTTCACTAAATTGAGTTGTGTAATGCTTCTATTGTTCACTTTTTATTGTAGATTTTGTAGCTTTCACTAAAATGAGAGCGTCTTTAAGTTGAGCTGAACATGGTCTTTATACACACATATGTGGTGATGACTATTATTGACTATTACCTACATATCCACTTATTGATGTTCATAATATTCATATACTTGGTTATATCTTGATTTATCATAGTAGTGATACCTATTCCTTTGCTGTCTCTTATATTACTTTCTCTCATCTTATTTGCTTGCTACTTTGTCTTTTGACAACCACAACTCCAAATTTGCAAACAACATGATATTTCTCCCCTTACTCCTTTTCAATCCCCAATGGCATAATGTCATTGTCTATTGTCACATCTAACACAGACGTAGTTCCCGTGAATTCGACACTCGATGACTACAACTAACCCGATATACTTGCGGAGTAGGTTTAACCTTTCAAATTTTTAACGTTGTTGCCGGAGATTGCAAATAGTAATGGTTGTTTCCGTTAGCCATTTTTTCTAAGCTTTCATGTTACTTTGATTTGGGCTCTTTTTGTCTTGCCTTGCAAGTTTAAGTTATTGAATGCGAAGAGTGCATGATCCAAGCAAAATTGTCCCTTTAGACAATGAGCTTGCACGTACAATTCATAGGAACCAATCTAACCGACGAGCTTCTAAAAGACAAGAGATGAAAGAAGTTTTGATTGATGATGAGGGTGTGGATGGTTCTTTGCTACCAAATGTTCATCCTAATATTGTACATCCATTAAATCTCATTCCGGTACCCGATTAGGCCGCAAAGATTGTTAGATATTGGGCAATTATTTCTAAATGCAAGCAACTTGTCAGCCTCAAACTTTGGATGCGAGGATGGACCCTAGACAGACTATTCATATCCATGTCTTAGTGACATGGGCTGAGTATTCTCGAACTCACAACTGTGCGGCTCTTAGTCGTTGGTCTTGTCAAATGACTAAGTCAAGCCTTAACTCGAGAAACTTTGTTGCAAAAGCGCTTGCTAGTGATGGCTAAGAAGCTTAAAGCTTTTATGAACAAGAGAACTTGATTGCTTTGAGAGAACTCTTACAAGGGTGCTTTGCTTGGATGCCTTGCAAATGAGGGGTGGCCTCCCCATTTATAGCCTTGGCCACCTCCTTAGCTAGGAAGGATCCAAAATTACACAATCCTAAAGGGATCGGATCCTTCTTGTTGGAAGAAGACTTCAAGTTTCTATACAAATCTGGAACATTCTCTACAAGCCTTGGCAAGCTTAGAGAAATCCTGAGAGATCTAGAATATTTCGGTCTTCTCAATGCCGGGGTGGTCTCCGTGCTTCCTGAACCTTCCAGAACTCAGTCCGTGTCATTCTCCCCCACTGAATCTTGCGACGTCCTTGTTGCGGTTGCCTCGTATGCCTCGATCTTGTCCCTGAATTGCCATAGAGATTCAGCTGGTTCCCACGTCATCTCGGTGTCGGGCAAGTCCTTCCATCAGACCAAATACTCCAATCTTGGTCGTCGATACCGTTCCTGTTGCCATGCGGTCGGACACGATCCCTTAGACTTACCCGGTAAGGAGGGGTTTGCCCCTTAAGTAGTGTCCGGTTTGTGTAGAATTCCCAACCTTAGCTCCTTGAGACATACCCGGTAATAGGAGTTTGGTGCCGGATTAGTGGAGCATGAGACTTACCCGGCAATTGCTTCTAATAGAGAAACACCCTTTCCTAACACTGCAACTCTGTCCTTAGATGTTTAGAAGCTTGAGTCCAATGCCATAACCGGAAATCTTGATCTCTAGAATCCGCTTTTCTTACTTAGATCTCATACCTTGTGTTTGTGTTATTTAGTTGCTTTGTTTGCTTGATTGATAACCTTGCATGATTGTGATCTTAGATTGATCACCATAAAAACCCAACTAAAATATAATGATTTTCATTTCTTTATTCCTTTCTCTTTTCTTAGACTAGATTTGCACTATCCATGATCACTTGTATGATTTGATTTCACCTTAGTCTTCGTGTTCGACCTCGGAGTACTATCCTTGCTACAAAACGACCCATACACTGTGGGTTCGCTAGGAGTTGGGAGAGTATATCGAGTTATAAATTGTAAGGCTTTTCCGTGGTACAATTCCAGCGTAACAGGAGTCTAGGAGGGGGTTGTTGTTATGGGGGTTGTTGTGGTGGTGGTCGGGAGGAGGAAGAGGATCCCTTGCTTTTTCTGAACAAATTACGGCCACTTCTTTGCAAACCGTCCATATCTGGCAAAACCACGGTCGGATCTTCCCAAACCATGACCGTTGAAATCAAGAACACCCCGTGGTTTTTGTTGATTTTTCAGAAATGAGCAACAACAAGCAACAAACTCAACAACAACAGTCCTAGGATATTTCTAATTCCAATTCCGCCCAGTTCTCTAACAATTGTTCAACAAAATCAAAAGAATCGAACCAAGATCAAGTTTAGAGAAAAACCTAGGTTTTTGGATTGAAAAAATCCAAAATACTTGGTGATTTCTTGTTCGTTTGTGCAGTTTGAACGTAGAATCTTCAATAGAACAATGAGAGCTTTGATTTGGGACAAAGAATTGTTTCAAATTGTTGCTGGATGCGAAGATCGGTGCCGGGGTTAGGGGTCGGCGATTTCGCGCTACTGGGTGTGGTTTTTGGGTGTTTTTGTTGCAGTTGTGAAGGGAAGGCGGCCTTTATTTCGTGGAATTTTGGAAAAACACGGCCCCCTGGCAAAACCACGGTCGTGGAATCACCCATAACGCCTCTCGACTTGTATTTCCACGGCCAAAAATAGAGAACCACGGCCGTGGAAACCTGTTTTTGCCCGTGGAATCTCTTTTTACGTCATTTTTCCACAATTCCGACTTTTCTAATTTTGTTACATCTTCTTGGAGATTTCCTAGTCTCTGTCATCCAAAGACACAAGAAAAACCGGGAACGAACCAACAAAAACGACAAAACAAACTATCTAAGCTAAACTAAGGAAAAGGGAAATAAAGCAATTCCTTGGGTTGCCTCCCAATAACCGCTTTGTTTAAGGTCCGTAGCTAGACCGTTCCTTTTTGTTGCTCAAGTGATGAGGATAGGTGTAATCCACTCAATCTAACTCTCCGGTATGTAGTTTTTGAGTCGTTGGCCGTTGACCTTAAAAGCTCCGCATTGTTCACCTAATACTTCAAATGCGCCATGGGGAAAAATATGTTTAATTACAAACAGTCCGGTCCAATGAGATTTCAACTTATTAGGAAATAGACGAAGGCGGGAATTGAAGAGAAGGAAAAAGTCTCTTTTTTTGAAATCCTTCGGAGTCCAATGTCTATTGCTCCACTTCTTCCATTTTTTCTTGTAAGCTTGCACATCCTTGAATGCACTCGTTACTTTGTTATGACTTCTCGAACCATCTTTAGATGTTTGTAAGGATGGGGAAAAGGTAAAACAATGTTCAAGAATGTTTTTAAGAAGGGGGAAAGAAGCATTGGAAGTTTCAACTTCCACAGCCAGCTTGACATTCCCACGGTCGTGGTCTTCACCGTGGCGCTTCTTGACTTGTGCTTCCACGGGTGATTTAATGCAAACCACGCCCGTGGAACTTTGATTTTGGCCGTGGTTTTGGCCAATCTTCGGGTCTTTGTTCTTCCTCCACAATGCTCATTCTCTTGCTCCTTTTTGCTGGATCATTGAGTGAAATTGGAGCTAATCGCATCCCTTCTTCTTCTTGGAGTGCAAACTCCACATCTTCTTCTCCTATATTAAAATATAGCCTTGCATGTTTGCAATCCACCCGGCAACCAACAGTTTCTAGGAAGGGTCTCCCAAGAATGATTGGCGTTGGATAATCTGCAGGAATGTCCAAAACCACCAAGTTAATAGGGATGCAAAACTTACCAAGCTTTCCGGGAATGTCCTCTAATATGCCGACGGTATAGTAGTGGATCAATCGGCCATGCGGAGTTTCATCTTTACCGATTTAGGCTCTTCTAAACCAATCTTCTCACACAATGCAAGCGGGATAACGCTCACACTTGCCCCAAGATTGCAAAGTGCATTGTACATGCCTTCTCCAACTTCAATGGAAATACAAAATGATCCCGGATCTCGAAGCTTCGGCGGCATCTTCTCCTTCATGATTTTAATGAGCTCCGATGACTCGGAAGTCATTTTCACTTCACCAAAATCCTCTAGCTCCCTCTTGTTAGAGAGGATTTCCTGAAGAACTTCCCGTAGGCCGGCATACCGAAAATTGCATCAATAAAAGGTATGTTAATATGCAGTTTGCTCATGATTTCAACGAACTTACCAAAGTGTTTATCTAGATGCGCTCTCGCTCTAGATTGTGGAAACGGCATCGAAGGTTTGTATGTTGGAGGAGGAACGTAAACAACGACTTTTTCCTTCTCCTTCTCAGCCGGAACCTCGGTCTCCATGGGCTGTCCGCCCTTGTCACTCATTCTTGGAATGGGATCGGTGGTCTTCGTGCCACTTCTTGTTGTGATCGACATCACTTGCCCCTCCGGGTTACCCTCAGTTTTTCCGGGAAGTCTCCCTTGATTACTAGGAACTTCTCCGGACTTACTAAACACTTTATTTTCCAAGGCTTTTTGTGCCTTAGAAATCGAAGTGACGGAACTCTCTAATCCTTGCATATTCCCCATCATGGCTTCCATCATTGGTTCAAGCTTGTCCCTTGCTGGCTGGCTTGAACTTGATGAAGCTTCTCCAAAGCAGAATTAAGGAAGCTCTTCAATCTCCCTCCAATGGTGAAGCAATCCAAAGTACGGAAGCGAACCCAAGAGTGTAACCTTCTTCGAGCGTGTAAAGCGTTGTCCAAAGTGTCCTCTTAAAATGCAGCCGTCAACCTCCTTTTATAACATAAAATTAGGTTTAAAGGCTTCTTCCTTTCTTGCTGACGTGACAATAATGGAACGGTCTATTCTGAAGAAAACCACGAGTGACATCATCAAAACCACGTCCGTGGTTCCTCTCGTGGTGGCTCTCGAACTTTCTTTCCACGTGTGAAATTCAAAGAATTATCAAAACCCCGACCGTGGAACTTCCTTCTTGATCGTGGTTTCTCCTTTTCGATGCTTTTATTCTTTGCTTCACTTCATACTCCTTCCTATGATGTTCCAATGCTTCCTAATGAACTCCTCATAGACCAATACTCAGTAAATGCTTCCTTTCTACTCCAATTCAACTCCAATTCACCTAAAATCACAACAAAACTTGTGTAGATCTCGATTGCAAGATAATTAGTGAATATGCTCAATAAGTGCTATGAATGCATGCCTATGTGCTCAAAAGAAAGGGAAAAACTACCTATATGGACATCTAAACTACGTCATTTTTCATGCTATCATACTCGGTGTGCATGGTTGAAATCCCATGACTATCTCGAACATCGTCGACTCGCTCCGTTGCAGGTTGTAGGAATATTGAGCGACGTCGAGGAGCTTGGCCCAATCCTCCTGGAAAGCACTCACATAGTTCCATAAATATACCTCGAGCAAACAGTTGACCCTCTCGGTCCATCCGTACGTCCATCTGGGGGTGAAAAGGGGTGGTGAACTTGAGGTCGGACCTGAGCATATTGAATAATTCTATCCAAAACTTGCCCATGAACCGTCCGCCCTGTCACTAATGATTGATTGTGGCAAGCCCCAATACTTGACCACATTCTTCATGAATAGGTTGGCCGCCTCTTCGGTCGGGCATTCCTTGGTCGCGGGTATGAAGGTGGCATACTTTGAAATTCTATCCACGACAACCATGATACTTCTATAGCCTTCTAACTTGGGGAATCCGACGATGAAGTCCATGCTGACGCTTTGCCAAGGATGCTCCGGTATTGGAAAAGGCTCAAGTAGTCCCACCGGTTGTCTCTGCTCGACCTTGTCTTGTTGGCACACAAGACATGTCCGGACATAGGTCTCCACGTCATCCCGCATCTGTGGCCAATAATAGCGTTCCTCCATGATGGCTAAGGTGTGATGTACTCCTGGGTGGCCTGCCCATTTGGAGTCGTGACATTCGTGCATGACCTCTTTCCTTAGTCCCCCGTAGTGGGGCACATATAAATGTTGCCCCTTTGTGTAGATCTGTCCGCCTTCGGCCCATAACCTCCTCGTCTTGCCTTCCTTGATGAGCTCCTTCAAGTTTTGGGTTGTTGGATTGTGGTCAAGTCCAATTTTGATCTTGTCCTCCGTGCCCCCTTGTGGTCGACTAATAGAGGCTAGCTCGGCTTTACGATTTAAGGCGTCGGCCACCACATTAGCTTTGCCCGGTTTGTACTCCAACTCATAGTCAAACTCTACGAGGAAGTCTTGCCATCTGGCTTGCTTGGGCGTCAACTTCTTCTGGGTGAGGAAGTAACTTTTCGCCACGTTGTCCATCTTGACAACGAATTTTGACCTTAAGAGGTAGTGATGCCAAGTCCTTAGGTAGTGGACGATGACGGTCATCTCCTTCTCTTGGACGGTGTAACGCTGCTCGGTGTCGTTCAGCTTTCAACTCTCGTAGGCGACTGGATGCCCCTCTTGCATCAATACTCGTCCAATGGCAAAGTCTGAGGCATCGGTATGGACTTTGAACTGCTTCCCGTAATTAAACAATACGAGTACGGGTTCCTCGACCATGACCTTCTTCAGCTTATCAAACACCTCTTGACTCTCCGTACTCCAAACCCAAGATGACCCCTTCTTGAGCATGTTTGTGAGAGGCGTCGTAATGTGGGAGTAGCCATAAATGAAGCGCCGGTAATAATTGGTTATTCCCATGAATGAGTGAAGCTCGGTTACCTTTGTCGGTGGCTCCCAATCGGCAATCGCTTTGACCTTGGTCGGTCCATGTGAATCCTTCCCTTGCCGACAACGTGCCCCAAGAACGGCACTTCCCTTTGGGCGAAGACGCATTTTTCCATCTTGACGTACAACTCATGCTCCCATAGTACTTGGAAGACTTGTTGAAGATGCTCCTTATGCTCCTTTAGACTAAGGCTATAGATGGCAATGCCGTCCAAGTATACGACTACAAAATGATCAAGGAAGGGATGAAGTACCCTGTTCATGAGCGTGCGAAACATATCCATTGTGTTCGTTAGTCCAAACGGCATGACTAAGAACTCATATGACCCATATCTTGTGATGCACTCGGTCTTCTATTCGTCTTCTTCCGCGATCCTTTGGTAGTAGCCCGATCTTAAGTCTAGCTTCGTAAGCCACTGTGCCTCCCCAAGTCTATCGAAAAGATCTGCAATGAGTGGGATCATGTACTTGTTTTTGAGGGTGAGCTTGTTGAGTTCCCGGTAGTCGATGCACATTCTAAGACTTCGGTCGTGCTTTCTTTGGAATAGCACGGGCGCTCCATATGGTGCCTTTTAGGGTCAGATGTAACCGGCTTCTAGAAACTCTTTGAGTTGTCTCCGTAACTCCTCTAACTCCGGTGGAGACATGCGGTATGGTGCTCGGGTAGGTGGCCGAGCATCGGACATGAGTTCGATCTTGTGGTCGACCTCTCTCTTTGGTGGTAACTTATTCAGGTAACTCGGGATCATGACGTCTTTAAACTCATCCAACACTTGGCTTACTTCTAGGGGTGTTGGATCTCCCTCCTTGGGCTCGTCTTCCAGCTTGAGTGCTGCAAGGAACGTGGGTTCCTCGTGTTTTAGTCCCTTTGAGAGTTTGATTTCCGAGTCTATCTTGGTGTTCGGCCCCTGCAACGTTGTTGGGGGTCCAAGATGCATAGGTAGTTGGCAAATGACACGAGTAGAGCACTTATACAATCGAGGAAGGCTAAGCCAATAACCAAGTCATAATCGTCGAGCAGGAGTACCTCGATCATTGTCTTACCACACCATTCTCCAAGTGTCATGTCTACTCCTCGTGGCACCCCTATGGTCGGGACCTCCTTTGAGTTCACCGTCTTGATCCACCCGTTGTTCTTGGTGACCTCTATCCCGAGTTTCTTGGCCGTCTCTTCTTTCATAAAGACATCAGATTCCCCGGTGTCCACCAACGCGCTTAGTTTTGTTCCGCCTACCATAACGTCTATAAACATCAAGCCCTTCCCGTTGGTGAATCGCTTAGTCTTAACCGAACTAAGCATCATGGCCCCGAGTTTCAACCTCTCATCCTCGGGAGGGTCGTATGTGCCATCATGGCATTGAGTTTGATTTTGGTGGGACAATCTCTCATTTGATGCTCACCATCACAATTGTAGCATCGCATCGGCTTCGTCTCTATGGACTGCTTGCCCTTCTCCCACTTGGTGTAGCGGTCCTTGGGCTTGGATGAGTCTTTTGAGGACTTATTGTCTTTCTTCTTTTGTTGTGGCCGGCCCTGCCTTGGTCTCCCCCACTTTTACCCTTTTCTTGGGAGGAGCCAGGTCTTTCTTGGCTTTTAAACTCGATCAGTGAGTCCGCCACCGTCATTGCCTCGGTTAGAGTCTGGATGCTCCGGCGTTGCGACTCCTGTTTAGCCCAAGGATAAAGTCCGTCCATGAAAGTGAAGAGGGCCTCTTCCTCACTCATGTTGGAGATCTGCAGCATGATCTCCAAGAACTCCTTAACATACTCAAGAACGGTGCCACATTGCGTGAGTCGACGAAGTCTAGCACGAGCTTCATCATTGGTGTAGGTCGGGTAGAACTGCTTCTTCAATTCTTCCTCAAAATCGGCCCAAGTAGTGATTTGGGCCCCTCCGGTCTTTTCACATGTCCTACACCTCCACCAGAGCAAATCAATATCACTAAGATATAGAGATACGGTGCTACCTTGCGTTCCTCGTCCTTGATTCCCACCACACAAAAATATTGGTCCATGCCCCATAAAGAGTTCTCAACGTCCTTGGCGGACCGGCTCCCCTTGAACTCCTTAGGCTTTGGTGTGTCGATCTTCTGCACGGGAGCGGTCGCCAACATGCCTGCCCTGACGGTTGCCCTGCATGCTACAACCTCTTTCTTGAGCGCCTCGATCTTCTCGCGCATTTGCACCACCAATACCTCTAACACATCGTTTTGCTTGGAAAAAAGTCATTGGGCCTCGTTCACGGCACCTTGTAACCCGTCCTTTAGGGAGTCCATATCCTCCTTGACGTCCTCGAAGGCGTCCACCATCTCGCCGTACTTGAGCTCCATCTTCTCCAAACGAGCTTCGAAGTTCCTCATCATGTCTTTTGATGGTTCCCTTGACGGGTGCCTAGGAGCCTTCTTGACCTTCTTTCCTAGGGCGTTGGGGTTGACAATCCCGGACACACCTATATTAGCCATCGCTTATCCTTGGAACGAAATTGGCTTTGATACCACTTGGCACGGGCTGAGTATTCTTGAACTCACAACCGTGCGGCTCTTAGTCGTTGGTCTTTTCAAATGACTAAGTCAAGCCTTAACTCGAGGGACTTTGTTCCGGACGCGCTTGCTCGCGATGGCTAAGAAGTTTTGAGCTTTTGTGAACAAGAGAGCTTGATTACTTTGAGAGAACTCTTAAAAGTGTGATCTGCTTGGATGCCTTGCAAATGAGGGGTGGCCTCCCTATTTATAGCCTTGGCCACTAATAGCATGTATTATAGTCTATATTTTGGGATTGGTTTAATCTTCATAAATCTGCATGTATGGATGTATATTCTTTGATTATATTATTGTTTTGTCTACCTTTGCGGGAGTCGAGGTCTACACCTAGTTTCGTTGTAATCGTAGGTAAAATGGCTCGTTTTGGACTAAAATGGAGCCAAGGAAGCTAAGGAGTCATTGGAGTTACATTTTGGAGCTTTAAGAAAATCTCAAGAAGCATAAAAATGATTTAGAGGATTAATTTTGGACCAGATTCGAGATGATTTACATTCAGCTGAGACTCACCTCGGTTAGCTACAGTACCACCTCGACCGAGGTGATCTTTAGGAGCGTCCCAACCGAGGCGAACACCTTACCGCCGACAAGATCTTTATTTTTGGCTGAGATCTTCTATTTTTGGAAAGAGAATATCACATATTTTGGCTTGATTTTTGGAAGGAAGATATTATATTTGGCTGATTTATTTTGAGAGATATGGATATATTTTCTAGGAAATTATCTTTTTAAGATATCTTATCTTTGGAAGATAATTCTCCTATATAAAGGATTGGATTTTCTACAATTCAGCCATCTACAGATCACCTATCTTCGGATCAAGGATTTTTTGGAGGATTTTCTGAAGAGTTTGAAGGAAGTTTTGAAGGAAGTTTTGAAGGAAGTTTTGAAGGAAGTTTTGAATGTTGAAGTTCAAGGAAGGAAATAATCAAGTTGAAGTTGGCTTTGAAGGAGTTTGTAAGATCTTCTTAGATTGCTTTGGTTTTGTTGTCTTTTTTGATTTGTGACTTGAGGAACGCTGATTTGTTGTTTGTTTGATTCAGTTATTGAGACCTTTGTGTTAAGGTTTTCTTGTTTGAATATTGATTCCTTTCTTATAAATTTGATTATTGTTATCATGATGATTGTTGGCTAAGTTTCTTATGCGATTCTAGGGTGATTGGCTGAAAGTTGTGGAAAAGACGATGATAGAATGATCTTAACCCCAGCAGGACCCTGAAAGCTCAAACCTTTACCTTAACCGTAGAACACCTCGCTCAGTCATTGAACATCTCGGCCGGGATGGAATATAACTGAACGAGGTGAACCTTTCCTTAAACTTATCTGAGTTAAGAGTTTAAGTCTGCCAAATCCTATTCTTTTTATACCTTTCCTGGTTCAACGCAAGCCTAGGATGAGACTTACCCGGTGATTCCTTTGCTTGTTTACCCAAGGTCATGAGTGTAGGTAATAAAGGTTTATCCTTTATTGGGGTTTGAGTGTGCCTTCATCCCATCTTTGAGAGTTAGTGATAGCATGAATTATTGTCTGTATTTTGGGACTTGTTTAGACGTTTTATCTTCAATAATCTGCATGTTTGGATGTATATTATGTGATTATATTGTTGTTTCATCTACCTTTGCGAGAATCGAGGTCTACACCAAGTTTCGTTGTAATCGTAGGTAAAATGACATATTTTGGACCGAAATGGAGCTAAGGAGCAAAGGAGTCATTGGAGCTACATTCTCGAGTTTAAAAAGGAACTCAGGAAGCAAGGAATTAACAAAGAAGATTTATTTTGGACCAGATTTGAGAGATTTCACTTTCAGTTGAGAGTCACCTCGGTAAGCTATAGTACCATCTCGACCGAGATGATCTTGAGGAGCGCCCCGACCGAGGTGAATACCCTGACGCGGCGAGATCATTTATTCTTGGTTGAGATCTTTTTTTTTTGGAAGGAGAGATCTTATATTTTTTGGCTGGATTTTAGAAGGAAGATCATATATTTTAGAGATCTATTTTAGAGATATGGATATATTTTTATTAGGAGAATATCTTTTCAAAATATTTTATCTTTGGAAGAGAGTTTTCCTATAAAAAGGGTTGGATTTTCCACAAGTTCAATCATGCTTAGAGGGCTGATAGCATCCAGCAATTAAGGGATTTTCTCCAGAGTTTTGAAGGAAGGAAGATTGAAGATCAATCTAGGAAGGATTGATAGCTTGTCATAGCTTTTCAAGGGGATTTGTAAGACTTTCTTAGATTCCCTTTGGTTTTTTGTCTTTGATTGGATTTGTTATCCAAGGAACGCTTATATTTGTGATATTTGATTCAGTTATTGAAGCCTTGTTCTTAAGGTTTTTGTGTTCAAATATTCATTCTCTTCCCATATATTTGATTATTGCTTCCATGATGATGAGTGACTAATTTCTTTGTGTGATTCTAGGGTGAATGGCTGAAAGTTGTGGGAAAAACAATGATAGAACAATCTTAATTACAGTAGGACCCTAAAAGCTCGAGTCTTTATCCTTAACCCTATAACATCTCGCTCAGTCGATGAACATCTTGGCTGGGGTGGAACTTGACTGACCGAGATGACCCTTTTCTGATCCGAAACTGAGAGTTAAGTGTTAGAGTTTGCCAAATCCTATTCTTATTACACCTTTCTTGGTTCAATGCAAGCCTAGGATGAGACTTACCCGGTGATTCCTTTGTTTGTTTAATTAAGATCATAAGTGTAGGTAATAAAGGTTTATCCTTTATTGGGGTTTGAGTGTGCCTTCATCCCATCTTTGTGAGTTAGCCTGAGACTTAACCAGTAAAGGTTGGTTCTATTCCCTTAGTTGGTTTGTTGGTTTGAGATTATAGTTCCTTTCCTTAGTACCTTGAGACTTACCCGGTAATAGGTTATTTAGATTTGGAGTTAGTGAGTAGTGAGACTTACCCGGTGATCTATTCCACTTTAGTAACACCTTCCCTTTGCAAAATATCAGATTTGTCCCTTATCTTGAGATCTTGAGTTAGAACCACAAGTAGATGCTTTAATCCCTAGAATTTCATATTCCTTTAATTGAATTTTTATCATTTTTGATTGCTTTAATCGCTTTTGTGGTTAGTAATTACATAGACTACCTATACTTGCTTAGGTTTCACCTAAGTCCTTGTGATCGACCCCTGCAATTCTTGCTTTTTACTACGATTGACCTGTACACTGCGGGTTCGCATCCTTGTTTTGAGCATATATCTTGGGTTATATATTTAAAGCTTGCACACACCATTTGGAGTGAACAAGTTTTTGATGCCGTTGCCGGGGATTTAGATGTCATCCTTACTTCGCCAAAGTCTTCCAACTTCCTCTTCCTTGATAGAATTTCTTTCAAGAACTTCCCATAGGCGGGCATCCCTAGAATAGCATCAAGGAAAGGGATGTTAATGTGTAGTTTATTCATCAAGTCAAGGAACTTACCAAAGTGCTTGTCTAGATGTGCTCTAGCCCTTGACTCGGGGAATGGAAGTGGTGGTTTATATGCAGGAGGTGGAACATAAACTTCAGATTTCTCCTCCGCTTTCTGAGGCTCCACCTCGGTTGGTACCTCGGCCGAAGTGTTCTTCGACTGTACTTGGACCGAGGTGTTCTTCGTCTGTACTGGCGTCGACCGAGGCACTGGATCTGCAATTTTCAGTCCACTTCTCGTCATTATTGCCATGATTTGTCCCTTGGGATTGCTCTCTGTCCTTGCTGGGAGCTTCCATGGATCTCTTGACGCTTCATTTGCCTTGTTAAAGAATTGTTGTTCCAAGGCTTTTTGGGCCTTCAAAAATGAAGTCATGGACGTCTCCATCGAGTTTAGTTTGATCAAGATGGCCTCCAAAACTGCATCTTTCTTTTCTGGTTGGGACGAACTTGATCCTTGTTCCTGACTCTTCAACGAAGTAGAAGAAGAAGAAGAAGAGAGGAAAGAATTAGAAGGATTGTTTGAATTTGAGTTAGAGTAAGAGTTACCCGATTTTTGATTGTTGGATCTCCAATTGTTGATGTTGGATCCTCTATTGTTGTTGTAGTTGTTGTTTCAGGAACCTTGATTGTTGTTCCTTGACCCTTGATATCCTCCCTCTTCCTTTTGGGTTTGAGCAACCAAAAGGTCTTTCAATTGCTTCACATTATTCTTCAAAGAGGTGAGTTGATCGTTGTTTGATGGAGCTTCTTGGAAGTTGACTCTTTTAACTCCATCTTCAGCTACTTGATGGGAGTATTTCTCCATGTGCAAAGCTTGTTTTTCTATGAACTCCCAAGCTTCGTTAATTGGCATGTCCATGAACGTGCCGGCGGACAGTAGTTGAAGGTTGAATTGGGTGTTTCCGTCCATTCCTTTGAAGTAATTCTCCAACAACTCTATCTTTGGAATCCCATGATGTGGGCAATCCAAAAGGATGTCTTTAAATCTCTCCCATGACTTGGACAAACTCTCCTTGTCCTTCATGATGAATACATTGATCTTCCCTCTCATTTCAGCGGTCTTTGAGGGGGGAAAGAATTTAGTCAAGAACTCCGTCGTCATCTCCTCCCAACTGCTGATCTTTCCGAGAGGTAGAGATTGATACCAAGTAAGCGCCCTATCTTTCAAGGAGAAGTAGAAAGGCCTTAGCTTGTAATTGTTATTTTCCAGCCTTGAAGGTCTCAAGGTCTCCATCAAGATCTCATAGTTTTGCAGATGTTGATGCGGAGATTCCCTCTCTAGCCCTCCAAACTGGCATTGGCGGATCATGGAAAGAACTTGCGGTCGAAGTTCATAATCATGCTCCACTGGATCACCTAGGTTGACTCCTGGACGCCTCAGTTGCTGGTTAGGGTCCATCCTCTGCCCTAGGGTATGTGGAATACCTGCAAAAAGAACATCTCGGACTGGCATCCGAGATGGACGTATCTCGGCCGGGGCAGCTGGAGCTGGGTCCTGTCTCGGTCGAGGATCTTGAATTGGGTCTTGTCTCGGTCGAGGTGCTAGATCGGGCCGAGGTAGATATTGGTCCCGTAAAGTCGCCATATCTGCTTCGATCGTTTCCGTCCTTGAGCGAGTTTCTTCCTTTTCCAGTCGTAGTTCTTCTTTACTAAGGCGTAGTTGTTCCAATGCCTCCTTCAATTCGGCCTCAAGATCGCGATTCTCTTGATTGGCCATCTTAGCTTCTTTCAAGCGTCTTTTGTATGTCTTTTCTTGTTCGGGATCGTAAGGAACGATTTCCTTCCCAACGCGGGTTCTTCGCATAAAAAAGAAAAAGAACCTATGAACATCACTCAAGTAGAGTGGATAGTAGCAACAGGGGCAATAGCCCCGAAAGACAACCGAAACCGGCTCGGTCTAGACCAAGTCCCCGGCAACGGCGCCAAAAACTTGTTCGCTCCAAATGGTGTGTGCAAGCTTTAAATTTATAACCCAAGATATATGCTCAAAACAAGGATGCGAACCCGCAGTGTACGGGTCAATCGTAGTAAAAAACAAGAATTCCAGGGGTCGATCACAGGGACTTAGGTGAAACCTAAGCAAGTATAGGTAGTCTATGTAATTACTAACCACAAAAGCGATTAAAGCAATCAAAGATGATAAAAAGTCAATTAAAGGAATATGCAATTGTAGGGATTAAAACATCTAGTTGTGGTTCCAACTCAAGATCTCAAGATAAACGGACAAAGCTGAGATTTTGCAAAGGGAAGGTGTTACTAAAGTGGAATAGATCACCGGGTAAGTCTCACTACTCACTAACTCCAAATCTAAAGAACCTATTACCGGGTAAGTCTCAAGGTACTAAGGAAAGGAACTATAATCTCAAACCAACAAACCAACTAAGGGAATAGAATCAACCTTTATCGGGTAAGTCTCAGGCTAACTTACAAAGATGAGATGAAGGCACACTCAAACCCCAATAAAAGATAAACCTTTATTACCTACACTTATGATCTTAAGTAAACAAACAAAGGAATCACCGGGTAAGTCTCATCCTAGGCTTGCATTGAACCAAGAAAGGTGTAATAAGAATAGGATTTGGCAAACTCTAACACTTAACTCTCAGTTTCGGATCAGAAAGGGTCATCTCGGTCAGTCAAGTTCCACCCCGGCCGAGATGTTCATCGACTGAGCGAGATGTTATAGGGTTAAGGATAAAGACTCGAGCTTTCAGGGTCCTACTGTGATTAAGATCGTTCTATCATTGTTTTTCCCACAACTTTCAGCCAATCATCCTAGAATCACACAAAGAAATTAGCCACTCATCATCATGGAAGCAATAATCAAATATATGGGAAGAGAATGAATATTTGAACACAAAAACCTTAAGAACAAGGCTTCAATAACTGAATCAAATATCACAAATATAAGCGTTCCTTGGATAACAAATCCAATCAAAGACAACAAACCAAAGGGAATCTAAGAAAGTTTTACAAATCCCCTTAAAAAGCTATGACAAGCTATCAATCCTTCCTAGATTGATCTTCAATCTTCCTTCCTTCAAAACTCTAGAGAAAATCCCTTAATTGCTGGATGCTATCAACCCTCTAAGCATGGTTGAACTTGTGGAAAATCCAACCCTTTTTATAGGAAAACTATCTTCCAAAGATAAAATATCTTGAAAAGATATTTTCCTAATAAAAATATATCCATATCTCTAAAATAGATCTCTAAAATATATGATCTTCCTTCTAGAAATCCAGCCCAAAAATATAAGATCTCTCCTTCCAAAAATAAAAGATCTCAGCCAAAAATAAATGATCTCGCCGCGTCAGGGTATTCGCCTCGGTCGGGGCACTCCTCAAGATCACCTCGGTCGAGATGGTACTGTAGCTGACCGAGGTGACTCTCAACTGAAAGTGAAATCTCTCAAATCTGGTCCAAAATAAATCTTCTTTGTTAATTCCTTGCTTCCTGAGTTCCTTTTAAAACTCCAGAATATAGCTCCAATGATTCCTTTGCTCCTTAGCTCCATTTCGGTCCAAAATGTGTCATTTTACCTACGATTACAACGAAACTTGGTGTAGACCTCGATTCTCGCAAAGGTAGATGAAACAACAATATAATCACATAATATACATCCAAACATGCAGATTATTGAAGATAAAACGTCTAAAAAAATCCCAAAATATAGACAATAACTCCAAATCTAAACGTCTAAACATGCAGATAGCTGATGTAGTTGAGCATGCTGATAGGTGGAGACCTGGAGACTCCAGGGAATGCATCATCTTCCACCTCGCCTTCAGATTAGCCCACCGGATCTTTAGCGAGACACTTCTGGCGCGCACTGAGACGCCCAGAAGATTAGACAAGGGGAGCTTCTGAGCTTATACTGTATTGTGACCGGAGGAGTCCCTGACTTCGGAGTGATGCTGGCTGAGGATCTCCATAGGATCAAGGCAAAGGCGAAGGGAGATATTTGCTGTGGCGGTCTAGTGACTCAGATCGCGAGTTACATGGACCTCGATCTGAGCGCATGTACTATGGTGGCAGCTGCCAAGCCACTTGGTCTGCAGGAGATGATAACGAGGAGGATTCTGGTTCCTCGTGGACTTACTACGCCATATGCAGCGATGCCTTGGGAGCAGACCGCGCCTCAAGGTATTAGGTGGCCGTCTCAGTTTTCAGTTTATGACCCTAAGTACTGGTCCACTGCATGGATCCCGTACATTAAGGATGCTAGAGATGCGGCAGCCCTGGTACAGGAGGATGAGGAGGTTGAGGAGGAGGCTGATGAGGAGGATGATGGTGGAGTTGCTATTGAGACAAGGACATATACAACTGCTCCCAATATACCAGTCGTCGATCTAGACGACGAGGAGACAAAGGATGAGCCAGATGCAACACCAGCACGTCCTGCCAGGCGTAGAGTACGCAGGCAGAGGGATCCAGTCGCTCACCGCCGGATTGACGATCTGACGGATCAGATGATCGACTCCTACGCTGCTCTTACAGTTGATATCGGTGAGAGCCTTGATGACCATCGCCAAGAGATGGATAGCCGGACTCATCAGATGCTAGAGAGTCAGCACTACCAGCGCCGGATGATGGAGATCCAGTTCCAGCACACTATGGGCTACTCTTTTGACCCATCCTAGTACCCTTACGTGCCATATCCACCACCACCGCCAACAGATCAGGACTAGAGCTTGCAGGGATTTTTTTTCTTTATTTATTATGCAACTCAACATTGTCCGGTGAATTTTCTGTTCTTATGACTTATTTGACCCATTGGGATAATGTGTCCCAAGTATGGGGTATTCGGATATGTATTATTGACTTATGTGGATGATTGTATGACTCTTGATGGATATTTATGATTTTATCCTGCTCTATATGCTTATGTGAGACTACATGCATGCATACAGGTTATTTGATTGAGAAAAACGTCAAAAACTGGTTTAAGAAAATTTTTTTTGACCTCGACCGAAGTGATTTTGGCCGAACGAGGTGATTCACCTCGGATGACTTAGAACATCTCGACCGAGGTGGTTTAACTGAGACAGTTTTCGAAACGATTTTTGTGCTTCTTATCTAGATATAACCTCAATGAAGATTTTGTTTGCAGATTGGTTTTGAAATCATTATATGCTTGAAAGGTTTTATAATTTATTTAAGTTGCTAAATGCTTTGTTTGAAATTTTGGCATGTTTAATACTTTGTTTTTATCCAAATTATGTTGAATTTGAAGGTTGACACCACATGCTAAGTTCTCTCACTTTCATCCTGGGATGATTAAGGCAATTCATTCTCTTTGCTTCTTCTTCTTGATCATGCTTAGCCCCTCATATATATATATTTGCCTCCCTTTACCTATCTGGGAATTTGGAAGCAAGCAAAAGTGAAAAGCAAGTAAAAGAAAAGTTGAGATGTTGGTTGGAAGTTAGAAAGAAACAAATAGGTTTGGGGAAGTCAATCATGATGATGAGTAACTCGGCACTATTCACATAGCCGGGTGTTTGTGTCTTGCCAAAGTCGGATTGAGCGATATTCCTAACGGATCATGGTATGTGCATCAAGGGTTTGAGGCATCTCGAGAAATTGATGATTGCTGATCTCCTAGGCTTCGGTTATTGTGCACCTCTGTCCTTGCATCCCAAAAAGTAAAGTAAAGTAAAAAAAAAGTGAAAATAAGCAAAGCTTATTGTGGAAGATGTTGAAGTTCAAAGCAAAGTAAAGTGAAGATCCTTTCCCGGATTCTAGCACCACCTTCCCTATATACATCCGACCCTCACACGTTTCTTTGACCTTTCATTTAGAAAGCCCTTGAGACCTCGAGCTTGCTGATTGACTTGGTGGTTTAAACTGGATTATACATGATTAATTTCGATGATTATGATTTATTATTAATTCTATATAATATATGCAAAGATGAACAACTTTCTTATATTTATAAAATGTTTTGATCATATTTTGATTTAATATTCCATGAAGCATTCTCTTAGAGTGATCTATGAGTGGAGCACACCACCAAAAATGTTTTGAAATACTTTTCATTGATCTTTATGACTAATAATCCATTCTATCTTATATTTTAGATTTGAAACTTGCTTGAGGACAAGCAAGGGACAAGTATGGGGTATTTTGATATCATGAATTATTGTCTATATTTTGGGACTTGTTTAGACGTTTTATCTTCAATAATCTACATGTTTGGATGTATATTATGCGATTATATTGTTGTTTCATCTACCTTTGCGAGAATCGAGGTCTACACCAAGTTTCGTTGTAATCGTAGGTAAAATGGAACATTTTGGACCGAAATGGAACTAAGGAGCAAAGGAGTCATTGGAGCTACATTCTGGAGTTTAAAAAGGAACTCAGGAAGTAAGAAATTAACAAAGAAGATTTACTTTGGACTAGATTTGAGAGATTTCACTTTCAGCTGAGAGTCACCTCGTTCAGCTACAGTACCATCTCGACCGAGGTGATCTTGAGGAGCGCCCGGACCGAGGCGAATAACTTGACGCGGCGAGATCATTTATTCTTGGCTGAGATCTTTTATTTTTGGAAGGAGAGATCTTATATTTTTGGGCTGGATTTCTAGAAGGAAGATCATATATTTTAGAGATCTATTTTAGAGATATGGATATATTTTTATTAGGAAAATATCTTTTCAAGATATTTTATCTTTGGAAGATAGTTTTCCTATAAAAGGGGTTGGATTTTCCACAAGTTCAACCATGCTTAGAGGGCTGATAGCATCCAGCAATTAAGGGATTTTCTCCAGAGTTTTGAAGGAAGAAAGATTGAAGATCAATCTAGGAAGGATTGATAGCTTGTCATAGCTTTTTAAGGGGATTTGTAAGACTTTCTTAGATTCCCTTTGGTTTGTTGTCTTTGATTGGATTTGTTATCCAAGGAACGCTTATATTTATGATATTTGATTCAGTTATTGAAGCCTTGTTCTTAAGGTTTTTGTGTTCAAATATTCATTCTCTTCCCATATATTTGATTATTGCTTCCATGATGATGAGTGACTAATTTCTTTGTGTGCTTCTAGGGTGATTGGCTGAAAGTTGTGGGAAAAACAATGATAGAACGATCTTAATCACAGTAGGACCCTGAAAGCTCGAGTCTTTATCCTTAACCCTATAACATCTCACTCAGTTGATGAACATCTCGGACGGGGTGGAACTTGACTGACCGAGATGACCCTTTCTGATCCGAAACTGAGAGTTAAGTGTTAGAGTTTGCCAAATCCTATTCTTATTACACCTTTCTTGGTTCAATGCAAGCCTAGGATGAGACTTACCTGGTGATTCCTTTGTTTGTTTACTTAAGATCATAAGTGTAGGTAATTGTTACGCTAAAAAGTGTGCACGCAATAAGCCTTAAATTTATACTCGTTATAATTATCCTAACTTCTAGCGCACCCGCAGTGTACGGGACGTTTGTAGTATGGATAGTACTCCGAGGTCGAACACAAAGACTAAGGTGAAATTGATTTGGTTTTGTGATTAAATTTAGTGAAGGTCTAAAGTTAGAAAGGAGGAAAACAAAGAACAAAAATCTCAATTGTTTTTGTTTGGTTTTAGGTGATCAAGGATCACGACTCATGCGAAGCAAACAATCAAACTAAACCAAAAATCACAAATAACAAATCAAACAAGATATTGATCAAGTGAAAGGAAAGACGGATTCTAGGGGTCGGAAATTCCGGTTATGGCATAAAACTCAAGTTATCTATTCATTCTTTGGATTGATTGTGACATGTTGGGATTAAATGTTTCTAAATTAGGATCAATTACCGGGTAAGTCTCATGATCCAACTAATCCACACCTAAGGTCTTATTACCGGTTAGGTCTCTAAGAACCTAAGGTTAGGAATTCTACACAAACCGGAATTGTTAATTAAGGATCTAACCTATCCTTACCGGGTAAGTCTTGGAATGGGAAGTCCTAATCAAATTTCCTAGCACATCTAATCCAATGGCGACTTGTTAGGTTCACCACTACCTAAGGTTTTGCTATTTTAGATTCTAAGGGAAGGGATTACCGGGTGAGTCTCTCCTATCACTTAGTCACTACACTAGGACACCCTAGGGTAGGTTAAACTCAGCAAAAACTTAGGGTTTCAACAATTTTATGAATCTAAGGTAAGATCCTTTGAACCAGGAAGAATCACGGTTTGTTCTACAGAAACCACGACCGTGGTTCTACAAGAACTACCCGTGATTTTCAACAGCAGCTACGTTTATAAACAAAAATCATCCAAAGGTAAATCTAAATCCGTCCTATCATAGATCTAGCCATAACCATCTTTTCCTTACCCTAGAATCACATCAATTTAGCCTACAACATTCATAATGGAAATCAAAGCAAACAAACATAAAATCATAGCATTCATTGCAAGATAATGAAAGAAAAAGGATGAACAAATGAACTTCAAACACAAACCAATCTGAAGATGGAATTAGAACAACTTACAACCCTTCCAAAAGAAGGTTCAAGGGTTCACAAATCTCTAGAAATAAATCCGAAATACAAGAAGCTAAGTGTGTGTTCTCCTCTCTTCTTCAATGACACCTTTCTTCTTCTCTTTGGCACTTTCCTTCCTAAAAAAAAATCCTCTTCTTTGGAGAATATATTTGTTAGAGAAATGGAGAATGGATGAGCTGCTCCCAAACTACCCCAGCTGCCTCAAACAACCCATCAAGGACCAATTTTATAACAAATTCTTCATGAGCTGGCCATGAGAGTCGTGGCCCAGCTGTCACGAGAATCTGGCAAAATCCACGGTCATTTCCACGGCCGTGGTTCTTCAGGAAACCGTGATTCTATGCAGAAACTTCACTTTGGATCATTGAGCTGTGGTTTGGTGCATGGCTAGTGTTGGCAAGGTTCCATGAGTCCTCCTTACCTCTTTGATTTGTCCTAATGAGTCCGAGGACGTGTCATCTAAATGAACGGTCCTTTAACGCATCGTTTTAGCTCTAAATTCCCGAAATACCTACAAAACGCACACAAGTCCGTGTAGACGTCTATCTCGACAAAATACATGTTTTGAGCGCAAAACGTATTGGACTAGTGCTAGATCATGCATGATTGAGCGAGAATACTATCTAAATGTACACCTAAAACTATGCTATAAATCGTGTTATCAAAATACCCCATACTTAAGGTTTGCTCGTCCCCGAGCAAATTCCCAACTATAGACTAAAAGATGACATGATTTATGTATGCAGAAAAATGGCAAAGTCTTTTTGGGTTTTGTGCTTCTACTATTGGATCACCTTCATAGTCATGATCAATGGCAATTGGATAAGCAATTATGTATCAAACAATAAGGGCATGGAAAGGCAATTGTACTTAACTCAAAAGCATGCATGAGATAGGAGGACGAAGATGTCAAGAAGATCAAGAGTCTATCCAATCTAGATTACTAAGTCTTACAAACATGCAAGTAGGTCATAAGGGCTTGTGACATAAAAGGCTAAGAAACGTTGTAATTTGGGAGGGGAATTTTCTAGGTATGTGATGCTAATCCGGGAATGGAACTAACTTCACTTCCTTGTCCTCGATCAACTTCCCCCAAGTGTATATTTTTTTCTATCTTGCTTTCTTTTCTTTTTTCTTTAACTCATTTTTGAGACAATGGCATTGGTGTACAATAGCCGAAACCTTGGTGATTAGCCATCCTCGGGCTTTTTCTCTTTTTCGAGGTGCATCCACACCGGGCACACATACCAAAGCTCGTTAGGACTATTGGTTCATTTGACTTTGGCAAGGCACCAACACCCGATTATGTGAAGTGTACCGAGTTACTTGTCATTTAAACCAACGCCCCCAAACCTATATTGGCTACATTTCCACAATAATTTCAGCATTCCATTCACGATATTCTTTTCATTACATCTTCACCCTGCACTTGCTTTTACACATTCAAACACACTAGCATGCTCCTATTCCCGGATGGGTTTAAAGAAGGTCGAATTTATATCAATTGAGGTGTTCAAGCAATCATGATCAAGATGAGAAGTAGAAAAATGAAATGCCTCATTCATTCCTAGATGGTATGCAAGAACTATTACGTAATTTCGACTTTCAATACTCAATCCATTCTAGGCAATCATCATGATCTCAAGTCATTCATGGAATTTAAGAGAAGTAGTTCAAGTCCATATATGCATTTATCAATTCAACACATAAGGCTATTCATAGCCAATCACAAGACAAATTTCATCATTAGGATCATATCCAAGCGTAGAAAGCACAAAATTTTTTTAAATTTTCTGATTTTTATAGGATTTTCGGTTTAAGTATGTACAATGCAAGACATGTGCAAATATTAACCTATCCTAGATGCTCATCATGCAAGGGATTATGCAAACCCAACCCCATACTTAGAAACACATTGTCCCCAATGTGGTATACAAGTAAAGAGAGTGAAAGAGGGTTCTCACAATGTAAAAGTGTTTGCTATGGTATTCGGGATTGTTCAAGTGAATTGATGTTGGATGATCTCATCAACCATGGTAGAGAGCTCTAAGCATTCCTTCAAGCTTTGAAACCCGCGCTAGGCACCGCTAGCCGTCCAAGTTCCGCGTCCGCTCCACCCATAATTGTTGAGGGTTTCATCATCATCATTTCCATGTCAAGAAAGACTTCCAATGCCACTAATGCTTCTAGCACACACACGAAACACGAAACACACACAAAGCACACAAAAACAGAAAAATCTAAGCAAAAATGAAGGAAAAATGTTACCAATGGGTTACCTCCCACCAAGCGCTTCTTTAAGGTCACTAGCTTGACCAAACTTCGGGAGCGTCTATTCAAGGTGAAGTGGGGCAATCATGTCTATCGGGGCTCCCGGAATATACTTCTTCAAACGATGCCCATTCACTTTGAAATTTCCACAATGCTCCCCTCCTATTTCAATATCTCCATGGGGAAAGATCTTCTTCACCACATATGGCCCGGTCCATCTTGATTTGAGCTTTCCGGGAAAGAGCCTTAGCCTTGAGTTGAAGAGAAGGACAAGATCTCCTTCACTCAACTCCTTTGGAATAATCTTCTTGTCATGCCATCTTTTGGTTCTCTCCTTGTAGATCCGGGCATTCTCATAGGCTTCCAACCGGAGTTCTTCAAGGGCATTGATATCGAGCAACCTCTTCTCTCCCGCTTTCTTGAGGTCAAAATTTAGCCACTTAATGGCCCAATAAGCTCTATGCTCCATTTCCACCGGAAGGTGGCAAGACTTGCCATAGACCAACTTGTAGGGGGTGGTGCCAATAGGTGTCTTGAAGGCGGTTCTATATGCCCATAGTGCGTCATTGAGCTTCATAGCCCAATCCTTCCTTGTCCTAGACACCGTCTTCTCGAGGATGGCCTTTATCTCACGGTTGGAGATCTCCACTTGACCACTAGTTTGGGGGTGATAAGGTGTTGCCACCTTACGAGTCACCCTATACTTGGCCAAAAGTGCCCCAAAATTCCTATTTGTGAAGTGCTTCCCCCCATCACTAATAATCACCCTTGGTGTTCCAAACCTAGGGAAGATCACTCGGTTGAAGAACCGCACCACCACCTTGGCATCATTTGTAGGAGAGGCAATTGCCTCCACCCATCTTGACACATAGTCCACCGCCAATAGGATGTAGAGATTGCCACATGAAGAAGGGAATGGTCCCATGAAGTCTACACCCCATACATCAAAAATTTCGACTTCTTGGATGTTGTTCAAGGGCATTTCATTCCTCCTTGAAATATTGCCCGTCCTTTGGCAAGCATCACATGCCGCTACAAAACCTTGCACATCTCTAAACAAGGTAGGCCAATAAAAACCGGATTGCAATACCTTTGCACACGTTTTGTGTGAGCTAGCATGGCCTCCACATGGTGAGGAGTGACAATGCCGGATCACACTTTCCATTTCATCTTCCGGTATGCATCTCCTAAGCACCCCATCCGGGCCTCTCTTGAATAGAAGTGGCTCGCTCCAATAGTAATGCCTTACATCGTTGAAGAACTTCTTCCTTTGTGCATATGTAAGTCCGGGAGGCACTTTCTCACACACCAAGTAGTTCACGATGTCGGCGTACCATGGCTCATTTCCTCTAGCCACCTGGAACAAGCATTCCTCCACCATTTGCAATTGTTCATCCCGGAATGAATCATCTATCGGGATGTTGTCTTTCCCAAGCTCCAATGGTGGGAGTCTACTAAGGTGATCCGCCACGGAGTTCTCGGATCCCTTCTTATCTCGTATCTCCAAATCAAACTCTTGAAGAAGAAGGATCCACCGAATCAACCTTGGTTTGGCATCCTTCTTTGTAAGTAGATAACGGATCGCCGCATGATCCGTGTAAACTATGACCTTCGCTCCAACAAGGTACGAGCGAAACTTCTCAAATGCATATACCACCGCCAACAACTCCTTCTCGGTGGTAGCATAGTTGAGTTGGGCATCATCTAGCGTCTTGCTAGCATAATAAATAGCATGAGTGCGCCCTTCTTTCCTTTGCCCCAAAACAGCCCCAACGGCCACATCACTTGCATCGCACATGATTTCAAATGGTAGACTCCAATCCGGAGGTTGCATGATAGGAGCGGAGATCAAGGCGTTCTTCAACCTACAAAACACTTCAAGACAATCTTTGGAAAAGACAAAATCAACTTCCTTCATTAGTAGGTTAGTGAGAGGCTTAGAAATTTTAGAGAAATCTCGAATGAACCTCCGGTAAAAACCGGCATGCCCTAAGAAACTCCTTACCCCCTTCACCGAGGTAGGTGGTGGCAACTTCTCTATCGTTTCAATTTTAGCTCTATCAACCTCAATGCCCCGGTTAGACACCAAGTGTCCTAACACAATCCCTTCACTTACCATGAAGTGGCATTTTTCCCAATTTAAGACAAGATTTGTCTCCTCACATCTTTGCAACACTAATGACAAGTTAGCCAAGCAATTATCGAAAGAAGAACCATAAACAGAGAAATCATCCATGAACACTTCCATGATATTTTCTATGTATTCCGAAAAGATAGCCATCATACACCTTTGGAAGGTGGCGGGTGCATTACACAACCCAAATGACATTCTCCTATATGCAAAGGTACCCCATGGACATGTAAAAGTTGTTTTCTCTTGGTCATCGGGGTGGATAGGGATTTGGAAAAATCCACTATACCCATCTAAATAGCAAAAATGAGAGTGTTGAGCTAACCTTTCTAGCATTTGGTCAATGAAGGGGAGAGGGAAGTGATCTTTCCTAGAGGCCATGTTTAACTTCCTATAATCTATACACATCCTCCATCCCGTGACCGTCCTAGTTGGTATTAGTTCATTGTTCTCATTAGTTACTACCGTCATTCCACCCTTCTTAGGCACTACATGAACGGGACTAACCCACTTACTATCCGAGATAGGGTAGATAATTCCCGCATCTAGCAACTTAATGATTTCCTTTTTGACCACCTCTTTCATTATAGGATTTAATCTCCTTTGATGTTTTATATAGGGTTTGTGGTTATCTTCCATCATTATCTTATGCATGCACAAAGATGGTTTAATGCCAACCAAATCATCAATAGTATAACCAATGGCTTTCCTATGCAATCTTAGTTCATGCAGCAATTTAGCAAGTTCATCATCACTCAAACATGCATTAACAATCACAGGATATGTAGAATTATCTCCAAGGAATGCATACTTTAAATGAGAGGGGAGGGGTTTGAGTTCAAGTGAGGGAGGACCTTTATCGGTTGAAGATGATCCAAATAAGGTTGGATGAGATGAGTCCAAAGCAAATGAAGACTCCTCATGGCTCCTAGAAGCTTGATCATCATCAAGAGCCGATTCACGGAAAACCACGGTTGGAAACACGGGTTGCTCATTTTCCACGACCGTGGTTTTTGCCAAGTTTGCTTCTCGGAGTTGTCCAGAAAGTTTGACGGCCGTGGTTTGTAAATCTCGACCGTGGAACTTGCAGCTGTTTACAACCTCTTTGTGGCTCTCAAATCCAACTCTTGACTCCTCTTCCAAGGCCTCCAAGGCCTTGATTTCTTCATTGCAAGCCTCCTCATCATCTTCTTCCATCATACTCAAGGTAAGAACCTTTTCCAAAGGATCTTTGATCAAGATCGAGCTCACAAATTCTCTAGATTCCTCTTGCTCGACTATGTTGAAGATATCTTCATCAAGGGTTGGCCCTTTCATCATTGTGGACAGCTTGAACTTGATGTTCTCTTCCCCGATGTTGAAAGAGAGAGTCCCCTTCTTGCAATCCACCAAGCATCCGGAGGTGGCTAGGAATGGCCTTCCCATGATAGGAACCGGATAATCCGCCGGAATGTCCAACACTACAAAGTCGATGGGTACATAGAATCCTCCCAATTGCACCGGAATGTCCTCTAGAATCCCAACCGGATGAGTAATAGAGCGGTCCGCCATATCGAGGGTCATCTTGACCGGTTTCGGCTCTCCTAGCCCGACCTTGTTGCTAAGTGCAAGCGGTATGATGCTTACACTTGCCCCAAGATCACAAAGGGCTTCGTACTTCACGTCTCCTACCCCAATTGGAACACAAAAGGAGCCCGGATCTCTTAGCTTGGGCGGCATTTCTTCCTTCATCGTTTGGATCAATTCCGAGGATCTCTTGGTCATCCTTATCTCCCCATACTCCTCCAACTTCCTTTTGTTGAAGAGTATCTCTTTCAAAAACTTGCCATACGCCGGCATTCCTAAGATGGCATCCATGAACGGAATGTTAATATGCAACTTGGACATTAGTTCAAGGAACTTACCAAAATGATTATCCAAACGAGCTCTTGCTCTTGATTGTGGGAATGGTAGTGGCGGCTTGTATGGAGGCGGTGCCACATAGGTTGGCTCTACATCCTTGCTCTTTCCTCCATCATCTTGCTTTCTTCCCTCTTCTACCACTACTTGCTTTCCCTTAGCTTGGTCCTTGGGCAAAGGATCCTTCATACTCAACCCACTCCTTGTTGTGATAGCCAACACTTGGCCTCTTGGGTTGTCTTCGGTTCTTCCGGGAAGCTTCCCCGGATCCCTATGTGCTTCACCCGCCTTTTGAAAGACTTGTGCTTCCAAGACCTTTTGAGCTTTAGAGATTGAAGTCACGGTGCTCTCAAGTCCACTCAATCTTCCTAGCAATTGTTCAAACATGACTTCGGTCCTATCCTTTGAAGGTTGAGTAAAACCGGGTGGAGGTTCTTGTGAAACTCTTTGTGGTGGAGTTGTGCTTGTGGAGGTGGGAGGGTTCAAGGCTCCATCCATATTAGAGTAAGAAAATCAGGGATGGTTGTGGTTTGGCCGGTAATTGTTGAATTGCCGGTTGTTGTTGAAATTTCTTGGGCCTTGGTAATTGTTGAAATTGCCCCTTCCCATATAATTCACATCTTCCTCCTTGGAAGACAAGTTAGCTTGTGGAGGTGCTTGAGGAGTTGCTTGGCTCTTCAAGGTGGTAGTACACAACTCTCTCAAGGACTTCAACTCATTGTTGATGGCATCAAGCTTGAAATTGCTCATGGTGACTTCACTCACCTCATATGCTCCCGCCTTTCTTCCTTCGCTCTTCCTATGAGAGTACTTTTCAATCACTAGAGCTTGCTTCTCCACAAACTCCCAAGCATCATCTACATGTTTCTCCATAAATGTCCCACCGGAAAGAGATTGAAGCTTGAATTGGCTATCTTCATCAAGCCCTTTGAAATAGATCTCTAATAGCTCAATCTTTGGTATGCCATGGTGCGGACAATCTAGGAGAAGGTCTTTGAATCTCTCCCAAGACTTGAACAAACTTTCTCTATCCCTCATCACAAAGGCATTGATCTTCCCTCTTAATTCGATGGTCTTGGAAGGTGGGAAGAACTTGGTCAAGAACTCGGTTGTCATCTCTTCCCAAGTACCAACTCGCCCTTGTGGAATAGATTGATACCAAGCCAAGGCTTTGTCCTTAAGAGAGAAGGAAAAGGCCCTTAGCTTATGGTTGTTGCTCTCCAATCTTGGTGGTCTAAGAGTCTCCATCAAAATCTCATAGTTCATCAAATGTTGGTGAGGAGACTCTCCTTCCATCCCTCCAAATTGATTATGCCGGATCATTTGAAGAACTTGAGGGCGGAGTTCATAGTTGTGGGTTGCGGGATCTCCTAGATTCACACCCGGTCGGTGTGCTCTTTGTGCCGGATCCATACGTCTCCCTAGGGTTTGTGGCTCCTCAATAGCAATAGGAACGACCCTAACATTGGCCGCCGGCTGCGGTTGTGGTGGAGGAGGTGGTGGTTGTCGGCGGTTAAGCTCTCCTTGAACAAGGGCTTGCCTAATCTCCTTAATCTCCCTCCTTGTTTCCTCTTGCCTCTCATTGGCAAGTCTCCTTTCTTCCTCCAAGAGCTCATCTCTTAGCCTTATTTGCTCTAAGGCTTCATCCAATTCAGCTTGGAGATTTCTTTTGGCCATCTCTTTCTCCTTTCGGATGTTCTTGGATCTAGATCGAAGGGTTTTCTCCGGTACGGGATATAATGAAGCTAAATCCTTGCCACGAGATCTTCGCATACACCTAAGGAGAAATGGATGTCCTAAAAAGCAAAGACACAAACAAAGAGAGATCAAAAGCAACAAGAAAGATCTACACTAGAAACAATCACAAAATAGACTCAATCTAGACCTAGTCCCCGGCAACGGCGCCAAAAACTTGTTACGCTAAAAAGTGTGCACGCAATAAGCCTTAAATTTATACTCGTTATAATTATCCTAACTTCTAGCGCACCCGCAGTGTACGGGACGTTTGTAGTATGGATAGTACTCCGAGGTCGAACACAAAGACTAAGGTGAAATTGATTCGGTTTTGTGATTAAATTTAGTGAAGGTCTAAAGTTAGAAAGGAGGAAAACAAAGAACAAAAATCTCAATTGTTTTTGTTTGGTTTTAGGTGATCAAGGATCACGACTCATGCGAAGTAAACAATCAAACTAAACCAAAAATCACAAATAACAAATCAAACAAGATATTGATCAAGTGAAAGGAAAGACGGATTCTAGGGGTCGGAAATTCCGGTTATGGCATAGAACTCAAGTTATCTATTCATTCTTTGGATTGATTGTGACATGTTGGGATTAAATGTTTCTAAATTAGGATCAATTACCGGGTAAGTCTCATGATCCAACTAATCCACACCTAAGGTCTTATTACCGGTTAGGTCTCTAAGAACCTAAGGTTAGGAATTCTACACAAACCGGAATTGTTAATTAAGGATCTAACCTATCCTTACCGGGTAAGTCTTGGAATGGGAAGTCCTAATCAACATTCCTAGCACATCTAATCCAATGGCGACTTGTTAGGTTCACCACTACCTAAGGTTTTGCTATTTTAGATTCTAAGGGAAGGGATTACCGGTGAGTCTCTCCTATCACTTAGTCACTACACTAGGACACCCTAGGGTAGGTTAAACTCAGCAAAAACTTAGGGTTTCAACAATTTTATGAATCTAAGGTAAGATCCTTTGAACCAGGAAGAATCACGGTTTGTTCTACAGAAACCACGACCGTGGTTCTACAAGAACTACCCGTGATTTTCAACAGCAGCTACGTTTATAAACAAAAATCACCCAAAGGTAAATCTAAATCCGTCCTATCATAGATCTAGCCATAACTATCTTTTCCTTACCCTAGAATCACATCAATTTAGCCTACAACATTCATAATGGAAATCAAAGCAAACAAACATAAAATCATAGCATTCATTGCAAGATAATGAAAGAAAAAGGATGAACAAATGAACTTCAAACACAAACCAATCTGAAGATGGAATTAGAACAACTTACAACCCTTCCAAAAGAAGGTTCAAGGGTTCACAAATCTCTAGAAATAAATCCGAAATACAAGAAGCTAAGTGTGTGTTCTCCTCTCTTCTTCAATGGCACCTTTCTTCTTCTCTTTGTCACTTTCCTTCCTAGAAAAAATCCTCTTCTTTGGAGAATATATTTGTTAGAGGAATGGAGAATGGATGAGCTGCTCCCAAACTACCCCAGCTGCCTCAAACAACCCATCAAGGACCACTTTTATAACAAATTCTTCATGAGCTGGCCATGAGAGTCGTGGAACAGCTGTCACGAGAATCTGGCAAAATCCACGGTCATTTCCACGGCCGTGGTTCTTCAGGAAACCGTGATTCTATGCAGAAACTTCACTTTGGATCATTGAGATGTGGTTTGGTGCATGGCTAGTGTTGGCAAGGTTCCATGAGTCCTCCTTACCCCTTTGATGTGTCCTAATGAGTCCGAGGACGTGTCATCTAAATGAACGGTCCTTTAACGCATCGTTTTAGCTCTAAACTTCTCGAAATACCTATAAAACGCACACAAGTCCGTGTAGACGTCTATCTCGACAAAATACATGTTTTGAGCGCAAAACGTATTGGACTAGTGCTAGATCATGCATGATTGAGCGAGAATACTATCTAAATGTACACATAAAACTATGCTATAAATCGTGTTATCAGTAATAAAGGTTTATCCTTTATTGGGGTTTGAGTGTGCCTTCATCCCATCTTTGTGAGTTAGCCTGAGACTTACCCGGTAAAGGTTGATTCTATTCCCTTAGTTGGTTTTGTTGATTTGAGATTATAGTTCCTTTGCTTAGTACCTTGAGACTTACCCGGTAATAGGTTCTTTAGATTTGGAGTTAGTGAGTAGTGAGACTTACCCGGTGATCTATTCTACTTTAGTAACACCTTCCCTTTGCAAAATCTCAGCTTTGTCCGTTTATCTTGAGATCTTGAGTTGGAACCACAACTAGATGCTTTAATCCCTAGAATTTCATATTCCTTTAATTGAATTTTTATCATCTTTGATTGCTTTAATCGCTTTTGTGGTTAGTAATTACATAGAATACCTATACTTGCTTAGGTTTCACCTTAGTCCCTGTGATTGACCCTTGAAATTCTTGCTTTTTACTACGATTGACCCGTACACTACGGGTTCGCATCCTTGTTTTGAGCATATATCTTGTGTTATAAATTTAAAGCTTGCACACACCATTTGGAGCGAACAGTTAGCTTGAGACTTACCCAGTAAAGGTTAATTCTATTCCCTTGGGTGGTGTGTTGGTTTCCTTACCTTAGTACGTTGAGACTTACCTGGTAAAAGGATCTTTGGTTTGGGATAGTGAGTAGTGAGACTTACCTGGTGATCTATTCCCACCTTAGAAACATCTTCCCTTCGCAAATCTCAGCTTGTCCACGTTATCTTTTGAGATCTTGAGTCTGAACCACAACTAGATGCTTTAATCCCTAGAATCCGCATTCCCTTTACTTGACTTTTACATCATCTTTGATTTGTTACGTGATTTGTTGATTGACAACCTATTTACCGAATTTTGTTTCACCATAGTCCTTGTGTTCGACCCTTGGAATTCTTGCTTTTATTACAATTGATCCGTACACTGCGGGTTCGCATATTGTTCAAGCATACTTCTTGGGTTATAAATATTAAAGCTTGCACAAACCTTTTGGAGCAAACAAGTTTTTGGCGCCGTTGCCGGGGACTTTGTCTAGACCAAGTTCGGTTTCGGTTGTCTTTCGGGGCTATTGCCCTTGTTGCTATTGACCACTTTACTTGAGTGTTTTCGCAGGATCTTTCCTTAGGTTTATGCGAAGAACTCGTGCTGGAAAGTAAATCGTTTCTTACGATCCCGTACCGGAAAAGACCTACAAGAGAAGATTCAAAGAAGCTAAGATGGCCGATCAAGAAAATCGCGATCTTGAAGGTGAATTGAAGGAGGCATTGGAACAGCTATGCCTCAGTAAGGAAGAACTTCAGCGAGAGAAAGACGAGACTTGCGCAAGAATAGAAGGAATTGAAGCATATATGGCCGCTCTAAGGGCCCAATTTCTGCCTCGACCGATCCTAGATCCTCGACCGATGCAAGACCCAGTACAAGTTGCCCCGGCCGAGATACACCTACCACCTCGGATGCCTATCCGAGATGTTCTTTTTGCTGGAGTTCCACAAACCCTAGGGTAGAGGATGGATCCCAATCAGCAAGTCAGGTGTTCAGGAGTCAACCTAGGTGATCCAGCTGAGAATGATTATGAACTTCAACCGCAAGTTCTAACCATGATCCGACAATGTCAATTTGGAGGTTTGGAGAGAGAGTCTCCGCACCAACATTTGCAAAACTATGAGATTCTGATGGAGACTTTAAGACCTTCAAGAGTGGAGAACAACAACTACAAGTTGAGGCCTTTCTATTTCTCTTTGAAAGACAAGGCGCTTTCTTGGTATCAATCTCTTCCGGCTGGAAAAATTCAAGGATCATTGCTTTTATTATGAAGGCCAAGGAAAGTTCTTTCCTCCCTCTAAGACCGCTGAATTGAGGGGAAAAATCATTGCTTTTATTATGAAGGCCAAGGAAAGTTCGTCCAAGTCATGGGAGAGATTCAAGGATCATCTATTGGATTTCCCACATCATGGGATTCCAAAGATCGAGTTGCTGGAAATATACTTCAAGGGTTTGGATGGAGATACTCAATTGAAACTCCAACTACTTTCCATCGGCACCTTCATGGATATACAAATAGATGAAGCTTGGGATTTCATTAAAAAGCAAGCTTTACACATGGAGCTAGAATATTTCCATCAAGGAACTGAAAATGGAGCAAGGAGAGTTAGCTTCCAAGACACATTATCAAATGGAGCTCAACTCACCTCGCTTAGCAATGAAGTAAAGGCATTGAAGGAGCTTTTAGTAGCTCAAACGAAGGAGCAAGATGGATGATATCAAGGAAGAAACAACTTTCAAGGGCCGCGGAATAACAATTACAACAACAATAGAAACTCCAACAACAACAATTGGAGATCTAATCAACAAAATTCCGGTAACCCTTATTCTCATGCTAATAATGCTCTTAACGCCCCCTCTTCTTCTTCTTCTTCTACTCTATTGAGAAGCCAAGAGCCTGCATCAAGTTCGTCCCAGCCAGAAAAGAAAGATGTTGTGCTTGAGGCAATATTGATCAAGCTCAACGCTGTGGAGACATCAATGAATTCATTTTCGAAGGCACAAAAAGCCTTAGAGCAACAATTCTTCAACAAGGCGAATGAAGCGCCAAGAGATCCAGGGAAGCTCCCAGCAAGGATAGAGAGCAACCCTAAAGGACAGATTATGGCAATAACAACACACAATGGATTGAAAACTGCAGATCCAATACATCTGTCGAGCCACGATCAGACGAACACTTCGGTCGAGGCGGAGCCCCATAAAGCGAAAGATAAATCTGAAGTTTATGTTCCACCTCCTACTTATAAACCACCACTTCCATTCCCTCAGTCGAGGGCGAGGGCACATCTAGACAAGCACTTTGGTAAGTTTCTAGACCTTATGAGTAAACTACATATTAACATCCCATTCATTGATGCCATTCTAGGGATGCCCGCCTATGGGAAGTTTCTGAAAGAGATTCTATCAAGGAAGAGGAAGCTGGAGGATTTTGGTGAAGTAAGGATGACATCTAAGTCTTCGGAGCTCATTCAAATCATGAAGGAGAAGATGCCAACTAAATTGAGGGATCCGAGTTCATTTTGCATTCCCATTCAAGTTGGGGATGTAACCTATGATGCATTATGTGATCTAGGAGCCAGCTTGAGTATCATCCCGCTGGAGCTATGTGAGAAAGTCGGCCTTGGAGAGCCCAAGCCGGTGAAGATGACGCTATACATGGCGGATCGCTCTATCACCCGTCCCGTGGGTATTTCGGAAGACGTTCTCATCAAGTTAGGTAATTTCTACATACCTATAGACTTTGTTGTACTTGACATTCCCATAGATTATCCCATTCCCATCATTCTCGGGAGGCCATTTCTAGCAACTTCGGGTTGCAATGTGGATTGTAAGAACGCCAAGTTGAAATTCAACATTGGTGGCGATCATGTGGAGTTTGCATTGCTTGCTGCAATGAAGGGAGAGCCGCTGGAGGATGACATCTTCAACATCTATGATGAAGAAGAATCTAGAGAATCGGTGAGATCTATCCTTATTAACGATCCTCTTGAAAGAGTTCTTAATTTTAGTTTAATGGAGCAAGGTATAGATGTCTCTTGTGATGAAGATATACGGAGCTTAAAAGCATTGGAAGCCGATCTAGGAGCTAGATTTGATAACCTGATTCAAGAGAAGAAGCACATTAGGTTTTTTTCCCCAGTTCCAGTATCTCGACCGAGGCACTTCCTGGACCAAGCGAGGTGTTCTTATATGAAGAACATTTCGGTCACTCACCTCGGACATCGACCGAGACAGCAAGCGAGATGTTGTCAACTGAGGACAACAAACTTTTTGAGAGTCACTTATTGTTGGTGGAGCAATGGCTTCACCAAGTTTCTGATGGAAAAGAGCCTTGGTATGTTGATATCGTCAATTACCTTGTTTGTCAAGAAATACCTCCCGGATTGACGTACGCTCAAAGGAAGAAGTTCTTCAAAGATGTTCGTCACTACTATTAGAATGAGCCTCGACTGTTCAAAAGAGGACCGGATGGGATACTTCGACGATGCATTATAGAGGATGAAGCTGCTAGTGTTATACGGCATTGCCACTCTCTTCCTTTTGTAGGACATGCTAGCGCTCACAAAACATGCGGTAAGCTATTACGCTCTGGTTTCTTTTGGTCTACATTATTTAAGGATGTGCAAGCATTTGTTGTTTCTTGTGATGCATGCCAAAGAACATGGAACTTATCTAGAAGGAACGAGATGCCACTCAACAATATTCAGGAGGTTGAGATTTTTGATGTATGGGGAGTTTATTTCATGGGACCTTTCCCATCATCGGCAGGAAACCTCTACATTCTCTTAGCTATTGATTATGTCTCTAGATGGATGGAAGCCATTGCCTCCCCCACTAATGACGCCAGGCCATGGTGGTTGTGAAGTTCTTCAATCGGACTATCTTTCCACGTTTTGGGACACCACGCATCACCATCAACGATGGAGGGACACATTTCATCAACCAGAAGTTCAAGGCACTTCTATCGAAGTATGGGGTAACCCACAAGGTAGAAACCCCTTATCACCCTCAAACTAGTGGACAAGTTGAGATCTCGAATAGAGAAATCAAGGCAATTCTGGAGAAGACCGTCTCTAGGACGAGGAAGGATTGGTCCATGAAGTTGGACGATGCTCTTTGGGCTTATAGGACCGCATTCAAGACTCCCATTGGTACCACCACTTACAATTTGGTATATGGGAAGTCTTGTCATCTACCCGTTGAGCTGGAGCACAAGGCGTATTGGGCAATCAAATGGTTGAATTTCGACATCAAGGAAGCCGGAGAGAAGAGACTTTTAGACATCAATGAGTTGGAGGAGTTGCGCTTAAATGCTTATGAGAATGCCAAAATCTACAAGGAAAGAAAGAAGATATGGCATGACAAGCATATCATTCCTAAGGAGTTCAAAGAAGGAGATCTTGTTCTACTCTTCAACTCCCGCCTTCGCCTCTTTCCAGGTAAGTTGAAATCTAGATGGACAGGACCTTATGTTGTGAAAACTGTTTTTCCCTATGGTGCAGTTGAGATTTGGGGTGAAACAAGCGGAAGCTTTAAGGTCAACGGTCATAAGCTAAAGAAATACCGACCGGAAGTCCCAGCTAAGGAGATTGCACCACTACACCTTGTTTGAGGATGATGTACGGTCCAACTAGCGACCTTAAACCAAGCGCTTCTTGGGAGGCAACCCAAGGTATTGCTTTCTTTTCCCATTTTCTAGCTTAGTTTTTAGATTGTTTTCTTCGTTTTGTTTTTGCGTCCTCTAGACAGAAACCAGATACTTTCTAAGGAAGGATTACAGCTCAGGAACTACACTGGAAGGACATAAGTTCAAAAAATTGAGAAGATGGAGATTAACTGAGACACATCTCGGTTGCTGTCACAACGCCTCGACCGAGATGTTCTTGGTCAACCAAGGCGACTAGGCCTGACATCCAGTCAGACACCTCGGTCCGGTCGGGACTACCTCGACCGAGGTGAAATCAAAATCAGCGAGGGGTATAAAAGGCAAGACGGTTTCTCTCTCTTCACTTTTTCCCTCCCAAGCGCAACCTCGACCGCGGTGACCCTTAAGCCTCAAATTCTCAGTTTTTGCCCGTTTTCCACGATTCTTGGCTCGATTACACCGGAGGAAGAAAGAGGATCAGTTTCCAAGCATCAAACAACAAGGAAAACGCTTTAAATCTGCAGAATCTGGGTATTTCGTTCCAAAACCCTAACCTCTTCTTCTTTTACTGATTTCGAGCAGATTTGGCTTTGGTTGCCATTGTTTGTTGTTGAAAAGGATATAAGTACCCCTTAGGATGGCTTTGGTAGTGATTTGGGCGAATAGAACTTACAAATTCAGAGAGTGCGTACGAATTGTGCTTCGCCTCGTTCCAGTCGGCTGTGTCTCGGCCGAGGTGTTATTGGGGCAACCGAGGTGTTCTTCATCCAGAAAAATAAGTAACAGATCTGATCGACAATTGGTCTTGAGAGACAGACCTAATAGTTCCACCAGTCTTTCCCTTCTTCTGCTTCTCAGTTTGCTATCCTGGTGATCCACGAGCGTCACCAAAGAGACTATGATTGTATTTGCGGGCGTCCGATCGTTGCCCCGCGGTTTCTAGATGTTTATGCCTTTGAGTGCCTCCATGTGGCGGAGGACTTGAGGAAGATGATCTCTATGGTTGGGATGGAGGATTTTATGGACGTTAGAGCGCCGACTTATCTGAAGCCGACGATGGAGTTTGTTAGCTCGGTGACATACGTGCTGGAGCGTTAGGGGATCAAGTACCGGTTGCTGAACCGGAATTATGTGGTGCCCATGGATCAGTTTAGGGAGATTTTCGTCTTCCCTACTCCCATAGTTTCTGATTTTCCTTCCCGAGTTGTGGCTCGAGATTTTTGGGGCGAGATAGCCCATGTGACACAGTATAGTGACAGGTGGAGACCCGTGGATTTCCGGAAGCATATTATTTTTCATCTTGCTTTCCGCCTTGCTCACAGGATCTTCAGTGAGACTCTTCTGCCGCGCACTGAGATGCCCTAGAAGGTCCGACAAGGGGAGTTGTTGGGTATGTTTTGCATGGTGACCGGAGGAGTTCCTGATTTTGCTGCTATGCTGGCTGAGGACTTGTACAAGATAAAGGGCAAGTCGAAGGGCGATATCTGCTGTGGTGGGTTGGTGACCCACATCGCCACTGCTTTGGGTTTGGATCTTTCTAGCTGTACACTGGTCGCGGTTGCAAAGCCGTTGGCACTTCAGGAGATGATCACGAGACGTATTCTTGTCCCTCGTTGCCTTGGCACACCCTACGTTGTCATGCCGTGGGAGAAGACGGCTCAACAGGGGATTTTGTGGTCATCCCAGTTCTTTGTCTTTGACCGACAATTCTGGTCTGCTTCTTGGGTTCCATACATGCACGATGCTGGAGATGCAGCTGCAACTAATGATGATGATGAGGGGCATGATGGAGGAGCTGCTATGAAGACCGGTACAGATACCGGCGGCCTTGGTGTTCCCATTGTCGATCTTGATGATGAGGCGACAGAGGAGGAGAGAGAAACACCACTACCACCACCACCTCAGCGCAGATCCTGTAGACATAGAGATCCCGAGGCTCACCGACGGATTGATAAGCTGACTGAGCAGATGATTGACTCTTATGCAGCCATGACGGTAGACATGTCCTAACGCTTTGCTGACGTGCGCCGTAACACTGATGGATGGATGCATCAAATAGGGGAGAGCCAGCATTATCAGCGCTGTATGATGGAGATCCAGTTCCAGTAGATGATGGGCTATCCCTTTGATCCGAGCCAGCACCCCTACATTCCACATCCACCACTGCCAGCTATCGAGGACTAGAGCGTCATGGATTTCTTATTTATTTATTATGCAGTTCAGCTAGGTCTGGTGAGTACTTTGTTCTTAGACTTATATTTGACCCATTGGGATAATTTGTCCCAAGTATGGGGTATTTGGATGTATTTTATGTGGCTTATGTGTAGGCTTGTATGACTCCCTCGGATATTATGATCTTATTATGTTTGCTTGTCTTTATGTGTTTATCTGTCATTACATGCATACATACAGGTTTTTGTTTGAGAAAAACGTCGAAAACTAGTTTGAAAATTTTTTTTATGACCTTGACCGGGATGTTCATGGCCGGTCGAGGATGAACACCTCGGATGACGCTAGAACACCTCGACCGAGATGGCTTAACTGAAAGATTTTTCGAAACAATTTTTGTGCTTCTTCTCTAGATATGACCTCGATGAAGATATTTGTCTGCAGATTGGTTTTGAAATCTTTATATGCTCGAAAGGTTTTATGATATGCTTAAGTTGCAAAATGCTTTGTTTGAAGTTTTAGCATGTTTAATACTTTGTTTTTATCAAAATTATGTTGAATTTGAAGGTTGACACCACATGATGAGTTCTATCACATTCTTCCTAGGATGATTAAGGCAATTCATTCTCTTCTCTTCTTCTTCTTGACCATGCTTTAGCCCCTCATATACATATTTGTCTCCCTTTACCTATCCGGGAATTTGGAAGCAAGCAAGGAAAGCAAGTAAAGTGAAGATTGAGATGTTGGCTGAAAGTGTTAGAAAGAAACAATTAGGTTTGGGGAAGTCAATCATGATGATGAGTAACTCGGCACCATTCACATTGTCGGGTGTTTGTGTCTTGCCAAAGTCGGATTGAGCGATATTCCTAACGGGTCATGGTATGTGCATCAAGGGTTTGAGGCATCTCGAGAAATTGATGATTGCTGATCTCCTAGGCTTCGGTTATTGTGCACCTCTGTCCATGCATCCCAAAAAGTAAAGTAAAAGTGAAAATAAGCAAAGCTTATTGGTGGAAGATGTTGAAATTCAAAGAAAGTGAAGTAAGATCCTTTTCCCGGATTCTAGCACCACATCCCTATATACATCTCACCCTTACACGTTTCTTGACCTCTTTTAGAAAGCCCTTGAGACCTCAAGTTTGTTGATTGACTTGGTGGTTTAAACTGGATTATACATGATTGATTTCGATAAATATGATTTATTATGCATTCTATGATTTTATGCAAAGATGAACAACTTTCTTATATTTATAAAATGTTTTTATCATGTCTTGATTTTATATGCCATGAAGCATTCTCTTAGGGTGATCTATGAGTGGAGCACACCACCAAAATGTTTTGAAATATTTTTCATTGATCTTTCTGACTTATAATCCATTCTATCTTGTATCTAAGATTTGGAACTTTCTTGGGGACAAGCAAGGGACAAGTATGAGGTATTTTGATAACATGTATTATATTCTATATTTTGGGATTGGTTTAGACGTTTTATCTTCATAAATCTGCATGTATGAATGTATATTCTTTGATTATATTGTTATTTTGTCTACCTTTACGGGAGTCGAGGTCTACACCTAGTTTCGTTGTAATTGTAGGTAAAATGGCACATTTTGGACTAAATGGAGCTAAGGAAGCTAAGGAGTCATTGGAGCTAAATTCTGGAGCTTTAAGAAGATCTCAGGAAGCATGGAAATGATTTAGAGGATTAATTTTGGACCAGAATCGAGATGATTTACATTCAGCTGAGACTCACCTAAATCTGCTATAGTACCACCTCGACCGAGGTGATCTTCAGGAGCGTCCCGACCGAGGCGAACACCTTACCGCCGAGAAGATCTTTATTTTTGGCTGAGATCTTCTATTTTTGGAAAGAGAATATCACATATTTTTGGCTGGATTTCTGGAAGGAAGATATTATATTTGGCTGATTTATTTTGAGAGATATGGATATATTTTCTAGGAAATTATCTTTTTAAGATATCTTATCTTTGGAAGATAATTCTCCTATATAAAGGGTTGGATTTTCTACAATTCAACCATCTACGGATCACTTATCTTCGGATCAAGGATTTTTGGAGGATTTTCTGAAGAGTTTGAAGGAAGTTTTGAAGGTTGAAGTTCAAGGAAGGAAGGAATCAAGTTGAAGTTGGCTTTGAAGGAGTTTGTAAGATCTTCTTAGATTGCTTTGGTTTTGTTGTCTTTTCTGATTTGTGACTTGAGAAACGCTGATTTGTTGTTTGTTTGATTCAGTTATTGAGACCTTTGTGTTAAGGTTTTCTTGTTTGAATATTGATTCCTTTCTTATAAATTTAATTATTGTTATCATGATGAATGTTGCCTAAGTTTTTTATTAATCCTTTCCTGGTTCAACGCAAGCCTAGGATGAGACTTACCCGGTGATTCGTTTGCTTGTTTACCCAAGATCATGAGTGTAGGTAATAAAGGTTTATCCTTTATTGGGGTTTGAGTGTGCCTTCATCCCATCTTTGAGAGTTAGCCTGAGACTTACCCAGTAAAGGTTAATTCTATACCCTTGGGTGGTGTGTTGGTTTGAGATTATAGTTCCTTACCTTAGAACCTTGAAACTTACCCGGTAAAAGGATCTTTGGTTTTGGATAGTGAGTAGTGAGACTTACCCGGTGATCTATTCCCACCTTAAAAACACCTTCCCTTCGCAAACCTCAGCTTGTCCACATTATCTTTTGAGATCTTGAGTCGGAACCACAACTAGATGCTTTTATGAACAAGAGAGCTTGATTGCTTTGAGAGAACTCTTACAAGTGTGCTTTGCTTGGATGCCTTGCAAATGAGGTGTGGCCTCCCTATTTATAGCCTTGGCCACCTCCTTAGCTAGGAAGGATCCGGAATTACACAATCCTAGAGGGATCCGGATCCTTCTTGTTGAAAGAAGACTTCAAGTTTCTATACAAATCCGGAACATTCTCTACAAACCTTGGCAAGCTTAGAGAATTCCCGAGAGATATAGAATATTCCAGCCTTGTAAAACTATTGAGCTTAAAGATTGTATCTCTCATTTTGACATGGAGGACGGTGAGAATATTCATTATGTCTAGGAACGTTTTATTAAATTAATTTACTCTTGCCCTTACCATGGCGTCTCTCAAGGAGCATTACTTAAGTGTTTCTATAGTGGGTTGGATGATACTACCAGGAAACTAGGAGGGGAAATCAACAAAGGAAACTTGGGTAACATAATAAATTAATAACTAATGTAAAGAAAGTAATGTAAAATTTCAATTTTAAAAAAATTAGAATTTTAACAGTAAAATGCAAAAGAAATAGAAAAAAAAGAAGGAACAATTATTCGAAATAATTGGTTGGCTCGCGGAACCGGGCTTGCTAGCCTTCCTTATTGCCGATTTCAAAATCTGTTTTAAATGATAGCTAGCTTTTGGAACATTAAGGGATGACCCGGAGTATCTTGAGGACAAACCTCGATGCGGTTTGAAAAATCAACAAGATTAACATTATAGCCTTAGCAGAAATAAAATATGAAAAGTCCTTTAGAGGAGTGTTTGTGGAGGTCGGCGGGCTTTGATAACATATTTTATTGCGCTACCGTCAGAAGGGTTGGTGACATATGTCTTTTATGGAAGGATTACAAACTAAGAAACCAAACAATTATTTTTAAATTTAAAAACGATAGATTCATTTGCATCGAATTTGTTTGTAACAACTTCAATCATAAGATGAAAATCATCTTTGCATATGCACCTCCACAAGAAGCTATAAAGAATTTTGGCATCCCTTATCCGACTTCATACAAGACTCTATTCTACCATGCATTATACTCAAAGACCTAAACAAAATTCAACAACACTCCGAAAAACAAGGAGGATGTCTAATCTACACCAACATATTTAATAGATTGATTAACTTCAAGAACCTTTTCAACCTTGAGCATGTGCAAACTCCATGTAATCTCTTTTCCTGAAGGAAAAAACATGAAGGTCCGAATAACATTCTTGAGAAACCCAATTGTGTGTTGGTCCATAAACAAATTCTTCAATGGTACCCAAGTTTAAATATAAAAAACCCTCCTTTTCAATATCAGTTCATTGCCAAATTTCTGTGGAAATCTCAGCAACAAACACTTTTACTCCACAACCATTTAAATTCGAAATGATGTGGACTAAACGAAAATCTTTTGAGAATATTGTAAAACAAGCACGGCATTCCAATTTCATTGGAAATGAAATGTATGAAATATAAAAAACTCAATTGCTTAAAGAAAAGGCAAAAGAATCGAGCAAAGTTAAGCTTGGAAAATTTTTCAAGCAACTTAAGAATGTTGAAATCATCCAAAGGAATCTCTTGACTAAACAAAACTGTTTACTCTCTTTTCACCAAAGATATTGGAAACAATGAACTAAAAATTAACACTTAAATAACATGAACTCAAATTCTAAATATTTTTATCGTATTGCTACTCAAAGAAGAAACCGCAAGCACATAAAAGAACTTATTACCAGAAATTGAACTATAATATCTTCTGAAATCGAAATCTGTTTGGAAGTTAAAACAGAATTCATGAGAAAGTTCACTAAGACCCCTCTATATCAATCTCTTTTAGAAGATAAACTTTGGCTTATTAAATTCAAAGTTAGCAACGAAGATAATGTCAACCTAAAAAAGCCCTACACCAATGAAGAAATTAAAAATGCCATTTTCGATATTGGATGTGATAAATCTCCAAGACCAGATGGTATTGTACCTGACTTTTATCAAAAATATTGGCAGATTGTGGGAGTTGACGTTTCGAAAGCAGTGAAGGTTTTTTCAGAAGCGGGATGATAACTCCACCTTTTCTATGAATTGCTTAATGAAATGATGGAACACTTAACATATAAATGCGGTTTTATAACTAACAAATATCGATTATATTTCTAGATTGCATGTCTTGATTTGTTTGTTAAAGTGTGTGTAGGTCTTGGATTGCATTACAAGGGAAGAGCTCTACGAGTTTTATTACAAATCACGGAAGCCTACAACAACCAAATGAGAAGATCTAGGAGAAGATCTTCAAAAGCCAACAAACCAAACAAGAAGATCTCAGATAAAGGCATAGGAGAGAAGATCTCGGCTGAAAGAGTTTGAAGATAAGATCCTAAGAGAAGATCTCCAACGGCTTGAAAGAAGTTTGTTGAGGAAGATCACGGTGAAGATTCTTGAAGATATTCAACGGCTTTCAAGTGAAGAAGAGAAGATCTCGGGCTTGAAGATCTCCAAGAACTCTCAAGTAAGTTGAAGATGAAGATCTTGCAACGGCTACTTCTCAAATAACGTCAGAAGATCTTGCTCAACCCAACAACGGATCCTATGGAGGAAAGAAGACGTTACAACGACTATGAGACAACGGCTATAAGAAGATCTCCATAGAAACTATAAATGAAGAACATCGATTGGAGATGAAGATAGAGCTGACAAGTGAAAGTAACCAAGCCTTCATAGAGGTCATACAAGATTGTCTTCATTGATCCAAAAGTTTATATTCCTCTTTATCTTACTTTAGTTTATTCGTTAGAGTGAGATAAACACAAGAGCTCGATTGGCATATCATTATAGTGTTATACTCGATTGTGTTATTCTTCGAAGTAGCTATGCTATTATTGCTAGAATAGAGTTGACTTGTGTAAGAGCCTTAGTCTTTTAGAGATCATGCGTCTGCGCCTCAGCTGAGACACAGGTGCTAAGCCCTGCCTGAGCCGCCCCTGCGGCCAGACTACCGCCTCCATCGCCCCTGTTGGCCGCCCCTACGCCTCTTGGGTCCGCCCCTGCGGATGTTGGTGGGCTGCAGCCGTCCTTGTTGACCTTGACCCGTGCTTTTGGTTGACTTCCTTTATAAGCCATCCCTTTGCTTCCTGATGAGGGTTCTCATCTCCTTCCAACTCCATCTTCTCTCCTCACGTTCTTCTTCTTTTCCTCTTCTCCCTTTGATCTTCTTCTTAAGTTCTTGATTTTGTTTGAGAGTTGTCTGGCTTTGGATGATGTTGATGTTTGATGTTGTTACCGCTGAGCTGTGAGAGCCAGTTGTGGGTGTGTGGGATGATCTATCCCCTCTATTAGGGCTTAGATTGGTAAGCTCTTCATCTCCCTCTTCTTTCTTTCTTCCTTCTTAGCTTAGGTTTCCACTAGTTTGATCTTGTGATGAGCTTCTTAGGCTTGTTTTGTTGTATATATGTATGCATATGTATGTGTAGGGCTGCTGGATGATGAAGAAGTGAAGAGAGATGAGTGAAGAAACGAAGGGAAGTCGAAGACGTGCTCACTGCACACCAGCCGCCCCTGCGCCACCTCAGGCCGCCCCTGCGCCTGTGTGTCGCTGACCTGCGCCTCCCTCACAGATTAGTAGGTTTCTTCTAGGCTTATTATGGGCTTGCCTAGAATGGCATGAACCCTTTCCTTTCCTAGTGTGAGTTGTTTAGTAGCATGCTAGGCATGTGTATGAGGATAGGATGATGATGATTATGATATCGATATGTGCCGGTTATGGCTTTGAGGATTAGTAGGCTGTGAGGCTTATAGGATGATCATGATCCTTATGGATCCCTTAGGTCTAGGTGTGACCCCTTTGATTGATAGGAGATTAGATATATCTCTGTCCCTTGTTATTAGGCAGTGTTGTTATCCGAATTCAGGTTGATCATGGTTGAGAGTATCAGAGGTTGATGTAAGTCCGTAGGACTTACTGAGCTACCATCTTTATATTGGGTGTATGCATGAGTGGTGTGTGTTATGTGCTTGATAGCATGCAATATCGATTATTACCGGCCTATGTTTTATTGATAGCCCTCTTGCAGTGGCAATGATAATCTTTCCCTTTCATCTTGTAAGGAGTCTGGAAGGTTCTCTGAAGTCAGTCCATACTGGTATATGGGATGGGCACTTCACCACTCCCATAGGGTACACGAGTAGTGCGCCGATACTACTCCAGCTGGCTATAGCAGCCAGAGGCGAGGATGATACGTTCCTCGTGTCATAGAGTTTTATATATATATATATATACACACACGATTTGAGTGGATGATTATTTATATCAAGATAAATAAAACGGATAAATGGGTGACAACATGAATAAGTGTTTATGATTCCATGATTTGTGCTTGTGCTTATGCATTACCTTATATATGAATGGTTAGCTAACGGTTTTATACCGTGTTGCAGATGCTTTGCAAGATAGATGGACTGCAGAGTGGTCCGACACAGTGACTAGCCGAGGACTTCCGTACATAGGTGTTGCATGGGCTTTTGGGGACGTTTGTACGTGTTGGATTTGATGTTGTTGTTTTATACTTAGCTATGTTTTTTATACTCTTTTGTTATATAGTTATACCGTTTTATGTATTTGTTATATATTTGTCGGTGCCTTGTTGTAAGGTCCAATGAACTTGTTGTCAGACTAGGGTCAGGATCCACTGTGAGATCCAAGCCCATGTGACGCCCCGAGTCCTGCGGATTTGGGGTGCTACAGAGTTGGTATTAGAGCCTTAGGTTGACAACAATGACACTTGTAATCTGCAATAAAGGTCAAATAGATAAATAAACAGAACCCGAAAGGGGTCTGATGTTTTCAAAGGATTTTTGGTTTTAAAATTGTGTATATAGTGTTTTAGGATAGAATATACGGGATGTCGTCACCTCTGCCATGGATCTCAACAGTATATATATATATATATATATATATATATATATATATATATATATATATATATATATATATATATATATATATATATATATATATATATATAGCCTTATAAGCTAGGTGTGCATACCGTGCAGATGGCTCGGACTAGAGCAACTTTTGTTGTGGGCCGGGGTAGAGGCAGACCACCTCTTCCTTTAGTAGTGATAGGACAGGGACTAGTTGCCCTGCTGATCCGCTAGTGGCAGAGGATGTTCATGAGGAGATTGTTGAGAGCGTCGTTCTTGAGACTAGGAGCGGTGGATCTACGAGACAACGATCACAACAAGTCCAGTCATAAATCTCGGATCGTATCTCTATGAGGGGAGCAGAGTTCTGCGCATACATCAGAGGACTGGACGAAGCTTCCATAGCGGGTAGATGTGCCCCAGATTTTCCAGCACAAGAGGGATCTTTTGAGATGTCCTAGGGAGCTACCCAGGTTCTAGTTATGTCAGCACATGCTGATGAGACTTATAAAGCTCCAGAGGAGTATAGAGGGCCTCGACCATATACTTGGTTGAAGGCATTCCATCAGCTGGGAGTAGCCCCTTTCTCTGGAAAGGTGGGATTAGAGACGGAGGTCTAGATTGGACGTGTGGACTTGATAGCATGTGTTATAGTCTATATTTTGGGATTTGTTTAGACGTTTTATCTTCAATAAACTGCATGTATGGATGTATATTATGTGATTATATTGTTGTTTCATCTACCTTTACGGGAATCGAGGTCTACACCAAGTTTCGTTGTAATCGTAGGTAAAATGACACGTTTTGGATCGAAATGGAGCTAAGGAGCAAAGGAGTCATAGGAGCTACATTGTGGAGCTTAAAAGAGAACTCAGGAAGCATGGAATTAATGAAGAAGATTTACTTTGGACCAGATTTGAGAGATTTCACATTCAGTTGAGATTCACCTCGGTCAGCTATAGTGTCACCTCGAGCGAGGTGATCTTGAGGAGCGTCCCGACCGAGGCAAACACCCCTGCGCCGGCGAGATCATATCTTTTGGCTGAGATCTTTTATTTTTTAAAGGAAGATATATTATATTTTTGGGCTGGATTTCTGGAAGGAAGATCATATATTTGGGAGATTTATTTTGGAGATAAAATATATTTTATAGGAAATTATCTTTTTAATATATTATCATCTTTGGAAGATAATTCTCCTATATAAAGGGTTGGATTTTACATAATTCAGCCATCCTGGAGGCAGCAATATTCTCCCCACTGCAGTTAGAGGATTTTCTAGAAGTTTGAAGGAAGTTTTGAAGATTGACGGAAGGAAGTTTCATAACTTTGAGATAGCTTTTGAGGGGATTTGTAAGACTTTCTTAGATTCCCTTTGGTTTTATTGTCTTGTTGGATTTGTGATCCAAGGAACGCTGATTTGTTTGATATTTGATTCAGTTATTGAAGCCTTGTTCTTATGGTTTTTGTGTTCAAATATTCATTCCTTCACCATATATTTGATTATTGCTTTCATAATGATGAGTGGCTAAATTTCTTGTACGTTTAAGGGTGATTGGCTGAAAGTTGTGGGAAAGACAATGATAGAATAATCTTAATCCCAGTAGGACCCTGAAAGCTCGAGTCTTTAACCTTAACCCTAGAGTTCCTCGCTTAGTCAATGAACATCTTGGCCGGGGTGGAACTTAACTGACCAAGGTGACCTTTTTTGATCCAAAACTGAGAGTTAAGTGTTCTAGTTTGCCAAATCCTATTCTTATTACACCTTTCTTGGTTCAATGCAAGCCTAGGATGAGACTTACCCGGTGATTCCTTTGTTTGTTTACCCATGATCATAAGTGTAGGCAATAAAGGTTTATACTTTATTGGGGTTTGAGTGTGCCTTCATCCCATCTTTGTGAGTTAGCCTGAGACTTACCCGGTAAAGATTGATTCTATTCCCTTAGGTGGTGTGTTGGTTTGAGATTATAGTTCCTTTCCTTAGTACCTTGAGACTTACCCGATAATAGGAGCTTTGCCCGGTAATCTATTCCACTTTAGAAACACCTTCCCTTTGCAAAAATCTTAGCTTTGTCCACTTTATCTTGATATCTTGAGTTGGAACCACAACTAGATGCTTTAATCCCTAGAATTTGCATTTTCCCCTTATTTGACCTTATTATCATCTTTGATTGCTTTAATCGCTTTTGTGTTTATTAGTTGCATTGACAACCTATACTTGCTTTGTTTCACCTAAGTCCCTGAGATCGACACCCCAAAATTCTTGCTTTTTACTATAATTGATCCGTACATTGCGGGTTCGCATCCTTGTTTTAAGCATATATCTTGGGATATAAATTTAAAGCTTGCACACACCATTTGGAGCGAACAAGTTTTTGGCGCCGTTGCCGGGGACTTGGTCTAGACCGAGCCGGTTGCGGTTGTCTTTCGGGGCAATTGCCCCTGTTGCTACTAACCACTCTACTTGAGTGACTTTCGTAGGTTCATTTTCTTAGGTTTATGCGAAGAACCTGTGCTGGGAAGGAAATCGTTCCTTACGATCCCGAACTAGAGAAGACATACAAACGGCGCTTGAAAGAAGCTAAAATGGCCAACCAAGACAATTGCGATCTTGAGGCCGAACTGAAGGAGGCGATGGAATAGCTGCGCCTCAATAGGGAAGAACCGCAGCGCGAGAGGGAGCAAACTCGCACCAGAACTGCAGAAATTGAAGCAGATATGGCTGATCTACGAGACCAAATCCTCCATCGACCAAGGCAGGACCCCGTCCCAGTTGTCGCGGCTGAGATACATCCACCTCGGATGCTTGTCCGAGATGTTCTTTTTGCAGGTATTCCACAAACCCTAGGACAGAGGATGGACCCAAACCAGCAAGAGAGGCGTCCAAGAGTTAACCTAGGTGATCTAGTGGAGCATGATTATGAACTTCGACCGCAAGTTCTATCCATAATCCGCCAATGCCAGTTTGGAGGTTTAGAGGGAGTCTCCGCATCAACACTTGCAAAACTACGAGATTTTGATGGAGACCTTGAGACCTTCAAGGCTGGAAAACAACGATTACAAGCTAAGGCCTTTTTACTTTTCTTTGAAGGACAGGGCGCTTACTTGGTATCAATCTCTTCCCCCAGGAAAGATCAATACTTGGGAAGAGATGACGACAGAGTTATTAACAAAGTTCTTTCCCCCCTTCCAAGACCACTGAAATGAGAGGGAAGATTAATGCATTCATCATGAAGGACAAGGAGAGTTTGTCCAAGTCATGAGAAAGATCTAAAGATGTTCTATTGGATTGCCCACATCATGGGATTCCAAAGATAGAGTTGATGGAGATATACTTCAAGGGATTGGATGGAGCTACTCAATTCAATCTTCAACTACTCTCCGCCGGCACATTCATGGACATGCCGATTGATGAAGCTTGGGAGTTCATTGAGAAACAGGCTTTGCACATGGAGAAATACTCCCACCGAGGAGCCGAAAATGGAGTTAAGAGAGTTAATTTTCAGGAAGCTCCATCAAATGACAATCACCTCATCTCCCTCAAGAATGATGTGAAGCAATTGAAGGACCTTTTGGTTGCTCACACCAAGAAGGAAGACGGAGGATATCAAGGCTCAAGGAACAACAATCAAGGGCCCAGGAACAACAATTAAAATAACAATAGAGGCTCCAACAACAACAATGTTAGATCTAACAATCAAAATTCGGGTAACCTTTTTTCTAATTCCAATTCTAATAATTCTTTTAACCCCTCCTCATCTTCTTCTACTCCATTGAAGAGCCAAGAGCCCGGATCAAGTTCGTCCTAGCTAGAGAAGAAAGATGCAGTGCTGGAGGCCATCTTGATCAAGCTCAATGCTATGGAGACAACCATGACTTCATTTTCGAAGGCACAAAAAACCTTAGAGCAACAATTCTTTAATAAGGCGAATGAAGCACCAAGAGATCCAAGGAAGCTCCCAGCAATGACAGAGAGCAACCCTAAAGGACAGATCATGGCAATAACAACGAGAAGTGGACTGAAAACTGCATATCTAGTGCCTCGGTCGATGCTAGTGCAGACGAAGAACACCTCGGTCCAGATGCAAACGAGGAACACTTTGGTCGAGGTGCCACCCGAGGTAAAGTCCCAGAAAGCGACGGACAAATCTGAAGTTTATGTCCCACCTCCTGCATATAAACCACCACTTCCATTCCCTCAATCAAGGGCCAGATCATATTTAAACAAACATTTTGGTAAGTTCCTTGACTTGATCAATAAACTACATATTAACATCCCTTTCCTTGATGCTATTCTAGGGATGCCCGCCTATGGGAAGTTCTTAAAAGAGATTCTATCAAGGAAGAGGAAACTGGAACACTTTGGTGAAGTAAGGATGACATCTAAATCCTCGGAGCTCATTCAAATCATGAAGGAGAAGATGCCACCCAAGTTGAGAGATCCCGGCTCATTTTGCATTTCCATCCAAGTTGGGGATGTAACTTGTGAGGCGTTGTGTGATCTAGGAGCCAACGTGAGCATCATCCCGATGGAGCTATGTGTGAAGATCGGACTTGGAGATCCCAAGCCGGTGAACATAAGGTTATACATGGCGGACCGCTCCATTACCCATCCCGTGGGCATTTTAGAAGACGTTCCAGTTAAGTTAGGTAACTTCTATTTACCTATAGACTTTGTTGTACTTGATATACCGCAGATTATCCCGTTCCTATCATTCTCGGGAGACCATTTCTAGCAACTTCGGATTGCAATGTGGATTGTAAGAACGCCAAGTTGAAATTCAACATTAGCGGTGATCAAGTGGAGTTTGCATTGCTAGCTGCAATGAAAGGAGAGCCGCTGGAGGATGATATCTTCAATATCTATGATGAAGAAGAATCAAGAGCATTGGTGAGCTCTATCCTTATTAATGACCCTCTTGAAAGAGTTATTAGTTTTAGCTTAATGGAGGAAGGTATAGATGTTGCTTGTGATGCAGATATATGAAGCTTAAGGGCACTGGAAGAAGATCCAGGAGCTAAGATTGAAAAACTAATCCAGGAGGGAGAAAATCCAGTTTCGGTCCCAGTTCCAGTACCTCGACCAAGGCACTTTCTGGACCAAGCAAGGTGTTCTTATCTGAAGAACATCTCGGTCACCCACTCTGGACCTCGATCGAGGTCGCAAGCGAGATGACGACAATTGAGACTTCTGAAAGTCTAGTTCTTCGATCTAAGACTACTCCATTGGAAGGAGGAAGCAAGGATCCCCCTCAAAAAGCACCCCTAGTTGTGGAACTTAAACCGCTTCCAAGTCACTTGAGGTATGTTTTCCTTGGACTGGATTCTACATATCCCGTTATTGTAAGCGCTTCCCTTTCCGAAACTGAATTGTCTAAACTGATGCATGTCCTGAGAAAACATCAAAAGGCTTTGGGTTATACTATTGATGATCTTATTGGTATTAAGCCTTCTTTCTGCATGCATATAATACTAATGGAGGACGATCATAAGACTTCGCTGGAACCTCAAAGACGGTTAAATCCGATCATGAAAGAGGTTGTGAAGAAAGAGATTCTTAAATTGTTGGATGCAGGTATCATATTTCCTATCTCTGATAGAAAGTGGGTGAGCCTAGTGCATGTAGTTCCGAAGAAAGGAGGGATGACCGCTGTGACGAATAAGAACAACGAGTTAATCCCCACTAGAACCGTTACGGGTTGGAGGGTGTGCATCGATTATAGGAAGCTGAATGTGGCCGCTAAGAAGGACCATTTTCCACTTCCCTTCATCGATCAAATGCTCGAACGGTTACCCCAGCATTCACATTTTTGCTATTTAGATGGTTATAGTGGTTTCTTTCAGATTCCTATCCATCCGGATGAATTAAGAGAAGACCACTATCACTTTTCCATGGGAGACATTCGCCTATAGGAGGATACCATTTGGATTATGTAATGCACCTGCTACCTTCCAGCGCTGCATGATGGCTATCTTTTCCGAATACATAGAGGAGATCACGGAGGTATTTATGGATGACTTTTTAGTATATGGTTCCTCTTTTGATGATTTCTTATCTAACCTTTCTCTAGTGCTACAAAGATGTGAAGACACTAATCTCGTTTTATGGTTAATGAAGGCATTGTGCTAGGACACCTCGTTTCCAACCGAGGTATTGAGGTCGATCGAGCTAAGATCGAGACTATAGAGAAACTTCCTCCCCCTTGTTCTGTTAAGGGTGTGCGGAGTTTTCTCGGGCATACAGGTTTCTATAGGAGGTTCACCAAGGATTTTTGAGGATTTCTAAACCACTAACTAAACTCTTAAATAAGGATGTTGTTTTTGAGTTTTTGCAGAAATGTCTTGATGCGTTTTACAGGATAAAGGAAGCATTGATTAACGCTCCCATTATTCAACCTCCGGATTGGACCTTACCCTTTGAGATCATGTGTGATGCGAGTGATGTGGCCGTAAGAGCGGTGCTTGGACAAAAGAAGGATGACCGGACCAACGCCATTTACTATGCTAGCAAGACGCTAGATGAAGCTCAACTAAACTACGCCACCACCGAAAAGGAGCTTTTTGCGGTTGTATATGCTTTTGAAAAATTTATCTCTTACTTAGTGGGAGCGAAAGTTATTGTTTACACTGACCATGTAGTTATTCGTTACTTGCTTGCCAAGAAGGATGCAAAGCCGCATCTTATTCGATGGATTCTCTTGATTCAAGAGTTTGATCTAGAGATTCGCGATAAGAAGGGATCTGAAAATTCTGTTGCGGATCACCTCAGCCGGCTACCTCCCTCTTCACGCGAGAAGGACGACCCACCCATAGACGATTCATTCCTCTATGAGTATTTACATTTGCTGGAACGTTTCTTAGACTTCTTTATCTCACAACATGATGAAGGTGAATTATGGGGTGAGGATACCTTCTAGCATGTTTAAGGATGTCGTACGGTCCAGCTAGCGACCTTAAATCAAGCGCTTCTTCGGAGGCAACCCAGTGTATTGCTTTCTTTTCCCTTTTTCTAGTTTAGTCTTAGATAGTTTGCTTTTGCTTTGCTTTGCTTTGTTTTGTTTTTGGCGTCCTAGACAGAAACAATGTACTCTCTAAGGAAGGATTACAACTCAGGAGCAACACTGGAAGGACAGAAGTTCGAGAAATTGAGAAGATGGAGATTGACTGAGACACATCTCGGTTGCTATCACAGCACCTCGACCGAGAAGATTCTTGAGAAACCGAGGCGACTAGGGCTGAGAATCAAGTCAGCCACCTCGGTCCAGTCGGGACCACCTCGACCGAGGTGACAACAGAATAGACGAGGGGTATAAAAGGGGAAATAATTTCTCTCTCTTCCCTCCCAATTTTCCTCTCGACCGCGGCGCTCTCCCGACCTTGTTTCTCCGTTCTTCGATCGTTTTCCACGATTTTTGCTCCGATCTCACAAGGAAAAGCAAGAGGATCGGATTGCAAGTGAGAAACAGCAAGAAAAATGCCTCGAATCGACCGAATCTTGGGTAAACCGTTCGAAAACCCTAACTTTCCTATTTTCACTGATTTCAGTCGGATTTGGATTTGGTTACCATCCATTGTTATTGGAAAAAGGTATAAGTACCCCATAGGAACAATTGGTAGTGACTTTGGGGGAAAAGAACTGGAAATTTGAGAGTTGAAATCGAACAACGTCTTCGCCTCGGTCCAATCGAGTTGTGTCTCGGCCGAGGTGTTCTTCCAGTTGTCAGACCGACCGAGGTGCCTTCTCAACAGAAACCATGACTTCTCGTTCCGACCTTCAGCTTGTCTTGAGAGATACCCCTAGTGGTTCTTCCCCTTCCCCTTCCTCTAGACCGTCTATCCCGGTGATCCATGAGCGTCACCAGGTTGACTTTGACCGTATATGTGCGCGCCCTGTGATTGCGCCGTGCTTCTTGGATGTTCCGGTCTTCGAGTGCCTTCACGCGGTGGAGGACTTGAATAAGATGATTTCCATGGTTGGGCTGGAGAGTTTTATGGAGATCAGAGCTCCAGCCTACCTTGAGCCGACACTGGAGTTCGTGAGTTCCGTGACTCACGTTCCTGAGACGAGGAGCATCAAGTTCCGGTTGATGAACCGGAACTTCATCATACCATTGGACCACTTCCGGGAAATTTTCGGCTTCCCGACTCCTACAGTGACCGATTTTCCTTCTCGAGGCGTAGCTCGACAGTTTTGGGGGCAGATTGCCCATGTGGTAGAGCATGCAGACAGAAGGAGACTTGGAGACTCCTGGGAGCCCATCATTTTCCACCTTGCTTTCCGTCTTGCCCACAAGATCTTCAGCGAGACTCTTCTGGCGCGTACTGAGACACCCTAGAAGGTTAGACAGGGAGAGCTCAAGTACCTCGGTTGACTTAGAATGAGCTCAAGTACCTCGATTGACTTAGAACGAGCTCAAGTACCTCGGGATGATTCTGGCCGAACGAGCTCAAGTACCTCGGTTGAATTAGAACACCTCGACCGAGGTGGTTTAACTGAGAGAGTTTCGAAACGATTTTTGTGCTTCTTTTTTGGATATGACCTCAGTGATGATTTTGTTTGCAGATTGGTTTTGAAATCTTTATATGTTTGAAAGGTTTTATGATATGTTTAAGCTGCTAAATGCTTTGTTTGAAATTTTGGCATGTTTAATACTTTATTTTTATCCAAATTATTTTGAATTTGAAGGTTGACACCACATGATGAGTTCTCTCACTTTCTTCCTGGGATGATTAAGGCAATTCATTCTCTTCTCTTCTTCTTCTTCTTCTTCTTCTTCTTGATCATGCTTTAGCCCCTCATATATATATTTGCCTCGCTTTACCTATCTGGGAATTTGGAAGAGAGTGAAGAAAAGCAAGTGAAAGTGAAGTTGAGATGATGGCTGGAAGTTTTAGAAAGAAAAATAGGTTTGGGGAAGTCAATCATGATGATGAGTAACTCGGCACCATATTCACATAGCCGGGTGTTTGCGTCTTGCCAAAATCGGATTGAAAGATATTCCTAGCGGGTCATGGTATGTGCATCAAGGGTTTGAGGCATCTTGAGATATTGATGATTGCTAATTTCCTAGGCTTCGGTTTTTGTGCACCTCTGTCCATGCATCCCAAAAAGTAAAAAAAATAAATAAGCAAAGCTTATTGGTGGAAGATGTTGAAGTTCAAAGCAATGAAGTGAAGATCCTTTTCCCGGATTCTAGCACCACATTCCCTATATACATCCCACCCTCACACGTTTCTTGACCTCCTTTTGAAAAGCCCTTGAGACCTCGAGCTTGTTGTTTGACTTGGTGGTTTAACTGGATTATACATAATTAATTTCGATAATTATGATTTATTATGCATTCTATGATTTTATACAAAGATGAACAACTTTCTTATATTTATAAAATGTTTTGATCATATCTTGATTTTAATTGCCATGAAGCATTATCTTAGAGTGATCTATGAGTGGAGCACACCAGCAAAAATGTTTTGAAATACTTTTCATTGATCTTTATGACTTATGATCCATTCTATCTTGTACTTAAGATTTGAAACTTGCTTGGGGACAAGCAAGGGACAAGTATGGGGTATTATGATAACATGTATTATAGTCTATATTTTGGGACTTGTTTAGACGTTTTATCTTCAATAAACTGCATGTATGTATGTATATTATGTGATTATATTGTTGGTTCATCTACCTTTACGGAAATCGAGGTCTACACCAAGTTTCGTTGTAATCGTAGGTAAAATGACACGTTTTGGATCGAAATGGAGCTAAGGAGCAAATGAGTCATATGAGCTACATTCTGGAGCTTAAAAGAGAACTCAAGAAGCATGGAATTAATGAAGAAGATTTACTTTGGACCAGATTTGCGAGATTTCACATTCAGTTGAGATTCACCTCGGTCAGCTACAGTGTCACCTCGACCGAGGTGATCTTGAGGAGCGTCCCGACCAAGGCGAACACCGTGGCGCCGGCGAGATCATTTCTTTTGGCTGAGATCTTTTATTTTTGGAAGGAAGATATCTTATATTTTGGGCTTGATTTCTAGAAGGAAGATCATATATTTGAGAGATTTATTTTGGAGATATAATATATTTTATAGGAAATTATCTTTTTAATATATTATTATCTTTGGAAGATAATTCTCCTATATAAAGGGTTGGATTTTCCACAATTCAGCAATCCTGGAGGCAACAATATTCTCCCCACTTCAGCTAGAGGATTTTCTGGAAGTTTGAAGGAAGTTTTGAACATTGAAGGAAGGAAGTTTCATAGCTTTGAGATAGCTTTTGAGGGGATTTGTAAGAGTTTCTTAGATTCCCTTTGGTTTTATTGTCCTGTTGGATTTGTGATCCAAGGAACGCTGATTTGTTTGATATTTGATTCAGTTATTGAAGCCTTATTCTTAAGGTTTTTGTGTTCAAATATTCATTCCTTCACCATATATTTCATTATTGCTTTCATAATAATGAGTGGCTAAATTTCTTGTGCGATTCTAGGGTGATTGGCTGAAAGTTGTTGGAAAGACAATGATAGAATAAACTTAATCCCAGTAGGACCTTGAAATCTCGAGTCTTTAACCTTAACCCTAGAGTACCTCGCTCAGTCGATGAACATCTCGTCCGGGGTGGAACGTGACTGACCGAGGTGACCTGTTCTGATCCGAAACTGAGAGTTAAGTGTTCTAGTTTGCCAAATCCTATTCTTATTACACCTTTCCTGGTTCAATGCAAGCCTAGGATGAGACTTACCCGGTGATTCCTTTGTTTGTTTACCCATGATCATAAGTGTAGGCAATAAAGGTTTATCCTTTATTGGGGTTTGAGTGTGCCTTCATCCCATCTTTGTGAGTTAGCCTGAGACTTACCCGGTAAAGGTTGATTCTATTCCCTTAGGTGGTGTGTTGGTTTGAGATTATAGTTCCTTTCCTTAGTACCTTGATACTTACCCGGTAATAGGAGCTTTGGTTTGGGATAGTGAGTAGTGAGACTTACCCGGTAATCTATTCCACTTTAGAAACATCTTCCCTTTGCAAAAATCTCAGCTTTGTCCACTTTATCTTGAGATCTTGAGTTGGAACCACAACTAGATGTTTTAATCCCTAGAATTTACATTTTCCCCTTATTTGACCTTATTATCATCTTTGATTGCTTTAATCTCTTTTGTGGTTATTAGTTGCATTGACAACCTATACTTGCTTTGTTTCACCTAAGTCTCTGAGATCGACACCCCGAAATTCTTGCTTTTTACTATAATTGATCCGTACATTGTGGGTTCGCATCCTTGTTTTAAGCATATTTCTTGGGATATAAATTTAAAGCTTCCACACACCATTTAGAGCGAACGGGACTCAACTCTTGAGTCTATCAGATGTCCAGATGACAGACGGATAGAGGTAGTACAAACTCTATTCCATGACCTAGCTAAATCGTGGTGGAGGACCATGCGGGTTTGAGCCACTAGCTATGACCAGATGAGGAGCATGATCAGAGAGTGTTTCTGCCCTACCTCACTGAGGAGAGAGAAATTGGAAGACTTTGTGGAGGCAGGCTTCGAGGATGTGCTGATAGCAATGCCATCAGTCATTTCTAGACGAAGCTGGCATCACTAGGTCTAATTGCACCTTCTAAGGACCAGCACATGTATCTCTTCTCCCGCCAACTGAGGGAGAGTACACGTTCTTACATGGCAGGTTTCCATTGCGAGTCCTTGACAGATTATCATAACCGAGCCTCAGCTTATGAGAGTGAGCGGGATAGTCAGAGGAGGAATTCTCAGACGGGACGGTCTGAGAAGAGATAATGGGCTGGGCAGACTAGTGGCGTTGTTGGAGCTTCAAGTTCTAGGAGGAGCCAAAGATGCTAGAGTTACCCCCCATCTGCACCGGTTGCAAAGAAGGGATGACAGTTCTTCAACTGTGGCGATCTTGGACATATACGACCACAATGTACGAGGCCGCTAGTGACTTGCTTTACTTGTGGTAGACCAGGTCATAGAGCTGCCTTCAGTAGGCAGGGTGGAGCTACATTGCAGTAGGGTTCTTCCCCTGCTAGTGTGGCAAGAAGTGGACAGAGGCCACCTCAACAACAGATACAGGGACAGTTGAGAGTCCTAGATCGTCCTTCTACTCAAGGATTTGCTCCCAGATCGAGTAGAGGAAGAGGTCTTGGTGGGAGTACCACCGACACTAGAGGAGCTCATGGTAGAGTTTATGAGTTGAGGAGTGCAAAGGTGCCACCTGCACCGGCTGCTACATGTATCATTCTGATTCATGATTTACATGCTAGGGTTTTATTTGATGCGGGTGCTACGCATTTATCTATTTCTGATGTATGTGTTGAGCGTCTAGGTTTAGCTACGATAGACGGGATACCCTTTGTTAGGGTTACCTGATGGTGGTAGGGTCAGAGGTACGGGCCAGATACGTGATTGTCCTATTTGTTTAGGGACTCGTGTGTTGCTTGTAGACTTCTTTGTCATGCCATTGGTGCATTAGGAAGTCATTTTGGGTATAGATTGGACGCGTAGACATCGTGCGGTATTAGATGTAGGTAGGAGGACAATGACTGTCTCTACCGAGTTAGGTAAGATAGTGGTTTTTCCAAGGTTGAGACCTTGGGAAGAGGGTTCTGTCATCAGTGCGGTGTGTGCAACGAGATTGATCACCAAAGGTTGTGAGGCATTCTGGTCTTATGCCATGAAGGATGGGGAGAGTCCAGTATTGGAGGGCATTCCAGTGGTCTTTGAGCTTATAAATGTGTTTGTTGAGCCGTCTAGTTTGCCGCCTCAAAGGAGTGTGGACTTCGGCATCGAGTTGGAGTCTGGTACAAGACCAATCTTGAAGGCCCCATACCGTATGATGCTTGTTGAGATGTTGGAGCTGAAGAAGCAACTCGAGGAGTTGGCTGAGAAGGTCTTTATCTGCCCTAGCGTATTCCCGTAGGGAGCACCTGTCCTCTTCTTGCGGAAGAAGGACAAATCATTGAGATTGTGCATCGACTACAAAGAGCTGAACAAGGTGACCATCAAGAACAAGTATCTACCACCCCGTATTGACGATTTGCTAGATCAGCTTCAGGGAGCGACTCTGTTCTCCATGATTGATTTGCGCTCAGGATATCACTATTTGAGGGTGAGAGAGCAAGACACGCACAAGACGGTATTTTGCACCTGATATGGACATTATGAGTTTGTAGTGATTCCATTTGGGCTTACGAATGCCCCAGCTATTTTTATGGAGTTGATGAATATCATCTTCATCGATTTCTTAGATCGGTTTGTGGTGGTCTTCATAGACGACATCCTGGTATACTCTCGTAGCAGAGAGGAGCATGCAAGACACCTGAGGATTGTGATGCGAGTTTTTCAGAATAGAGAGTTGTACGCCAAGCTCTCTAAGTGCGAGTTCTGGATGCCAGAGGTAGCATTCTTGGGTTATATCGTCTCCGCCGATGGGGTCAAGGTTGATCCGGTGATGATCGAGTTTGTAGCAGCATGGAAGACACGGATGAACGTCAAGGAAGTGCGTAGCTTTCTTGGCCTAGCCGGCTATTACGACCCTTTGTGGATGGATTTTCTGTGATTGCCCGTCCACTTACGAGTTTGTTAAGGATGACTACCAGATTTGTATGGTCTGAGTAGTGTGCTCAGAGTTTTGAGGAGTTGAAGAGGCGTCTGACTTCTGCTCCTATCTTGGCACAGCCAGAGGGTACAGAGGATTCTGTGATTTACAGTGATGCATCCAAGCTAGGCTTGGGATGTGTGTTGATGCAGAGAGGCAGAGTTATTGCATATGCGTCTCGACAGTTGAAGACATATGAGGAGAACTACCCAACACATGATCTGGAGTTGGCAGTTGTAGTTCATGCTTTGAAGATCTGGACACATTACCAGTATGGTGCTACGTGTTAGATCTTCACAGACCATAAGAGTTTGAAGTACATTTTTACGTAGTGGGAGTTGAATAACCGGCAACGTAGGTGGCTTGAGTTGATCAAGGACTTTTACCTTGAGATTCAATATCATCCATGGATGACGAACGTTGTCGCCAACGCCCTGAGTAGATAGACGCCTCGAGAGAAGGCGATTGCGAGACTAACAATTCAACCTCAAATGTAGAGAGATCTAGCTTGGCTAGAGTTGGACATCCACTTTCTTGATGAGGATGCCCAGTTGTACACTTTAGAGGTTCTACCTGATCTGTTGGGTGAGATCCAACAGAAGCAAGGGACCTGCCCGACCCTTATGAGGATCCAAGAGTGAATGTCGCGTGGTGAGGCACCACAGTTCTCCATAGGAGCAGATGGAGTGATGAGACGCCGCGACCGCATCTATGTACCCGCTGATTCGGAGCTGAGACAGAGGATTTTACAAGAGGCTCATTGTACACCTTACTTTGTACATCCAGGTACGAGTAATATGTACCATGATGTGAGACGATCATATTGGTGGGGAGGGTTGAAGCCCAATGCGGCCAGATTTGTGGCACAATGTGCAACTCGTCAACAGGTCAAGATAGAGCATTGCAGACCTAGAGGTCAGCTTCATCCACTACCAATACCGCAATGGAAGTGGGAGGATGTCTCCATGGACTTTGTGACTGGATTGAGGCCCAGTTGGAGTTTTGATGCTAATTGGGTTGTGGTTGATAGACTGACGAAGACTACACGTTTCATACCTATCAGGGAAACATGCCTAGTGAGCAAATTGGCTTAGGAGTACACTAGGCAGATAGTGAGACTCCATGGTGTACCGAGGACGATCGTCTTAGATCGAGATGAGCGATTTACCTTGAGGTTTTGGCAGCAGATTCAGACTGCTTTGGGGATGAGTGTACACTTTACAACTGCGTTCCACCCTTAGACAGATGGTCAGTCAGAGAGGACCATCCAAACCCTTGAGGATATGCTGCGAGCTAGTGTGTTGGATTGGGGACAAGTATGGACAGATCATCTCCCACTAGTTGAGTTCTCATACAAAAACAGTTGGCATGCATCGATTGGGATGACCCCATATGAGGCACTGTAAGGGCGTAGATTCCGTACACCGTTGTGTTGGGATGAGCCTAGCAGTGTCAGTGGTTTATCACCTAATCAGATTTAGGATGATATGGCTCGAGCAACATTGATCAGAGAGAGGATGTTGGCTTCACAGAGTCGCCAAAAGTCATATGCAGACAAGAGACGTCGACCTCTAGAGTTTAGAGTGGGAGCTCATGTCTGGCTGAGAGTATCTCCGACGCGAGGCGTCAGACGTTTTGGCATAAAGGGGAAGTTGAGTTCCCGATATATCGGTCCTTTTGAGATACTAGACAGAGTTGGGAGGGAAACATACATATTGGATTTACCTCCGAGTTTAGAGGGTGTTCACCTTGTATTTCACGTGTCTCAGCTGAGGGAGTATATACTAGATCCGAGACACATTGTGAGCTATGATGATTTGGTGGTTGAGCCAGACCACACTTTTGTTGAGCACCCGATTACAGTCCTAGAGCGAGGTATGAGACGCCTACGTTCAAAGGATATTCCCATGTTAAGGATACAATGGTCGAGACGAGGACTTGACGAGGCAACATGGGAGACTGAGGATAGTATCTAGAGGAACTATCCCGAGTTTTATGCTGAGATAGATGCACTTGTAGGATCAATGATAACATGAATTATAGTCTAGTTTTTGGGATTTGTTTGGACGTTATATCTTTCATAATCTGCATGTTTGTATGTACATTATGTGATTTTACTACCATTTCATCTGCCTTTGCGAGAATCGAGGTCTACACCTAGTTTCGTTGTAATTGCAGGCAATATGGTACGTTTTGCATCAAAAGGAGCAGAAAGGAGTCATGAGTCATTTGGAACTACATCCAGGAAGCATAGCCATGGATTGAAGATTCACTTTGGAGCAGATTCGAGAGATTTCACATTCTGTCGTGAGTCACCTCGGTTGACCATTGATTCACCTCGACCGAGGTGATCCAGGGACGCCGACTCGACCGAGGCGAACACCTAGGACGCGGCGAGAATATTTTATTCTTGGAAGAGATCTTTTAAATTTGGAAAGTGATCTTATATTTTTGGGCTTGGCTTCTGGAAGGAAGGAGATATGCAGAATATATATTTTACCTATATTTATGGGATAATATCTTCTTAAGATTTATTATCTTTGGAGGTTTATTTTTCCTATAAAGAGGGTTAGATTTCCACAATTCCGACATCACGCTATACCGTCGATCAGGGTTTACACACGCAGCAGCCGCAGTATACTCCAATTTGGGAGTTTTCGAAGAACCTTTTTGAAGGTTGAAGGAAGATTGAAGACCATAGCTTTTATAGCTTTTTGAAGGGTTTTGTAAGATTGTCTTCAATTCCCTCAATTGTTGTCTTGTCTTTTTGGATTATTATCCAAGGAACGCTTTGTTGTGATATTTGATTCAGTTATTGAAGTCTTTTCATTAAATTCTTCTTTGTTCAAATATTCACATTCTTCCCATATATTTTAATACTTTCATTATGATGATGAGTGGCTAATTTCCTTGTGTAATTCTAGGGTGATTAGCTGAAGGTTGTGGGAAAAACAATGATAGAATAATCTTAGATTCCAGTAGGATCCTGAAAGTTCGAGTCTTTAACCTTAACCCTAAGCATCTCGTTCGGTTGATGAACATCTCGGCCGGGGTGGAATTCTTCTGACCGAGGTGACTATTCGACTTACAACAGAAAGTTAAGTGTTAGAGTTTGCTAAATCCTATTCTTATTTCACCTTCCTGGTTCAATGCAAGCTTAGGATGAGACTTACCCGGTAATTCCTTAGTTTGTTTACCAACGATCATAAGTGTAGGTAATAAAGGTTCATCCTTTATTGGGGTTTGAGTGTGCTTCCATCCCATCTTTGTGAGTTAGCCTGAGACTTACCCGGTAAAGGTTGATTCTATTCCCTTAGATGGTGTGTTAGTTTGAGGTTATAGTTCTTTATCTTGATTCCTTGAGACTTACCCGGTAATAGGAGTTACGGTTTAGGATTAGTGTGTAGTGAGACTTACCCGGTGATCTACTCCACTTTAGCAACACCTTCCCCACGCAAAAAAATCTCAGCTTTGTCCGCTTATCTATAGATCTTGAGTTGGAACCACAACTTGATGCTTTAATCCCTAGAATTGCATATTTGCTTGATTGACTTCTTATTCATCTTTGATTGTGTTAAATTACTCTTGTGGTTAGTATTGACATTAGCATACCGTATTGACTCTGTTTCACCGAGTCCCTGTGATCGACCCCTGGAATTTTCTTGCTTTTACTACGATTGACCCGTACACTGCGGGTTCGCATCCTTGTTTTAAGCTTAAGTCTAGGGTTATAAATTTAAAGCTTGCACACACCGTTTGGAGCGAACAAGTTTTTGGCGCCGTTGCCGGGGACTTGGTCTAGACCGAGCCGGTACGGTTTGCTCTTGGGGCGCTTGCCCCGTTTCATCTAACCACTCTACTTGAGTGACGATCTTTGCAGGTTCTTTCTTAGGTACATGCGAAGAACCCGCGCTGGGAAGGAAATCGTTCCTTACGATCCCGAACCAGAAAAGACATACAAGCGACGCTTAAGAGAAGCGAAGATGGCCCAACAAGACGATCACGATCTAGCGGCCCAATTGAGAGAGACGCAAGAGCTGCTACGTCTCAGTAAAGAAGAGCTAAGGCAAGAGAAAGAAGAGAATCGTGCCAGGACTGCAGCAATCGAAGCTGAGATTGCAGCCATACGAGATCAGATTCTACTTCGACCGAGGGAAGATCCTCCTGTTGATCCTCGACCGATGCAGAATCCAGTAGTAGACCCTCGACCGAGGCAGATTCCAGTACCTGACGCCCCGGCCGATGTACTCCCACTTCGGATACCAATCCGAGATGTTCTTCTTGCAGGAATCCCGCAAACCCTAGGTCAAAGGATGGACCCTAATCAACAGCTGAGGCGTCCAGGGGTGAACCTAGGAGATCCAGCAGATCATGACTACGAACTTCGACCACAAGTTCTATCTATGATTCGCCAATGTCAATTCGGAGGGCTAGAGAAGGAGTCGCCGCATCAACATCTTCAAAACTACGAGATCTTGATGGAAACCTTGCGACCTTCTAGAATTGAAAATAACAACTACAAGCTAAGACCTTTTTACTTTTCTTTAAAAGATAGAGCTCTTACTTGGTATCAATCTCTTCCTCCAGGAAAAATTAGCACATGGGAGGAGATGACTACGGAATTCCTAACCAAATTCTTTCCCCCCTCAAAGACTGCTGAAATGAGAGGGAAGATCAATGCTTTCATCATGAAGGACAAGGAGAGCTTGTCCAAATCTTGGGAGCGGTTCAAGGATATCCTTTTGGATTTCCCACATCATGGGATTCCAAAGATCGAGTTGTTGGAGATCTACTTCAAAGGGCTGGACGGAAGCACCCAGTTCAATCTCCAACTACTCTCCGCCGGTACCTTCATGGACATGGCGATTGATGATGCATGGGACTTCATTGAGAAGCAAGCCTTGCACATGGAGAAGTATACCCACCAAGGAGCCGAATGTGGAGTAAAAAGAGTCAACTTTCAAGAGACTCAACCCAACAACAATCAACTCACATCATTGAAGAATGATGTGAAGCAGTTGAAGGAGCTCTTGATGGCTCAAACTAAGAAGGAAGAGCAAGGGCAAAGGAACAACAACAACAACAATAACGGGCACCGTAACAACAACAACGGACCCCGAAACAACAACTACAACAACAACAATAGAGGATCCAATAGCAACAACTGGAGGGCGAATAATCAAAACCACGGTAACAATTATTCAAACTCCAACTCTAATGATTCCTCTAATCCTTTCCTCTCTTCTCCTTCTTCTTCTTCTACTCCATTGAAAAGCCAAGGGCAAGGATCAAGTTCGTCTCAGCCAGAAAAGAAAGACGCAGTTCTGGAAGCAATCTTGATCAAGCTTAACGCTATGGAGAATTCTATGACTTCATTTTCGAGGGCCCAAAAGTCCCTTGAACAACAACTTGCTAATAGGGCGAATGAAGCGCCAAGAGATCCAGGGAAGCTTCCAGCAAAGACGGAAACTAACCCTAAGGGCCAGTGCATGGCCATAACGACGAGGAGTGGACTTAAAACTGCTGATCCAGTACCTCGCTCGACGCAGACCACCTCGGTCC
>BSUD01000008.1:87357107-87505615 GCA_033239045.1 Fagopyrum esculentum | reverse complement strand
CTATGCACTAAGATCGGTCTTGGAGAGCCCAAGCCGGTCAAGATTCGACTTTACATGGCGGATCGCTCCATCACCCATCCCGTGGGCATTTTGGAGGACGTTCCGGTCAAGTTAGGTAACTTCTATCTACCTATAGATTTTGTCGTACTTGACATTCCCGCAGATTATCCTGTTCCTATCATTCTCGGGAGGCCATTTCTAGCAACTTCGGGTTGCAATGTGGATTGCAAGAACGCCAAGTTGAAATTCAACGTTGGTGGCGATGAGGTGGAGTTCGCACTACTTGCAGCCATGAAAGGGGAGCAACTAACTGATGATATCTTCAACATCTACGATGAAGAAGAATCAAGGGAATTGGTGAGCTCTATCCTTATTAACGATCCACTCGAAAGAGTTATTAGCTTCAGTTTAATGGAGGAAGGTATAGATGCTTCTTGTGATGCAGATATACGGAGCTTGAAGGCACTGGAAGAGGATCCAGGAGCCAAAACTGAGAAGCTAGTCCAGGAGACGAAGATCTCCAGTCTCGGTTCCAGTAGCAGTACCTCGACCGAGGCACTTTCTGGACGGAGCGAGGCGTCTGAAGAACACCTCGGTCAACGCCTTTGCGCCTCGACCGAGGTCGACAGCGAGACGATTCAAACTGAGATTGCATTTAGTCCGGTTTCTGACACCACTCCACTGGAAAGAGGAAGCACAGATCCCTCTCAGAAAGCACCCCCAGTTGTGGAGCTTAAACAACTCCCTAGTCACTTGAGGTATATCTTTCTTGGGCCGGATTCTACTTATCCCGTTATTGCTAGCGCTTCCCTCTCCGATTCTGAATTATCTAAGCTAATGCATGTCCTGAGAAAGAATCGAAAAGCCATAGGTTACACTACGGATGATCTTATTGGCATTAAACCTTCTTTCTGCATGCATAGAATTCTAATGGAAGATAATCATAAGACTTCACGGGAACCTCAAAGACGGTTAAATCCGATCATGAAAGAGGTTGTGAAGAAGGAAGTTCTTAAGTTGTTGGATGCAGGTATTATTTATCCTATCTCGGACAGCAAGTGGGTTAGCCCGGTGCATGTCGTTCCGAAGAAAGGAGGGATGACCGTTGTGACGAATAAGAACAACGAGTTGATCCCAACAAGGACCGTTACGGGATGGAGAGTTTGCATCGACTATAGGAAGCTGAACACGGCAACTCGGAAGGATCATTTTCCGCTTCCCTTCATTGATCAAATGCTCGAACGGTTAGCCCAGCATTCACACTTTTGCTACTTGGACGGCTATAGTGGATTCTTCCAGATTCCTATCCATCCGGATGATCAGGAGAAAACCACTTTCACTTGTCCATGGGGGACGTTTGCCTATCGGAGGATGCCATTTGGATTGTGCAATGCACCAGCTACCTTCCAGCGATGCATGATGGCTATCTTTTCCGAGTACATAGAGGAGATCATGGAGGTATTCATGGATGATTTTTCTGTATATGGTTCCTCTTTTGATGATTGCCTATCTAACCTTTCTCTAGTGCTTAAAAGATGTGAAGACACTAACCTTGTTTTGAATTGGGAGAAGTGTCATTTTATGGTTAATGAAGGCATTGTGCTAGGACACCTCGTTTCTAATCGAGGTATTGAGGTCGATCGAGCTAAGATCGAGACTATTGAGAAACTCCCTCCTCCTTGTTCTGTTAAAGGTGTGAGGAGTTTTCTCGGACATGCAGGTTTCTACAGGAGATTCATCAAGGACTTCTCCAAGATTTCTAAACCTCTAACAAACCTCTTGAATAAAGATGTTGTTTTTGAGTTTTCGCAGGAGTGTCTTGATGCTTTTTACAAGATTAAGGAAGCGTTGATCTCCGCTCCCATTATCCAGCCTCCTGATTCGACCTTACCCTTTGAGGTCATGTGTGACGCTAGTGATGTACCCGTAGGAGCGGTGCTTGGACAGAAGAAGGATGGACGGACCACCGCCATCTACTATGCTAGCAAGACGCTAGATGAAGCACAACGCAACTACGCTACCACCGAGAAGGAGTTATTGGCGGTTGTATATGCTTTCGAGAAGTTTTGTTCCTATCTAGTAGGGGCGAAAGTCATTGTCTACACCGACCATGCGGCCATTCGTTACTTGTTGGCGAAGAAGGATGCCAAGCCGCGCCTTATTCGATGGATTCTCCTACTTCAAGAGTTTTATCTAGAGATCCGCGATAAGAAGGGATCCGAGAACTCCGTTGCGGATCACCTCAGCCGGCTACCGGAATCTTCCCGCGAAACGGATAACCCACCCATAGACGACTCATTCCCCGATGAGCACTTACACTTGTTGGAGCGTTTGATGGAGCTACTTACTTCACCCCACGATAGAGGTGAAGTATGGGGTGAGGGAACCTCCCACCTCCTTTGAGACGCATCATGGTCCAGCTAGCGACCTTAAATCAAGCGCTTCTTGGGAGGCAACCCAAGGTATTGCTCTTCTTTCCCGTTTTCTAGTCTAGCTTAGATAGTTTTTGTTTTTGCTTTGCTTTGCTTTGTTTTTGGCGTTCTGGACAGACAACAGGAAGGAGCACATCTGGAAGGACAGAAGTTCGAGATTCTGAGAAGACAGAAGCACCTCGGTCACTGTCAGAGCACCTCGACCGAGTTGATTCTTGAAGCAACCGAGGCGACTAGGGTTTCTGCAGAACCGCCTCGGCCCATACCACCTCGGTCCAGTCGAGACCATCTCGACCGAGGTGACAACAGATCCAGTAACAGTATAAAAGGGGGAAAAATTACATTTTCACTTTTTTTTACCCTCCTCGACCGCGGCGGACAGAAGCACCTCGCTCACCTCGTTCCTTGCTCGTTTTCAACAATTTCTGCTTCCAAACCGAGATTGAAGGATAGAGAAGTCGATTGCAACTACAGATCTGCAAGAATTTTGAGCGTTTCGACCGAAACGAGGTAAAAACGTTCGAAAACCTAAACTCGTTCGTTTACTGATATTTGGGCTTTGGTTGCCCTTGATTCTGTTGAGGAAACCTTTAAGTACCCCTTAGGAAGCATCGGTAGTGATTTTTGGGGGAAAAGAACTGAAAATCAGAGAGTTGAAATCGCACTGCCTTCGCCTCGGTCCAGTCGTTCTGCACCTCGGTCGAGGTGATTCTTGGGGTTTGTCAGCCGACCGAGGTAGTCTGACAGAGTAGTTTGAAGATGAGTTCTGACAGATTGCTAGCCCTTAGAGATAGATCCTCTCCTTCCCCTTCTTCTTCCTCATCCCGACCTTCTATCCCGGTGATCCACGAGAGACACCGGGTAGATTATGATCGTATTGCTAGTCGTCCAGTTATCGCTCCTAGATTTCTGGACATTTCTGCCTTTGATTGTCTCCACGTAGATGGAGATCTTAGGAGGATGATCACCACCGTAGGGCTGGATCAGTTTACTGAGATCCGAGCCCCAGCCTACCTAGAGCCGACCCTCGAGTTTGTCAGCTCCTTCACTTACCTCCCCACAGAGAGGGCTGTGAAGTACCGGTTGATGAACCGGAACTACTTAGTACCTCTAGACCACTGGAGAGATATTTTCGGCTTCCCTGCCCCCACTGCTGTAGACTTCCCGACCCGAGCTGTAGCTAGAGAGTTCTGGGGTCAGATCGCCCACATTACAGAGCACGCAGATAGGTGGCGCCCTGGTGATTCCAGGGCGAAGCTTATTTATCATCTAGCCTTTCGATTGGTACACAGGATCTTCAGCGAGACGCTTCTGGCGCGTACTGAGATGCCCCAGAAGGTCCGACAGGGGGAGCTGTTTGCTTTATGCTGCATGGTCACAGGAGGATACCCTGACTTTGGCTTGATGCTGGCAGAGGATCTGCACAGGATCAAGGCCAAAGGGAAGGGAGATATATGCTGCGGAGGGATAGTGACCCATATCGCTAGGTATCAGGATATGGATCTGAGTAGGTGTACCATGGTGGCGGCTGCCAAGCCGCTCGGACTTCAGGAGATGATTACACGGAGGATTCTAGTTCCCCGTGGACTGACTACACCCTACGTTGCTATGCCATGGGAGTTGACTGCACCTCAGGGCATCAGATGGTCTGCACAGTTCTCTGTCTTCGATCCACATTTCTAGCAGACCGCTTGGGGTCCACTTATGGAGGATTACAGAGAGGGAGCAGCTGCCCCTGCTGAGGCTGAGGAGGAGGCCGAGGACGAGGACGACGATGATGATGATACAGTCGATGAGAGAGGAGGTGGCGTCCCGATGGACACAGGGACAGATACAGCTGGGACGAGCGCGCCACCTATTATTGATTTAGATGATGACGAGGAGGACACTGAGCCGGCGCCAGCTGAGACTTCTCCGGTCAGACCTGCTAGACGCAGGAGGCGGGGAGTGAGAGATAGAGCTGCACACCGACGGATCGATGACTTGACGGATCAGGTTATCGACTCATATGCTGCACTTTCGCTGGATATCCGCGAGATGCAGGAGCGTCAGCATCATCAGCACATGATGGCTCAGCTACAGTTTGAGCGTATCATGGGCCATCCCTATGATCCGACTCAGTTCCCCTACATACCACCACCACCACCGGATCGAGACTAATGAGGAGCTGCAGGGTTTTATTATTATATTTTTAGGCAGTTCGGCTTTTATCCGGTGAGTTCTCCTGTTTAGACTTTTATTATACCCACTGGGACAGTGTGTCTCAAGTATGGGGTGTTTGTTATTTGACTATGTGGCTACCTTTGATGTATTTGACACTTTTGATGTATTTTATTTATCGGATATTTTCATATTTATGCTTCACTTGCCTTTATATGATTATCTGATATTACATGCATACCTACAGGTTATTTGATTGAGAAAAACGTCGAAACCGAACCAAAAAAAAATAAAAAAAAAAATAAAAAAAATTGGTTTTTAAAAAAAAAATTTTTTGACCTCGACCGGGGAGATTCTGGCCAAACGAGGCGTTTCACCTCGGTTGAACCAAGAACATCTCGACCGAGGTGGCGTAACAGAAAGTTTTCGAAAACGATTTTGTGTTACTTAGCTGGATATGATCTCAGTGAAGATTTTGTTTACTTACTGTTTTTAAATTCTTTGTGTGTTTGAAAGGTTTTATAATATGTTTAAGTTGCTAAATGCTTTGTTTGAAATTATTGGCATGTTTAATACTTTGTTTTTATCCAAATTATGTTGAATTTGAAGGTTGACACCGCAGGATAAGTTCTCTCACTTTCTTCTTGGAAAGACCAAGGCAATTCATTCTTTTCTTCTTCTTCTTCTTGATCATGCTTAACCCCTCATATACATTTTACCTCCCTTTACCTATCCGGGAATTTGGAAGCAAGCAAGTGGTGAAAGCAAGTTAAAGTTGAGAAGTGGGCTGGAAGTGAAGTGTTAGAAAGTAATTTTAGGTTTGGGGAAAGTCAATCATGAAGATGAGTAACTCGGCAGCATTCACATAGCCGGGTGTTTGTGTCTTGCCAAAGTCGGATTGAGCGATATTCCTAACGGGTCATGGCATGTGCATCAAGGGTTTGATGCATCTCGAGAAATTGATGATTGCTGATTTCCTAGGCTTCGGTTATTGTGCACCTCTGTCCATGCATCCCAAAAAGTAAAGTAAAAAAAAAAGGAAAAATGTGAAATAAGCAAAGCTTATTGGTGGAAGATGTTGCAAGTTGAAGTGAAAGTGAAGTTCATCCTTTTCCCGGATTCTAGCACCACATTACCTTACATACATCCCTACCCTACACGTTTCTTGACCTTTTCTTTTGGGAAGCCCTTGAGACCTTGAGCTTGTTGATTGACTTAGCGGTTTAAACTGGATTATACATGATTAATTTTGATAATTATGATTTATTATGCATTCTATGATTTTATGCAAAGATGAACAACTTTCTTATATTTATAAAATGTTTTGAGCATATTAAGTTTTTAATTCCAGGAAGTACTCTCTTAGAGTGATCTATAATAGTTGCACACCATAAAATATTTTTTGAAAGACTTTTTCATTGATTTTCTTGACTTATAATCCATTCTATCTTGTCTTTTATATGAGGAACTTGCTTGGGGACAAGCAAGGGCTAAGTATGGGGTATTTTGATAGCATGAATTATAGTCTAGTTTTTGGGATTTGTTTGGACGTTTTATCTTTCATAATCTGCATGTTTGTATGTACATTATGTGATTTTACTACCATTTCATCTGCCTTTGCGAGAATCGAGGTCTACACCTAGTTTCGTTGTAATTGCAGGCAATATGGTACGTTTTGCATCAAAAGGAGCAGAAAGGAGTCATGAGTTATTTGGAACTACATCCAGGAAGCATAGCCATGGATTGAAGATTCACTTTGGAGCAGATTCGAGAGATTTCACATTCTGTCGTGAGTCACCTCGGTTGACCATTGATTCACCTCGGCCGAGGTGATCCAGGGACGCCGACTCGACCGAGGCGAACACCTAGGACGCGGCGAGAATATTTTATTCTTGGAAGAGATCTTTTAATTTTGGAAAGTGATCTTATATTTTTGGGCTTGGCTTCTGGAAGGAAGGAGATATGCAGAATATATATTTTACCTATATTTATGGGATAATATCTTTTTAAGATTTATTATCTTTGGAGGTTTATTTTTCCTATAAAGAGGGTTAGATTTCCACAATTCCGACATCACGCTATACCGTCGATCAGGGTTTACACACGCAGCAGCCGCAGTATACTCCAATTTGGGAGTTTTCGAAGAACCTTTTTGAAGGTTGAAGGAAGATTGAAGACCATAGCTTTTATAGCTTTTTGAAGGGTTTTGTAAGATTGTCTTCAATTCCCTCAATTGTTGTCTTGTCTTTTTGGATTATTATCCAAGGAACGCTTTGTTGTGATATTTGATTCAGTTATTGAAGTCTTTTCATTAAATTCTTCTTTGTTCAAATATTCACATTCTTCCCATATATTTTAATACTTCCATTATGATGATGAGTGGCTAATTTCCTTGTGTGATTCTAGGGTGATTAGCTGAAGGTTGTGGGAAAAACAATGATAGAATAATCTTAGATTCCAGTAGGATCCTGAAAGTTCGAGTCTTTAACCTTAACCCTAAGCATCTCGTTCGGTTGATGAACATCTCGGCCGGGGTGGAATTCTTCTGACCGAGGTGACTATTCGACTTACAACAGAAAGTTAAGTGTTAGAGTTTGCTAAATCCTATTCTTATTTCACCTTCCTGGTTCAATGCAAGCTTAGGATGAGACTTACCCGGTAATTCCTTAGTTTGTTTACCAACGATCATAAGTGTAGGTAATAAAGGTTCATCCTTTATTGGGGTTTGAGTGTGCTTCCATCCCATCTTTGTGAGTTAGCCTGAGACTTACCCGGTAAAGGTTGATTCTATTCCCTTAGATGGTGTGTTAGTTTGAGGTTATAGTTCTTTATCTTGATTCCTTGAGACTTACCCGGTAATAGGAGTTACGGTTTAGGATTAGTGTGTAGTGAGACTTACCCGGTGATCTACTCCACTTTAGCAACACCTTCCCCACGCAAAAAAATCTCAGCTTTGTCCGCTTATCTATAGATCTTGAGTTGGAACCACAACTTGATGCTTTAATCCCTAGAATTGCATATTTGCTTGATTGACTTCTTATTCATCTTTGATTGTGTTAAATTACTCTTGTGGTTAGTATTGACATTAGCATACCGTATTGACTCTGTTTCACCGAGTCCCTGTGATCGACCCCTGGAATTTTCTTGCCTTTACTACGATTGACCCGTACACTGCGGGTTCGCATCCTTGTTTTAAGCTTAAGTCTAGGGTTATAAATTTAAAGCTTGCACACACCGTTTGGAGCGAACAATCGACGAGTAGATCTTAGTTCTATCTTGGTGAGTGTTGTGATTATGTGCTTGTGTGCTTTGATGTGTTTATTTTCGTGCTAGCTATGATGTGATTTATGATATTATTAGATCTTGATGTGCTAGATCGAGTTATAATTATAGTTGGAGATGGTTCTTTCCTCCATGCTATCTGGATACGATTAGGATTTAGCTTGAGATGGTTATTCCTCAACGCTATTTTGATGGACATAGTTTCGTAGGAGATGTTTTTCCTCCATGCCTTGTGTTTTGAGTAAGATATGGCTAGAGATGTGTTTAATCTATGCCCTGCGAGGTGATTATGGCAAAAGATGTGTTTCCTCTATGCCTTTGTAATGTGAGTATAGGTTGGCTAGCGATGGCTTTCCCCTAGGCCACTAGAGAGCATATTGATGTTGTTGTTGGAGATGGTGATTCCTCCATGCATGTGTTTGAGGTTATAGAATGATATAGGTTGTGACCTTTTTGAGTGGAGATGTGATGCCTTCGATAGAGAGAGTTATACCTCGGCATATGGGTTTGAGAGGATTTGGGATTTTAAAAGTTTCAGGACGAAACTTGGTTTTAGGGGGGTGAGATGTAAGAGCGTTAGTCTTTTAGAGATCTTGCGCCTCAGTTGAGACGCAGGTGCTAAGCCCAGCCTGAGCCGCCCCTGTGGCCAGACCGTCGCCCTTGTTGGCCGCCCCTACGCCTCTTGGGTCCACCCCTGCGGATTTTGGTGGGTTGCAGCCGTCCTTGTTGACCTTGGCCCATGCTTTTGGTTGGTTTCCTTTATAAGCCATCCCTTTGCTTCCTGATGAGGGTTCTCATCTCCTTCCAACTCCATCTTCTCTCCTCACGTTCTTCTTCTTTTCCTCTTCTCCCTTTGATCTTCTTCTTGAGTTCTTGATTTTGTTTGAGAGTTGTGTGGCTTTGGATGATGTTGATATTGGATGTTGTTGCTGCTGAGCTATGAGAGCTAACTGTGGGTGTGTGGGATGATCTATCCCCTCTGTTAGGGCTTAGATTGGTAAGCTCTTCATCTCTATCTTCTTTCTTTCTTCCTTTCTTCCTTTCTTCCTTCTTAGCTTAGGTTTCCACTAGTTTGATCTTGTGATGAGCTTCTTAGGCTTGTTTTGCTGTATATATGTATGTATATGTATGTGTGGGGCTACTGGATGATGAAGAAGTGAAGAGAGACGAGTGAAGAATCGAAGAGAAGTCGAAGACGTGCTCACTGCACACCAGCCGCCCTTGTGCCGGTGTGTCACCGCCCCTATGCCGGTGTGTTGCCGCATTTGCACAACCAGGAGCCGCCCCTGCGCCTCCATGTGTCCAACTCTTGCACCTTCCTTTTCAAGCAAGTGCGTCTTATTTTGGGCTTTCCTAGGATGGCATGCACCCTTTCCTTTCCTAGTGTTAGTGGTTTATTAGTATGCTAGGCAAGTGTATGGATAGGATGATGATGATGATATCGATATGTGTCGGTTATGGCTTTGAGGATTAGTAGGTTGTGAGGCTTATAGGATGATCATGATCCTCATGGATCCCTTGGGTCTAGGTGTGACCCCTTTGATTGATAGGAGATTTGATATATCTCAGTGCCTTGTTATTAGGCAGTGTTGTTATCCGGATTGAGGTTGATCGAGGTTGAGAGTATCAGGGGTTGAGGTAAGTCCATAGGACTTACTTAGCTACCATCCTTATATTGGGTGTATGCATGAGTAGTGTGTGCTATGTGCTTGATAGCATGTAATATCGATTATTACCGACCTATGTTTTATTGATAGCCCCCTTGTAGTGGCAATGATAACCTTTCCCTTTCATCCTGTAAGGAGTTTGGGAGATTCTCTAAAGTCCGGCCAGACTGGTATACAGGATGGACACTTCACCACTCCCATAGGGTACACGAGTAGTGTACCGATACTTCTCCAGCTGGCTATAGCACCCAGAGGCGAGGATGATACATTCCTCGTGTCACATAGTTTCATATATATATATATATATACGATTTGAGTGGATGACTATTTATATAAAGATAATTAAAATGGATAAATGGGTGACAATATGATTATGCGTTTATGATTCCATGATTTGTGCTTGTGCTTATGCATTACCTTATATATGAATGGTTAGATAACGGTTTTATACCGTTTTGTAGATGTTTTGCAGGATAGGAGGACTGCAGAGTGATCCGACACGGTGACTAGCCGAGGACTTCCGTACATAGGTGTTGCATAGGCTTTTGGGGACGTTTGTACATGTTGGATTTGATGTTGTTTTATACCCGGCTATGTTTTGTATACTCTTTTGTTATACAGTTGTACCATTCTATGTATTTGTTTTATATCTGTCGGTGCATTGTTTTAAGGTCCAGTGAACTTGTTGTCACGCTAGGGTCAGGATCCACTTTGAGATCCTAGTCCATGTGACGCCCCGAGTCCCACAGATTTGGGGTATTACATCTAGATCGTTTCGTTGAAACTACATTGAGAGAAGAAGGGAAGTTCTTAGTGGTTGTATTTAGGACTCAGAACAAGCAGATAATAGGTAGTCAGAATCCTAGGGTCGGAAACCCTAGGCGGAGAGTAGGATGTTAGGGTCAAACTTCGTATATATATCGTTGCATCGATCTTTTACATTCCGCACTTATTATCGCGTTTTATTGTGACTAACAACTTTCTACAAGTTTCAAAGTCAAGGCCTTGAGATCCACTTCAAAGCCTTGAGAAGCAGTTTTGTCACTAAGCGCAGAGATCGACTTCAAGACCTTGAGATTCATTTTAAAGCCTTGATATACGATATTGCAAAAAGTTCGCATACTCTATTCAACCCCCCTTCTAGAGTATTTATATCCTTATTATTCACCTATTGGTTCTTCAATTGGTATCAGAGCTAGACTCACGTATATTGATTTAACCATCAATGAGACTAATCATGAACTCTGTAGGTGATGGAGGATTTGCTCAAGGAAGATCCACATCTCGACCACCCCTCTTTTGCACTAACAACTTTGTCCATTGGAAAGCACTAATGCAAATGTTCATTATTGATCATGACATGGAACTATAGAGGATTATTCGAACTGGTCCAAAAATCCCAACCACCACGGTTGAAGGAGTTCAAGTCGAAAAGACGAAAGTTGAGTTCACTCAAACAGACTTGGATAGTTATCAAAGAACTGCAAGGTCATGAACTTGCTCTATTATGAATTAGATGCAAATGAATTCAATTGTGTCTCATCATGCAAGAGTGGAAAGAAAATACGGGACAAGCTAATAGTTATGTATGAAGGTACAAGTCAAGTCAAGTCAAGGAGACAAAGATAAGCATCTTCCTCAAGCAAGATGAATCATTTAAGATTACTTCAAACGAGACGGTTAAAGAGATGTTCGCATGATTCACTAAGATTGTGAACAATCTTAATTCACTTGGAAAGGTATTCACAAATGAAGAAAAAGTAAGGAAAGTATTGAGAAGCTTACCTAAAGCTAACTGGAAGCTCAGAATCTCACAACATTACCTCTCGGTGACCTACATGGAAAACTAACTACCCATGAAATGGTTCTTGGTAAAGAAGATGGAGAACCATCGTGGAATGCAAAGAACCTTGCTTTAAGATACAAGAAGGATAATATTCCATCGGATGATGAGGAGGAAGATCCATTTGCCTTGATCTCAAGAGGTCTTGCAAGAATTCAAATGAAAAAGCAATTTGCAAACAAAGAATATCCACGATCTTCAAGACCCAAAGGTAAGTTTTCTAACCCTAATAAGAAAACTAAAGTATTGACTTGTTTTGAATGCGGTGAAGCAGATCATCTTGTAAAGGATTGCCCACAAAAGAAGAGGAACAACTTTAGGAAAAATAATCAATAGAAAAAGGCTATGCTAGCATCATGGAGTGACTCGGATTCAACAAATGAGTTAGATGACGAAAATGATCAAGCAAACTTTTGCTTAATGGCAAATCAAGAAGAGGATCCAAACCTCTACGTTGATGGAGTGGTAAGTACCCTTATGTCACAATCCAATCTAATACTTACCAAATTCTTTATCGATATTATCATATGTAATAAAGAACATAGAGTTAGGATAAATGCCTTAAGAGAAAGGCTTATCAAACAAGAGAAACGAGTAAGTGAATTTTCTCTGGAAGTTGAAAATCTCAACACTAAAAAGTTATACCTGGAGGACAGTATCAAGGCCATGGAATCAGAAAATACAATTCTTAAGGACACTCTCTCTTTTCTACATCAAGATTATATTAATCTAGAGAAAGAGAAGATCGATCTAACTGTGACGTGTAGAGACCAGAAGGCTGCACTTATTCAATTCACTCGTTTGAAAGCTAATCTTGAAAAGATGATGGGTGAACAACAATACTCTCTTAACAAGAGTGGTATTGGTTATCACATGAATTTTCCACGAAAAACAACTACCCACTTTCGTTAAAGCTGAAGGAAGTTCGCATATGCCCATATGTTTTGATTTTTGTAAAAAGGGACATGTAAAATCAACTTGTCCATATAGAAGAAATGATCCCTACATGATTAGAAACACTTACCATCTATGTCTGAGGAAACAAGTTAAGAAAATATGGGTTCCTAAAGGTACTAGACCACCAAACATGATTGAGCCTAAATATGGACCAAAATATGTCATTTGATCTACCCAAAAAGGTTAAAGTTTTTTGTTTTGCAGGATATCATCAAGGTTAAGGAGCATAAACAGATATTAAATAGTGGTTCCTCAAGACATATGAGTGGAAAAAGCTCATTGTTTTCATATTCAAAGAAGCAATCCTCTGGAACCATTACTCTTGGTGATAAAGGAAAGTGTAACATCATTGACATTGGTAAAATCGGTTAAAATTCGTCTAACTTTATTGATGATGTTTATCTTGTTGACGGCTTAAGATATAATCTGATTAGCATCTCTCAAATATGTGACAAGGGTAACAAAGTGATCTTTGATTCATAAAAATGTGAAGTTCAAGATAAATCATCTGGTGATGTCGTGCTTACTGCTCCTAGATGCAACAATGTATACTCTATGAGCACTAATCAAGTTTCAGGAACAAGATTAACATGTCTCAAGGTCTTGACTGACGATCCAAGTCTTTGGCATAGACTTATTTGCCACGTAAGCATGCATACGATAAAGAAACTTCTTTCAAAGGATTTGGGATGTGGTTTACCAAACCTAAACTTCAAGGTTGATGAACTATTAAAGGCTTATACACAAGGTAAACAAGCCAGAGGTTCATTCAAACCAAAGCATGTTGTAAGTTCTTCTCGACCTATTGAACTTTTACATATGGATTTATGTGGTCCTATGCGTGTCAAATCTCCCAAGGGATACATCCTTGTCATTGTGGATGATTTTTCTCATTTTACATGGATCTCATTCTTACGGGAAAAATCTGAAGCTTTGTACGAGTTTTCAAAACTTTGTAAGAAGTGACAAACTTTGAAAAACCTACATATCTTAAATTTGATTTGTTTTGTGCAAAATATGGTATTTCACACAACTTTTCAGCTCCTAGAACACCTCATCAAAACGAGGTTGTGGAACGTAAGAACCGCACATTGGAGGACATGTCTAGGACTATGCTTTTAGAAAATAGTTTGTCAAAAAGATTTTGGGCTGAAACTGTTAACACGGCTAATTACATCTTAAATAAATGCTTGATACGCCTTATTTTGAAAACGACTCCTTACGAACTCTTTAAAGGACAAAAACCTAATATTTCCTAATTTAAACCTTTTGGATGTACGCACTTTGTCCATAATAATGGCAAAGACAACCTTGGAAAGTTTGATGCATATAGTGATGAAGCTATCTTTATAGGATATGCTTCAAATAGTAAAATTTATCGGGTTTACAATAAACCAGAACCGTTGAGGAAAGTATTCATGTTATTTTTGACAAGAGCAATGATGGTACTTTGAGTGATAACATTACAGATCTGAATCTGAATCGACATGGAAATCAAAATTTTGATGGAGAAGAAGACCCTAAGGCTCAAGATAAGAACATGCAAGAACAAATTCAGGATACCGGAGAACAACCTCAAGACCTTAACACGCATCTTCAAGACCTTGAAATGACAAACAACAACACTGTTGAAAGTCAATTTCGAGGTCTTGAAACCCAACTTCAAGGCCTTGACATCGGAAACAAGGGCACAACTCCAACGGTACTTGAATCAAGTTGAGCAACTAATCCTCAATCATCAGAATATGTTCCACTCTTCAAAAGAAGAAATTTCCAACATTCTTTATATCATCCATAAGAGAACGTGATCTCCAATCCAAAAGTAGGTGTGCAAACCCGACTAGGGTAAACAATTTTTGTGCTTTTTTTGCGTTTGTGTCTCTTGTAGAGCCCAAAAACTACGTTAAAGCACATTAAGAACCAGATTGGATCATCGCTATGCAAAATGAGCTAAATGAGTTCGACAGTAACAAAGTCTAGACCCTCACGTGTAGACCTAAGCAGCAATCCGTCATAGGAACAAAATGGGTGTTTCGAAACAAGTTGGATGAACATCGGAAACAAGGGCACAACTCCAACGGACTTGAATCAAGCCGAGCAACTGAGCCTCAATCATCAGAATCTGTTCCACTCTTCAAAAGAAGAAAGTTCCAACATTCTTTATATCATCCACAAGAGAACGTGATCTCCAATCCAAAAGCAAGTGTGCAAATCCGATGTAGGGTAAACAATTTGTGTGCTTTTTTGCGTTTGTGTCTCTTGTGGAGCCCAAAAAGTACGTTCAAGCACTTCAAGAACCAAATTAGATTATTTCTATGAAAAATGAGCTAAATGAGTTCGATATAAACAAAGTCTGGACCCTCACGTGTAGACTTAAGCAGCAATTCGTCATAGGAACAAATGAGTATTTCGAAACAAGTTGGATGAACATGGTAAAGTTATTTGAAACAAAGCACGACTTGTAGCTCAATGCTATAACCAAGAAGAAGATATTGATTATGAGAAGACTTTTGCTCCGGTTGCCAAGTTAGAAGTCATACGTATGCTACTTGCATTTGCATCCTTCATGAACATAAAGTTTTTTCAAATGGATGTTAAGTGTGCTTTTCTTAGTGGCTTCTAAGAAGAAGTCTACGTAGCTCAACCTCGTGGTTTTGAAAATGATGATTTTCTGGATCGTGTTTTTAAATTGGACAAAGCTCTTTATGGTCTTAAGCAAGCACCTCGAGCTTGGTATGAAAGATTGTCCAAGTATCTCCTTGTAAATGATTTCCAAAGAGGTTTGATTGACAAAACTTTGTTTGTCAAAACCAAAGGCAACGATTTATTAGTAGTAAAAATCTATGTTGATGAGGTGATACTAAAAATTCTCTATGCAAAGAACTTTAAGATCTTATGTGTAGAGAATCCGAAATGAGCTTGATGAGAGAGTTAAATTTCTTTCTTGGTCTTCAAGTTACTCAAGCTAAGAAATGAATCTTTCTTAACCAAAGTAAGTATACCAAGGATTTGCTCAAAAAATATAAAATGGATCAATCCAAGGTAGCAAAAACTCCGATGAGTTCTACTCTTTCATTAGATCAAGACAAGAATGGTAAAAGTGTCGTACAAAAGGAGTATCGAGGTATGATCGGTTCTTTGTTATATTTAAGTGTTAGTCGACCTGACATTATGTTTAGTGTGTGCATGTGTGCTAGATTTCAAGATGATCCCAAAGAGTCACACTTGATAGCTGTGAAAAGGATATTTCGATATCTTAATGGCACTAAGGATCTAGGATTATGGTATCCACGTCAAAACTCGTTTCACCTCGTTGGCTATTCAAATGCAGACTTTGCCGGCTATAATGTTAATAGAAAAAGCACTTCATACAGATAGCTCAACAACTTCGTGATGTTGGTTTTGATCTCAAAGGTATACCTATTAAATGTAATAATACTAGTGCTATTTCGATAACCAAAAATCCTGTGCAGCATTCAAGAACAAAGTATATCGACGTAAGACATCACTTCATACGTGATCATGTTGAAAAAGGTGACGTATCGATATCTTTTATTTCGACTAACTTACAGCTTGCAAATATATTTACTAAGCCTCTACTTGAAGATCGATTCAATTTTATTAGATTGGAGCTTGGTATGTTGAACAAGGAACCATTATCTTAGGGGGAGTAAATCGTTTTGTTTCCTCCTTATAATGCAATCTACTTTTCCATTTCAAGGCCTTGACATGCAATACAAGGTCTTGAAACAGATTTTAAAGACAAAAGTGATAAGCCCGGATCGGATTTATGATTTTCATATTTTTAGATGTTTGATCATAAAATCATTTACAAAAATTTTTAAAATTGATTTTAAAATTTTTCACCAAGATTTTATTTTCAAAATTCAAATCTTTGTTTTAAAAATTGGTTGTGATTTATTAGGGAAGCATGCAAAATTAAAATTAGGTTATTAAGGTCTTGATTCTATCAAGATCATGATATGCTTTAAATTAATTTGACATTCCCTTTTAAAAAGCAATCTTCCCATCCATCTTATCTATTATTTCCTTCGTTCAAAATTTTGCAGAACCCTATTGTGCTTTACTCTTTCAATTTTTTTAAAAACTCTCTCTCTCATACAAACGCTCATCCATGGCTCCCAAAAGATCATCAAACCTTGATGCCTCATCACCAGTAGCAAAGAAGTCCAAAAACCTCTCAGTAGGACCATTTAAGAACACGGTGGTTCTTATACCTCATACTCAGCTACACCGTCTCCTCCGGCCAACATCGAAATTTGTGCTCACACTAGGATGCCGACAAACTAGTTCCGAAATTTCAAAGCTACGGGCACCTAGCTCAATGGATTTCACAACCATCCGTTATGCATGTGTGAGTTAATAGATCTGGAGTTTCTCAACCTGCCATGCATCACTCTATTGAAAGGATATTTAATTTAGAAACGCCGAATAAAAGTATCCTCATTCTGATTTGGGATGTGGATACAATGCTTTTGTATATCGTAATATCTCTCACGTTTGCTCTTTGTCAGGTGCCGTTAGTTAAGTTCCTTTTATCCTATAGGTTTGCTCTAAAGGGTCAGTGATGTTGAATCCAAAGGAGGTAGGATTCCCAAGGCTCACAAGGTTATTTTTTGTGAATCTCACGACCAAAAGATAAAGGGGAGAGCTAATCCTAGAATCCATCGTGAAAGGTATATTGATCACTCTCACTTCTACAATTATTGCTCAGATTTTAGGGCTTCCCACTTCTACCTTCTAACATCACCCTCCTAGAACCGAAAGCGTCCGTTTGGCTAAAGAAAATTTTCTTCTTCCAAACTCCTCATCCCGACAGCTTTCCCATTCATATATCACCCTTGAAGCAAAAATAGTGTTTAATGTGCTTGTGAGATGTGTTATACCCAGATCCAACTAGAGAGAGTTGTTGACTACCAAATCTTTTGAGTTGATGTATCAGGTGTTGAACGGCTTAGATGTTGATCTCCCAAATCTCATTCTCAACCACATGCTTCACATCATTAACTCCACCAACAAAAATCCCCTTCCTATGCCAATCTCCTTCCAAAGATCTTCAAATACTTCTCAATCGACACCTTGAATAAGGATACACTGGTGGCCTCTAGGAAGATAGATGAAGACTATTTTAAACGTCTAGGGATTGAAAAGACGCTGACAGGATAGTGGACTTTGAAGGAAAATACCAGTTCATCTTCTGCTTCTACGAGATTAGATGCTACGGAATTTGTTTCGGGAACTTTGCGACGGGATATGGTTGATTTTAGGTCTGAGATGGTTGACAGACTGGATGCTACTCAAGACCTCTTGGCGATTCTGCACTTGAAGGTAAATCAAATGTTTCATTTGAATGCTCTTACGTTCACAGCTACAAGGAGCATAATGCCACTTCCTGAGGATGATGCTAAACAAACAAGGGAAAAAGCATCAGATGTGTTGTTTCAGTGTTATAAAAACATCAAGAATCGACCGATTCTTCATCCAAATTCTGAAGAGACAAACGTTTGGACTGTCGAGGAGTTCAGTATCGTGAAGAAATACAAAAATGTTGTTGATGAACATAGGGTTGATGAGTACAAGAAGGTGAGAACATTGGACGAAGCCCATACAAGATGGAGACATAAGTGCTATGATGATATTTAAGGATGAGGGCATCACAACTCAAAGTGGTACCAGGAATAGATTTCAAAGCCTTGAAATCGATTTCAAGGCCTTGAAACTGGATGTCAAGGTCTTGACATGCGCTTCAAATTTTCTTTGTTTTAATTTTCAAGGCATTAAAACGCGTTTGTGGGTTGGTTTTTAAAACTTTGTTTTGTGAAACTTGGGTCTATAATATTTAAACTCCCGTACTTTAATTATTTTTCTCTCTTGTTGAAAGACAAAGGAGGAGAAATTATGTGATTTGATATTACTGCATTTTGCATTTTATTTTTCGAAATATTTATATGCATATTATCTAACTTTAAATGCAGGTACGATATTTGTTTTGTCTTCTATCAAGGGGAGATTGATAACTCCACCTTTGATACAAATTATTTTGTTTAAATAATGGAAGACTTAACATATAAATGCGGTTTTATAAATTAACAAATATCGATTATATTTCTAGATTGCATGTCTTGGTTTGTTTGTTAAAGTGTGTGTAGGTCTTGGATAGCATTACAAGGGAAGAGCTCTAAGATTTTATTACAAATCACGTAAGCCTACAACAACCAAAGGAGAAGATCTAGGAGAATATTTTCAAAAGCCAACAGACCAAACAAGAAGATCTCAAAAGATCTCGGATAAAGGCATATGAAGATCTCGGATGAAGGAGTTTGAAGATAAAATCCTAAGAGAAGATCTCGAACAGCTTGAAAGAAGTTTGTTGAGGAAGATCACGGTGAAGATTATTGAAGATATTCAACGGATTTCAAGTGAAGAAGAGAAGATCTCGGGCTTGAAGATCTCCAACAACTCTCAAGTAAGTTGAAGATGAAGATCTTGCAATGGCTACTTCTCAAACAACGCGTGAAGATCTTGCTCAACCCAACAACGGATTCTATGGAGGAAAGAAGACGTTACAACGGCTATGGGACAACGGCTAAATGAAGATCTCCATAGAAGACTATAAATGAAGAACATCAACTGAAGATGAAGATAGAGCTGACAAGTGAAAATAACCAAGCCTTCGAAGCAGTCATACAAGATCGTTTTCATCAATCCAAAATTTTATCTTCCTCTTAAGCTTACTTTAGTTTATGTAATAGCTAGGATTTCCGTATTCTAATTAATGTTGATTAACTTAATCAGTGATAGTAATTGACATATAACTCGTGAAGATTGCGTAAGTGTTGAGTATAAGTCCCACCGTTATGTTCCTGGCGTAATTTTGGACTTATGGTAAAATTTTCACTTTTTCCCCGGGTAATTATTTTTACCCTCCAGTATTATTTGGAGCATTTGGGAGCTCCAATTAATAAAAATGCAGTTGAGAGAAATGATCAGGACATCGGACATGTTCTAGATATGAAATAACATGGAAAGGCAAAACGCACAAAAGAGTAGTTATTTCGTTTCTTAACGGCTAAGAAAGACGGCTTAGGAATACACGTTTTCCGAGGAAATTGTGGAATAATTATCCCTACAATATTCAAGATCTATTATTCCAATTTCGAGAAGTTTGGAGAAGGGGGTTCAACCCGCCATTGGATCGATAAAAGGATAATTATCGACTTCGCTAAAGGATAATTATCGACTTCACTATAAATAGCGGAAAATCGTTTATTAATTAATTTCCTTTCACGTTTCCTCGTAAAAGCTTTGATTTATCTCAAACTTCAAACTCAGATCTACTCTCCGTTTCTAATCCGATTTCAATTCCGTTTGAGTTTTTGGATTCCTCTCTTCATATCGGTACCGAGTTTCTGCAGTTCCGAGCAGATGAAGACCTGGTCGAGCATATATGTCACCAGGACAGTTCCGTCACTCAGATTCCGGTGAATTTGATGTTGTACATGCGTAGCCTGCGTCGTTGTGAGTCCGAATCTTCTTTCAGATCGTCAATCGGGTTAGTAACGAATAAGTTATGAATTTATTCGTTTTCCGTACTGCGATTTGGCCTAAATCGAACTTAGGCTTTTCAAAATGGATAATTAGAAATTCCATTATGATCATTATACTATTCTGGTGTTTATGGGTTGTTTGTTGGTGAAATCTGATGATAGGTGGGTTTAGAAATGGCCTGCGGGCAAAACGTTATTTTGGTGAAATTTAATTAATTAATTAAAGGTTAATTAATTAAATTAGGATTAAATTTGAGATCTAGGAATACTGATTAGATGCATGCTAGGTGTTAGAATGATTTGAGGATCATGATGATGTTATGGATATCGGTTATGGCTTTAAGGATTAGTATGTGTACGAGTATGATGAGATGTTATGTTGAGGATATGCCTTAGGCATTTATGAATGTGTTGAGGATCTGAGGTTTAGATTTGAGATATAGGTTGGTTGTGGTTAGTGATACGAGTCTCCTAACCTTTGTAGTATGTGATTGTGTGTGCCTTGCTATTGCATGCGTTGATTACTTCTCCAAGGGGAAGCTGTGATGTGGTACAGGTAACGAGTATATCAGGTAAGTCTAGGACTTACTTAGCGTGCAGTTGTGGATTGTATGATTGTGATGGTTGTGTGTGTTCATATGATTGTGCATTTATAACGTAAACCGGACTAGGATGACCATTCATTACATTTATTTGGCCCAAGTGTATTATAACGGGCGGTAACCGCCGGTCTCCGCCTGCTGGTTAGGAGGAGGTGCCCTGAAGATGATCTCACAGGAGGGGACGAGTGAAGGTCACCCACATGCAAAACTCCTGTGTTACGTTGGATGGGATGGGGTTCTTGAGGCTCCTCGTGTTACAAAAGAAGTTGAATTAGTAATGGAATAACGTAATGAAAGATAATAAATGAATGGTGTGACAAGCCGAGGACTTCTGTACATTAGGATGCGTGGGATATGGGATCTTTTGTGGTTGTGGTTTATGTTGTTGTTCTGTACTCGGCTATGAGTTTGTAAACTCTTTTGATGTATCATACTCAGCTTTTATGTATTTGATTTTAATTTACATGTGCCTTGTTGTAAGATCCAGTGAACTTGTTGTCACGCTAGGGTCAGGATCCATTGTGAGATCCTAGCTCAATGTGGCACTCTATGTCCCGCGGATTTAGGGTGTTACAGAGGTGGTATCAGAGCCTTAGGTTGACAACAATGGCACTTGTTATGTGCAATAAAGGTAGAGTGGATAAATAAATAGAACCACGTGGGGTTTGACTTTTCAAAAGGTTTTTGTTTTAAGCGAGTACAGATATTTTGGGATTGTATGTACAGAAGTCGTTACCCATCTGAGGATCTCGAATATATATATATATATATATATATATATATATATATATATATATATTATGTGCTGATGTGTATGCATGTAATAATGAGTATTGTATATATATATATATATATATATATATATATATATATATATATATATATATATATATATATATATAGATACAGACTCCCATGTAAACAACCCTTATAGTGTACAATGAGAACAAATAATAGCCCTTGATCTGATTAATCTAAAGGCTGAAATTTAACATAAATATTCAATGAAAAATTCAGCACACTCTCCTTATTGGAATGTGTAATACACTCTCCAAAATAAGGCAATTACAATATTCTATAAAAATTATAAATGAGATCTTTTTTCACTATTTTAGGGAGTTACAATATACAGAATCTTCCAATTAATTTCAACAAAATCGTTCAAAGCAATATCAATTATATGGATGATACGTTTTGCTGAAACTTCTTACACTCCATTATCGCCTGAAAAACTAAACATATTTTCGCCGGAATAGTTAACAGTAAGTGTTTCTTTTTCAGTATACAATATTCTCATCATCAAACAATCGGTTGATTTGTCCTCAATTTTTTCGTTTTTCATCAATATATGTCCTCAATTGTTCGGTTGATTTGTGTAGGGGATTCAGGCAAGCAACAGATTCGGAATCGATGGAAGAAGGTAAGTGAACGTGAAATAACATAAACAGTTAAAGTAATATGTTAACAGATATTTGGTTTCATATTAACGAATATATTTGAATATACCACCAAATACGATTCGGTGACGGTGAAGGTTTACCTAAATATCAACTATTAAACAAACTCGTATTTAAATTATCATAATATAAATATGTATTGAATTTTTTACAGATTCCACATGTGAAAGAGATTGGGATGTTGATGGATCCGACATTGATGCTAATATGAAGAGTATGGATGAATTTTATGAAGCAGCGGCAAACGAAGAATTCAATGCCGGAATAGTCATGACGCAATCACCGGGTAAAACGAAATATTAGACTTCGCAATACGATGAATCAATACATTCACGTATTGGAATGTGTTTCAAGACGCCGGAGGAAGGTATATATTTTTATAAGGCGTATGCTAAGGAGGTCAGTTTTGATGTTCGTTTGTCATCTTCCCGTGTATGCACAAAAGGCGGGACTCTATTGCATCGTCACATATTGTGTAGTCGGTCAGGATTCAAGGAAAATGTACCTACTACCGGAAACTTGTCTTAGATGTAACCATTCAGCCACCGGTGAAAGCAACTACACATGACAAGAGGAATTGCAAGGAGTCCCTTGAATGAGTACCATATGCTCATGAAATTGCAATAACTTTTCTTTACTATTTCACTCTTTATATCATGTACGGTGTAAAACTTGTCTTAGATGAATATGCTATTTCGCAATCAGTGAACCACTATAATAAAATCTACAACCAACTTTGGTGTTACTTGTTATCTTTACTCGATCATAAGCACCTAATTCGTTTATCTGAATCCGTTACACGAACAGTATAACATCCAGAAATTACATCGAGTATATTCGGCAACTTTTTCATTTATATTCAATACTTATATTGTTTATATTCGATAAAAAAGACACTAATTAATCTATCATATTTTTTTTATTTCCGGATATATTGTTGTAATACAATTACATTTTATAGCATTGAAACGCCAAATAAGAAAGCGTAAACTCTATTACCCAAGTGTACATTGCTCATTAACATACGACACACAAATATATTCTATATCTGGTAACTATACCTTGTATATTCTGTAAAATATATCATCATATTCGGTAAATAGTGGATTTTCTAGTCCGTCATATTATCTATGGTACACTGTGTTTGCAAACAACCTACAGAGCGTCTTCCTATGTTTCCGCAAGTGTAAAGGTTGTGCTCTTTAACATAAAACATCTAATATATGAAACATCCATTAACAATATCATGTATATTCTGAAATTATATTGTTCATATTCGGTGATGAGTACACTTACTAATCCATCATATTATGCATGGTAAACGGTGTTAGCATACAAGATGTGGTCACCTTCCAATGGTTGTTGTGTTACACTCACTATAGCAAAAGACTTGTCCAAAACAACATATCAAAAAAGAGTTTTGACATTGTAAATTAGTGTTTTGACATTAATAAAGACAGGAGTGTCAAACACATTAATCCCTACATAAGTGATCCAAATATCTAAAAAGAGAAAGAAATGGTAGAATATAGTTTTGACATAGTGTAGCAAAACAGTTGTCCGAAGCAACATATCAAAATAACAACTTGGATCGTCTATTCCTCATCATCATTAGCGTTGTTAATCTCTAACGCCCCTCTAACAACCATACGCGGTATTTCTAGCATCAATGTGTTCTCTGACCAATGGAGCAAAGTATATAGATATTTGACCCTCAACATCCCAATACTTTTCCTGGTTCCTCGTGCAAAATTACAGTCCCATTTGGCATCCCCCTTGTAACTTTCCATGTATTCTGAACACAACAATCAAACAATAACGAATATAATTCATCATAGTTATGAATATATCATAAGCATAGTCAATGTCTCATTACTGCTCAACATGAATGTATCACAAGCATAGCCACTGTCTCAAAAGAAAACTGCATATATTCTAGATAAAATTTTAGATAATATTCTATTTTATTCCAATCTTTCATTAGTTGAAAGGAGATGCTATATTTAAGATTCTTCCATGAATATAATTCATCATAATCATGAATATATCATAAGCATAGCCAATGTCTCATTACTGCTCAACACGAATTTGCACATTACTTTTGCAGTCACTTCTTACATCGACTATGATTCATCAATTACTTTATAATATCCATTCAGTTGGCAACATTCATCCATGATCAGTTATAGTATAAGCAAAAACTAGAAAGAAATAGAGTTTCTTTTAGCAATTTTTCTAGTTTTGTACCGAATATAAAAACCAATAGCCATTAACACCAATCATATATGAACAGGCAAGTGTATAATGGTTGCATCATAACTCGCATTCGACAAAGGCATGGCGAACATTCAACGACAATGGACAATCAACCCAAATTCGGCAACAATACTTCAAAATCAACAACAAAAATCCGAAAACAATAATCGGAATCAATGAATCAGAAATTAATTTGATATCAACAATACCTCGTGTGACGGAGGGTTGCGGCTAGTCAAAGAATACCCTAATATGTGTAGCAATCGACAATGAAAAGGAGATTAAGAGGCAGAGCGCCGAATAACGGCGCACAAAGTACCGAATACAAAATGGAGTTCGAACACAACACCGGCGAGTCCAATGGCGCCGAATACCGGAAGAAGAAGACGACGATAACTGTAACAAATTTAGGGGTTTTATTACTTTAAACCGCAAAACCCTAATCGGAATCAATGGAACGGAAAGTTCATCGACATCAACATTACCTCGACTGACGGCGGGGAAAGGCGAGCCAAATAATACAGTAGTCGGAATCGAATGGCTATAGAAGAAGAAGATGACAGTGAAATTTTGATTAGGAGGAAGAACACGGCACCGGCGAACACGATACCTATTGTAGAATGGAGGGAGAAAACAATACCTACTCCACAAACGACAGCGAATACCGGAAGAAGAAGGCGGCACCGATGGTCTGCTTCAGTTCGAACAACACGAGATTTTGATGGAGGAAGAAGCGGAATCACCGATAATTGTAAAAAAGATTTGGGGATTTTATTTTAGGAAATTTTGAAGTTGGGTAGTTATGGTGAGTTTTGTTATCACGCGCTTATCACTTCCAAAAATAAGGTTTAAATTTTTATTTTTATTTTTTGTCATTAAACTTTCTCTTAATCACAACCATCCATTATAACGATCCAACGAATGTAATTTGTTCTCATTGAACACTATAAGGGCTGTTTACATGGGAGCCAAACTCTATATATATATATATATATATATATATATATATATATATATATATATATATATATATATATATATATATATATATATATATATATATATATATATATATATATATATATATATATATATATATATATATATATATATCGATACATATGGCATATATATAGCCTTATAAGTTTAGGGACGTATATTCTACAAATGGCTCAGACTAGAGTAGTATCTGTAGTGGGACGAGATAGGGGTACACCCCCTCTTCTTTTAGTAGCGCCAAGTCTGGGACCAGTATCCGCTGTTGTGTTGCCTATGGCAGAGAACAAGTTTGAAGAGGCTGGTCATGTCTCCATGAGTAGATTCGAGTTTCAAGAGTATATGCAGCAACTATATGAGGCGGCGATAGCGGGTAGATCTACACCGGATTTACCAACATCTGTGAGATCAACTGAAGCTTCTGGATTAAAGAAGAAACAACGGGTTGAATCAGCAGAAGACGAGGTTGGATATTCGGGTTGCAAACCAAGCCCGACTTGTGGACGTTTGAGTACTTCTCGTTTCACACGGACTTCAGGTGAACCGAGGACTTGTTACAATTGTGGGAAGCCTGGACATGTACGACCATAGTGTCCAAGATCGCCAGTGACTTGTTTTACTTGTGGTAGATAGGGTCATAGAACTGTCTTCTGTATGCAAACCGGAGTGGCATCACGACAGAGTTTTATTTCTGCTAGTGTGATGGGAGGTGGTTAGAAGACACCTCAGCAGTAGACGCGGGGGCATTAGAGAATCCCAGATCATTCGCCTACTCAGGAATCCGTTCCCAGGCTGAGTAGAGGTAAGGGTCGTGGTAGGAGTACGACTGATACTAGAAGAGCTCAAGGTAGAGCCTTTGAGCTGGGCAGTGCAGAGGAGTCACCCGTACTAGTGGCAGGGATGAGACGTATATGTCTCAACTGTGGTTATCCAGATCATGTGCGCTTTGAGTTCCCCATGGCACCGATAACTTGCTTCACCTGTGGTGAACTAGGCCATATGGCCCCTTTCTGTCAGCAAGGTAGTGTTTCTTCTCATCAAGACCTTCCTTTTTCCGATGCAAAAAGAGTGGAAGTGGAGGCTATGGCGATGACCTCAGTGATACCTGAGTAGCATAGGTTTGAGATTGAGTAATGATATGTAGTAGAGCTTTGGGCGTTAGTTGTTATAGGTACCATTCTTGTTAATGGTTTACCTAGTGGAGTTTTGTTTGTTGTGAGTGCTATGCACCTCTTGTCTTTCGATGCATGTGTTAATAGTTAACTATGAATACAGTAGAAGATATATCTTCCTTTATAGGATTACGAGTTACGGGCCTTAGGTACCCGCGAGATATGTGGTTGTTCCCTTTGTTCAAGGACTTGTGTATGGCTTGAAGACTTCTTTGTCATGCCTTAGGTGCATGAGAAGGTCTTTATGTGTGTGGTGGACGAATAGATATCATGTTGGTTTAGATAGTAGTAGGAGGACTATAATAGTCTCTACTGAGATCGACTAAGTAGAGGTTTTCCGAGGTTATGACCTTTGAGGAGGTGAGTTGTCTTTAGTGCCGTATGAGCAGCGAGGTTGATAACACCAAAGGGTGATGTTTTTTTAATGTTGTGCCATGAAGGAAAGATATAGTTCCACACTGAAGAGTATTCCAGGGGTATATCATCTTATAGACGTGTTACTGAACCGTCTAATCTACCGCCTCAGCGGAATAAGGACTTTGATATTGTGTTGAAGTATGGTACGAGACTGGTTGGGAAAAGGCATATGAGGTATATGGCTTGTTGAGTTGTTAGAAATTGAAGAAGCCATTTGAAGAGTGGTTTGAGACAGGCTCTGTTCGCCCTAGCACGTTCATTGCTACGTATGGACGACTTGTTGGATCAACTAAGAGAAGAAATTGTGTTTTTAAGATTTCCGTATGCTTAGGATATTATCAGCTAAGGATGAGAGAGTAACGTGGGCATAAGACAGCATTCCATACCCGTTATGGACATTACGAGTTGTAGTATTGTCATCTGAGTTGAGGAACGTCATCTGAGTTGAGGAACGTACCGGTTATTTGAGGACGGTTTTGCAGAATCTGAGGGATAAAAGCCAGTGTGCTATGCTCCCTAAATGTGAATTGAGATGCCAAAAGTAACCTTCAAGGTCATGTTGTTCTGCCAGCGGGATCATAGTTGATGTGACAAGGAGTGAGTATGATGCCTTGTGGATGATGCTGTTGAACATTAAGGGAATGCGTAGTTCTCGGCCCAGCCGATTGCTACCAATGCTTTGAGGAAGGATTCTATGTGATTGTGCATCCAATTACGAGTCTTCTGAGGAAGACCACCATAAGTGTGTGGTTGAAGTAGTATGTCGGAGTTTTGAAGAGTAGAGGAAGCATTTGAACTCTGCTTCCATTCGGTGATAATCAGAAGATTTTGGGAATCACGTGACTACGGTGCTGAGAACGTATGAGGAGAACTGCCCGACTCATGATTTTGAGTTAGTAGTGGTATTTCAAGTGTCCAGATTTGAATGCAATATCGGTGTGATATTTCATGTTAGATTCCCACCGATCATAAGAGTTTGAAGCATATTTTTATGCAACATAAGCTGAATAACCTCCAGCGTCGTTTACTGTAGTTGATCAATGAGTTTGATCGTGAAGTTTGGTACCATTCTGGCAAGGAGAATGTGGTAACTGATACCTTGAACTAGAAGACGCCTCGAGAGAAGGCGATTGTTGGAATTGTTGTACAGCCTCGGTTGCAGAATGATCTAACTTGGTTAGAGTGGGACCAACAACTGTTGATAAGGACGTTAGTTTCATGTTTTAGGGGTTCTACCTGATTTGTTGGATGAGGTCCAACAAAAGCAGGGGACTTGCCTGACCTTGAGGGAATTTGATGGAAGGGTGTCTCATGGCGAGACACCACAGTTCTTTAACGGAGCATAAGGAGTATGAGGTGCCGCAACTACGTCTGTATAACCGCTTATGCGGAGTTGAGTGGAGAAGATTATAGTACACCCATAGTACACCTTCTTTAGTACATCCATGTACGAATAAGAGGTACCCTGAAGTAGTAGAGTGACCTTTGCAACTGCGTCTCTTTTGCACGAAGGCAAAACACCCTCGTAAAACATAATTTGGTGGTAAAGTGACCTTTGCTATGTAAAGTTTTATGCTTCCGATCAATAATTTGGAGGAGTTAGATAAAATATATAAAAACAAATTCTTGTAGAACAAAAGGGGCCAACATAGACCTATCATTAAATAGGATGTAATCTGTAAATCAAAAGAGAATGGCGGTCTCGAGTTAAGGAAATCTTTTAATATGAACAATTCCTTACAAATGAAGCTTTTGTGGGAAATTCTAGCATAACCAAACAATGTTTGGGTTAAAATTTTCAATGAAAAATAGTAGAAAAATCATAATATTCTCCATCACCAAAAGAAAGGATCAACATCTTGGCAATAAAAAAACCTTATAAAACTCAAAACTGAATTCATGAATGGTATCATTTGTCAGGTCGGAAATGATGAAACCATTAACTTTTGACATGATAATTGGATCACAACGATGCCGCTTATAAACATGGTCTAGAACATCAATCAATTGACACAAATATCCAAGTTTGTCACTTTATAAACGACTCGGGAGATTGAGATGTTACCAAAATTGCTAACGAGCTACAAAGCATCATCAACCCATATATTAGAAAAAAAAATTGAGGAAACAATTATACCAAAAAATAAAATTCAGGATAGATTATATTGGAGGTATAGTAAAATGGTTAGTTCACTAAAAAAAGCTTCAAGATGATCGAAGAGGACTTCAAAATCTCCTCGAACAATGCATGTGATTGGATTTGGAATCTTGACATCCAACCTAAAATTAAAAACTTTCATTGGAAAATTTCAAAAAACGAAATTCCAACAAAAGAGAAGCTTGGCAAAAGAAGAATTGTTGTAACAAGACACTATGAATTATGTAACCACCATCTTATAGACTTGTTCCACTTGCTTATTGAATGTCCTTTTAGCATACAAATCGTCACAAAATCGATAAATCGATCTTGACCGAACTTAACAACATAAGCCTTGTTGACAAAAAAAAAAAAGAGCTCATGACCTCCTACAGCAATTTTAAAACAAAATTGTACATAACAAGTTCGCATTTCTAGCAACCATCTAGTGGTGCATCTAGTTCTTCAAGAATAAAATAATTTTATGTAATGAGTATATTGGCCTTGATTATAAGGTTGTCGTTTTTATTAAAAACATAAGTAAAAAAACTGACATCAATGACGAGGACAATTACGATATAAAACAATAACATAAGGACTATAACTCTACCAAAAGGAAAAAAACACAATATTAAATGAAACAAACCAAAAACCTAGTTTACATAAGCTAAACATTGATAAATCAAAACTCGATTGGGGAGAAACATTCATTGGTTTTGTGATTCAGAATCAAAATGGGGAGGTTGTTAGCCTCAATGAAAAAAAAAACTTCAATTCGGTAATTAGGCTGCAGATTAAATAGATTGAAATTGAGGGTAATAATTTGTGTGTTATTAAGACACTCCAAGGTTTATGAAGTTGTCAGTGTGAGTTCAAGGTGATTATATACGACTCCATACGGGATCATCATTTAATTGACGAAGTCTAGATCATGCATATTTTTAGAGAAATAATTGTGTTGCTGACCGATAGACCCATATGAGAATCCCAAACCCTAGCACAAATTTTTCTGACGATACTTAACTTCATATTATCGTACGCAAAGATGTTTTATGTTTGACTACCTCTAGGACGTAGACCAACTTAATCGATTTTCGTTTAAAAAAAAATGAATTGAGATATGTATAAAAAGGGAAAGAATGAGGGCATTGGTTTGGAGAGAATGAGGAATAAAGAAAGGGAGGGTCAAAGGCATTGCCTGCACATTCTCTAAATAAGTATAGTAGCAATCTCATAACATGCTCCCCACCAATAGCTTACACCCATCCGATTCTCCCCCACGCGCACTTGAAACAAAACATCTGTTTATACGTCGTTGGAATGAAACCTAATTATGGATTAAACAAAAGCCATTTGCTGGAATTTGATACCTCTCCAACCCTAAATTAGGAGGTCTGCACGTCCACTTGTGCGCGCAATTGGATGGTAACCAAATGGACCCTCCCACCACAATTCACACTTCATGGCGTTGCTCCAACTTCCAAAGATTCATTTCTTTCTTTTTCATAATAAATCACTAAATACAAGAGAACGTAACATGCCGTGGGGTCTCAAACTCCAAGATCATGACACGACGCCTTCTAAAAGCAACATCGAAAGGATACTACACCCCACGTCTTCAGCAACCTCCAAGGCGGTGCCAACCCAAACAAATCATGTAGCCCCAAAATGGTAATTTCAAGTCGGCAAACAAACCCAGATTCCAAAAGGATTCTGCAGTCGTAGTTGCAACCGATTCCTAGGGTTACACCATCACACTTTATTCCAAGGACCAAACTGCCCTCCACTTTCTAAAAAGAATGCAAATTATGCTCTTACCTTCACCAAAAGGAGAATTCAACCTTTATTTATTCCTTCTTCTATTACAACTTAACATAAAACGTATAATAAATAAACCATCCTCCATTCTAAGATCAAAATTTTTTAAAAGCAGTACAAAGTAACCAGGCAGACTTCCCCTGTTTCTTCAATCTAGCAGACTTCCCCTGTTTCTTCAATCTAACACTTATTGTATTCTTCTTCTCTTTGTTTTTATCTTGTTTTCTTCTTTGGTGACCCGGGAAGCCTAAAAAACGACGCCGGATTCTTCGATGATGGTGGTGGGTGGGTAGTCAGTAAGTCCACTCAGATGGCAGCTGGATTTCAGGGTTCACACCACCTGACTCTGAAGATGCGTTTTCACTCGGACCATTCTTCTCACCTCCAAATCTCACATTTGAATCTGCTCAACCGACAAAAACATCAATTTACACATCCAATTACACCAAATCATATTAATCTCAAATTTCAACTTCTTGGTAGCATACCTAAGCAGGGCTCACAACGCGATTGGGCGTTGATGTTCTTCAGCGCTTGGACCACTCTCTCCGGAACCAGAACAGTTGAACAACCTATTTTTTATTTTATGGAGGGGTACAAAACCAAATCAGCAATCGACACATAAAATATTATTCAAGTAATTTTACAATTGAAGCCTGTGATTAACTCACCAGACTTGGTAGTGTTGTTGCGAGGCTCGGTTGGTTGAACCATTCTGGGCAAGAACACACCAGTTCCAGTACTCTCCCTCTGAGTACCAGCAAGTTTCCCTGGGAACACCGCTCTCATTCCGGAGGTCGGTGGCTGTGGATGTAAACAACGGCGGTTTGAAGCGTTCTGAAGCGGCGGCCAAGCAGACTGCGATAAACCAAGAGGTCGGTTGTCGTGGATGATATTGGATCTTCCACGTCTACCGTATCTCGAAACTACATTCAAAGAGGGTTTCGACTGGCTGGGCATAGCAGCACCGCCGTTACTCTCTTCTTGCCTCATCAGCATTTCCTTGCTCCATAACTGTTGAAACTGCAAATTTTAGCGGAGAATCTGTCAGAAACTAACAATTGAGTGTTGGAAGGCTTGTAATGCGAAGAATACTTACTTGGAAAGCCTGCAATTGCTGATTGGAGCCACTCGTATGCTGTTTCGGTAGACATGCAAGTCCCCTGCTACTGTCGAAATAACCAGTGCCCTTCGGCGGTTTACCTGTCCAAGTATTCTGAAGAAACCCTGGAGAGGCGCCATCTCCGACCTTGAAGTAGTCCGCCTTCGCTGGAACTGGTGGTGGAGACACCGGTCTTCCTCCTTGAGTTTGACCGCCGCCGACAGGAGAAAATAGGGATTGCGGTGACCCGGACGAAGCCAAAACCTTAAAACCGACAGCAACAAAATCATTAGTTTCAAACTGAAGAGAAAAAAATCAAACTAAAGGGTCAGAAGTAGAGAATTAGACGTTCAAACTCACGTTTGATTTAACAACATCATTGGACACCTGAAGGAGAGAGTCACGAGTCATCTGGAGGGTCAACTCATCGAAGAAATCATCCTCATCGCTCTCTGTTTCAGTGACAGACTCAACAGGAGAGCCCAGATCCGAGCTGAACCCATTCGTGCTATTGGTGGTGGGAGTCAAGATATCGAAGTCGGCCTCCTCGGTGTCGGACAGAAACTGAGAAGGCAGCCAGAATTCACCATCGTCTAAATTATCCGCCATAGCCACTTTCTCTTGCTCTGCTTTCAGTAACCAAACAAATTTCAATGGCGATTTTGCTGGTTCTGGAAGATTTAATGATTAACCCTTGCTGTGGGGGCCCTCTTCTCTTATTCTTACCCACGAAGAAAGAGAGGAGAGAGGTTTGCTTTGAAGATTTGAGAGGGAGAGGGAAACTGGCGAAATGAGGTGATATTTGTAGTGGGAAACAACAGAGTAACTGACATGGTAGCACGTGAATGAACGCGCTATGCGATGGAGCCCTGGAGGCTGCAACAATGTAATCAGGAAACCCTAAATTGGGATTGGGCAACAAACGTGTCACCGCCTTTTTCTCCACTTCCTCCATTTGCACCCAAGGGTGTCTTTTCATCACCCCTATTAATGCATTATTATACATTTCCCAACACAATACATTATTTGAAAAGGCTGTGTTTTGGTTTGCATTTTACATGTTAAATACTTGACTTTTCGTATTGTTCGTCATAGGCTGATTATTTTAGTTTTGTAATGATAAAATAGTTAAAATTAATTTTTTTTTTCCCAAGAACTATTATGTTTAAGTCAGGCAGATTTTACAAATCATTTGTAAATTACATAAATAGGAAAAATAAGCTACAGAAGTAATTTTTATATGCAATATTAAATTCAAAATTTATTTAAGAATCACTCAATATTCATAATTTTTGAAAAATTATCATAATTTTTCAAAAATTAAAGAGGAATAAAATCCTTAATACATGAACAACTTATTGAGTTGTCTGAATACATGAACAACGTATTGAGTTGTCTGAATAAATGTGATGTTTTTAAAATATCAACTTTATCTGATATTTTTTGAAAATTCGTACATAAAATTTATACTCTGTGGATCAAATTGATTTTTTTGTTCTTGTGAGTTGAGGATTTTAATAGTATCGGTGGTGAATAATGTTAGAACTTTTGGGTATACATTTTTTTTTTAACTAAGCTCAACCATTTTTTTTTTAACTAAGCTCAACCATTCTTTACAAAAATAAATTAGGATTAAAAATATATAGTAACATTTTATATAATGCATTTTGTTAAATCTATATAATGCAAAATATTTGCATTTGGGAAATTTGGATTAGATGGATGGTCATTAAGTAGGGGACAATTGGTGACAACTGGCATTCTTCACCCTTTACTTAAAAGGTTTTTCCTTGATTTTTTTCTTTTATTTTTCTTTATTTGTAGACGAATACGCGGAACAAATTTATTTTTAGTGCACGCACTTTATGAGCACAACTTCAAAACTTTTAACGTATTTCGTGTTCATGTATACTTGTATACATTCTACGGAGAGGTTCGCTATATTTAAATTTAAATTTAGAAATAAATATCTCGATGAATGTTTTAATCAAGGAGCATCAAATTACAATCTCTTTAATCGATGACAATAGCTGTCAATTTGAAGATATTTTCAACATTTCTGAACCAAAGTAGGAATTGTTTAATAAAGGTAATATTTTTTATTTATTTTATCTATTACTAATCAATATTCATATTCAATCAAAATAAAGTAAAAAATCAAAAACTACTTCCATAAAATATGACATTATTTGTAATTTGCACAATAACGGAGTAGATTATTTTAATATTTTGACATTATATTTTCATAATAAAAATAATTTAAATATCGTCATCTAATGGGATATCTAAAAAACATAAATTTTGTTAACATAAATTGTTGAACCGTTAAAATCGGATTTTAGGACATCGTAATCAAGAGCGTCGAGTTTGCAAACCACCAAAATTACTTCCATAAAATATAACGAGCGATGAAAGATGGAAAATATATAATCCGGACCGAAATTACACTTGAGAGTCTTTCATTTATTGTTGATGTAATTTTGTATAGATTATAGTCCTTGTAGGGATGTTTCATATGAGACTGATGACTTCACCAAGAATGTTTGAAATGACAGTAAAGTTTGCATGATTTTATAAAACATGAACAAATGAGCATTGTCCCTCAATAAGCCATCAACCATAAAAATTAAACTTGATAACCCATATTTGGTTCTTTCATTCAGTGTTTTTTTTTTTTATGATCTTTCTTTTTGATACATGTTATCCCGGTTCAGTTTCACATTATATTACATGTTTGCCTTTCTTCAAGCTCCAATTTATACCTCGACGCACTTTTTAATAGAGCATGATTGTTCATTAATTCCCAATGTTCCACCTAAAATCTCTTTTATTGGGGTTTGAAAAATTATACAAATGGCGGGAAGAATTACATTTTGGTTAGTTTTATTGATCCTAATATATAGATAATATAAAAGATATAATATCTAAATTCATAATATATTTTGACTTAAAATAAATGAGGGTATCGAATCAAATATTCTCCAATTAGGAAAGATATAACCTAATGATATTTGAAATCACTATATCTCCATAGTTTCATTAACATCTTCCATAGTCGTGTTCCTACCAAAAAAAATCTTCCATAGTCGTGTTGTACTAGTGTAATTCTCGTGCTTTGTACGGATATTAAAAAAAAAAATTAACGTGAAATATATTTTATAATTATATTTTCTAATAATTATAATTAAATATATATTTTTAGTTTATTAAAATGTAAAATCTTTTAATTCTCAATTATTTAAAAAATAAGTTTGAAAAAAAATCTTTTCAATCGAGCATATTAGGAAATGAATATATGAGAAATAGTTTGTTTATGAAAATTAAAATGTATTTAAAAATTAAAAATATCAATTAGGTAGATATTGCCTTATTAGATTAACAATATTTTATTTCATCTTTATTTATGTAGCAAAAATAGCTAGATTTTGTCAATAAAAATATAATAAAAATAAATAAATAAAAAATAATGAAAGGTAAATTATAATAAAATGGCACGTGTCATCCGAAGTTTAATTGAATGACACATGGCTTTAAGTGCTTTTATTTTTATATTTAGATAGATTTTTGTTAATGACATGTTGACATGGAATGAGCTCTCATAGTAGGATGTCAAAGATCCATGGATCTATCCCGAACCTAATTGTATATTCATCTCCAACGTTCCTCCTAAAACCTCTTTTGAGGTTGGCTTGTAGGTTTTATTAACCTGTTTCCATACTAGTACTGTATTTTTCCTAATGACATAGTTTTGTAGAAGATCGTCCTTAAGATCTTTATCTTGAATAATTTTTACGTAAATATTATTTGATTTTTGTCATGATTTTCCAAACTAGTCTCATTTGAATAACTATATTCATATCTTTCCTCTGTACCGGAGTTGCGAATTATGACATTGAGCTTATTTTATATTTCCATCCTTTCTCTTTACGTTATTTAGACTTGAGAAAAAGTGATATTTACTCCCATTTTATTATAACAATAAATGACTACGCCTTTTAACAAGAATCTGTTGTTGCCCAACGGTTAGGATATCAACCCTTCACCTTGGAGATATGGATATTTTCTCCTTATTTTTTCTAATTTGTTATAATAAAAAAATTTCCATTCTCAAGAATTGAACCTGAATCTCCAAGGTAAAAGGCAAACTTTCAGCTGTTGGACTACAATGAATTTGTTTATACTTTAACAACTTCGGTTAAATTAATACTAATAGTCTTGGGGCGCAGGCGCAGTCCGCAAGCGCCTGGCTTGGCGCGGAGGCGGACTACGCCTGACTTGGTGCGGGGGCGGACTCCGCCTATGTTAGCGGGATGTCCGCCCCAATAACATCACTCTACTTTAATGGAGGGACTTGGCCCAATGAACAGTGTAACACCCCGATTCCACGGGACTCGAGGCGCTATGGGCGGAGACCTCACAATGTGTCCCGACCCTTAGCTTGACAATAATTTCACTGGACCTTTCCAACAAGGCACAAATAAAGGCAAATCCAAAAATGTTTTAATGCAAGTGCAAGAATTCAGAAATAACAATACAAAGTGGAAACTTCAGCCGAGTCCTCAAAACAACATAAATCCATAACGAAAGTAAATACGCCACAAAACAAAATATAAATCCCATCCCGTCCTATAATGTACGGGGACCCCAGTTGTCCATTCCTCCGAATCACTCGGCGGCATCCTTAACCTGCAAGGCATCTACAACAATCGGTTTAAAATCGTTAGCTAACATTCAATGCATTAGAAAGATGGTAACGACACATACACATATAAAACGGAAACACATAACATGATATCACGCAAACCTGTTTATTATCTTTTCATTTACGTCATTCCATTACTAATTCAGCTTAGGTTTGTGACACGAGAATCCCCGAAACTCGCCTTTGTCCCTACTTACCAGCAAGGAATGGTACTTGATGACATGATTTATGACACTAGTTTAGGCACTCTTGTAGATAGTTTTCCTTTCTATTCATGCATGTTTCCGCATTAGTTCATGACGTTTACGCTTAATTCATCCATATTATTGAAATAGACGTCTACACGAGCTTTTATCGGTTTTGTAGGTATTTTGGGGAGCTTTTGGACGTAATCGATACGTTCGAGGATCATTCCTTGTGGTGGCACACATCCGGACTCTTTAAGGAGCAAAGTAGGAGCAAAGAAGAACACAAAAGACATTATTAGTGCATGCCTTGCACCAACTCATGACTTGGTGATCCAAGGAGGGTTGAATGGTGAGAACCACGGCCCAGAGGCCAGAACCACGCCCGTGGTTTCATTATTTTTCCCGTGGTTTCTGTCAGGACAGCTTTGACACTTGTCACACGATTCCTTTGTCCGACCTTGCTTTTGTGGAAGTACTTAAGTGATGTTGCAGGCTATTTTTGGGGTTCTTTCCGACCTTTTCCCTTTTTCCTCTAGCTCTTCTCCAACATTCTTCCATTGTAGCTTCTCTTCCAAGCACCCTTGTGGGTGTTCTTGGAAGAGGTTAATGTAGATTTTAGTTTTATAGTGAGATTTGAGTGGTTTTGAGTGAGGTTTCCATTGTTGACAACTTGGAGCAGCTCTTGAAGCCTTTGTAAGACTTGGTAACTTCTATTCTAGCTTGTAATGTCTTTTCTTTGGTTCATTCTTCATTATCTAGATATGACTTGCAAGCATGCTCTATTTATGAAGTTTGATCTAGAAATGTATGTTGTTGCCTGAGTAGATGTGATTCTAGGGTGAAGGAATGATGTTTATGCTTTGGACTATGATTGTATGGGCTTGCATGTTAGCTTAGGATGGATTTGTGTTCGAAACCCTAACTCAGTATAAAATCACGGCATGTTCTTCATGCTTCCACGGCCGTGGTTTCCATGATCCACCCGTGGTTTTGTTCTGTTGTACCTACATTGATGAATCTGGATTTTAGGATGTAGATGTGTTGAAATCCTAGTGTTTGTTGAGCTTAATATAGCCTAGGGTGATCCTTGCTAGAAACCTATTTGAGGAATGAGACTTACCCGGTAATTTCCTATCTTAGATATATAAGATGATGAACTCTAGGTAGTAGTGAGCCAAAAAAGCCAATATTGGATTGAGTGTGCTAGGATCGTTGCCTAAGACTTACCTTTTCCATGACTTACCTGGTAAGGAGGGCTTTGACCCTTAGGTAGTGGCCGGTTTGTGTAGAATTCCCGTCCTTAGGCTCCTTTAGACTTACCCGGTAATAGGACCTTAGGTGCGAGACTAGTGGAGCATGAGACTTACCCGGTAATTGCTCCCATTAGAGAAACATCCAACTCCGAACAACCGAAACTTTACTTTGATTTTTAGAAGCATGAGTCCATTGTCATAATCAGAATTCCGAATCTCTGGAATCTGCATTTTTTACCTCTTATCACCTATCCTTGTGTTTGTGTGTTTCTTGCTTGTTTATGTTGCATATTTTATGATCCTTGTTTGATCACCCAAAACCAATCAAAAATATTGTGTTTTGCATTTCTTTATTCATCATCTCATCTTAGTTTAGATTTGCACTATACATGATCATTGAATGATTTGATTTCACCTCAGTCCTTGTGTTCGACCTCGGAATACTTTCCTTCCTACATAATGATCCGTACACTGCGGGTTTCGCTAGGTAGTTTAGGATTTTAGATCAAGTTTATAAATGTAAAGCTTTTTTGTGCTACATCTCTAGCGTAACAAGTTTTTGGCGCCATTGCCGGGGACTAGGTCTTGATTGAATCATGATATGTGATTGTTTATAGTGTAGGTCTTTCTTTTGCTTGTGATCTTGTTTGTTTTGTGTCTTTGATTTTTCAAGACATCTCTCACTCTTTAGGTGCATGTGAAGATCTCGGGGCAAGGATTTAGCTCCATTCGATCCCGAACCGGATAAAACCCTTAAGACTAGATCCAAAGGTGCTAAGAAGAAGAAAGGGATGGCCGAAGCAAACCTTAGGGCTGAATTGGATGCAACTTTAGAGCAACTAAGACTTAGAGAGGAAACTCTAGGGAAAATGAGGTTTAGGGAAGTAGCTTTTGAGAATGAGAGGAGACTTGCAAACGAGAGGCAAGAAGCTTTTAGGATGGAGATTGAAGAGATTAGACAAGTTCTTGTGCAAAGAGAGGTTAATCTTTAACCACCTCCACCACCACCGCAACCGGCGGCACATGTACGGAATGAGCCTATTATTATTGAGGAGCCGCAAACACTAGGTCAACGTATGGATCCAGCCAAAGAGTGCACCATCCACGTGTAAACTTAGGAGATCCCGTAACTCATGACTACGAGCTCCGCCCTCAAGTGCTACAAATGATCCGGCACAATCAATTTGGAGGGCTGGAAGGAGAGTCTCCTCATCAACACTTGATGAATTATGAGATCTTGATGGAGACTCTAAGGCCACTTAGACTAGAGAGCAACAACCACAAGCTTAGGGTCTTTTCCTTCTCACTTAAGGATAAAGCCTTGGATTGGTACCAATCCATTCCACTAGGACGTGTGGGTACTTGGAAGGAGATGAAAACCGAGTTTCTTACAAAGTTCTTCCCACCTTCCAATACAACTGAGCTAAGAGGGAAGATCAATGCCTTCGTGATAAAGGATAAGGAGAGCCTATTCAAATCTTGGGAGAGGTTCAAAGACCTCCTCCTAGATTGTCCACACCATGGGATACCAAAGATAGAGCTATTGAAAATTTATGTCAAGGGGCTTGATGAGGATAGTCAATTTAAGCTCCAATCACTTTCCGGAGGAACATTCATGGAGAAGAATGTGGATGAGGCTTGGGAGTTTGTAGTGAAGCAAGCCTTGGTGATAGAGAAGTACTCCCATAGGAAGAGTGATGGGAGGAAACCGGGAGCATATGAAGTGAGTGAAGTCACCATGAGAAACTACAAACTTGATGCAATCAACATTGAGCTTAAATCCTTGAGGAAGTTATGTACCACAACCTTGAAGAGTCAAGCAAGTCCTCAAGTGCAAGCGCAAGCCAACTTGGCTTCCAAAGAGGTGGATGTTAACTACATGGGAAGGAGCAATATCAACAACTACCAAGGCCCTAGGAACTTCAACAACAACAGTTGACATTTCAACAATTACCTGCCTAATCACAACCATCCCGGGTTCTCCTACTCTAACCTAGATGGTGCCTTAAACCCTCCCGCTTCAACAAGCCAAACTCCACCACCTAAGGATTCACAAGAGCCTCCACCCGGTTTTGCTCAACCTCCAAAGGATAGGACCGAAATGATGTTTGAACAATTGCTAGGGAGGTTGAGTGGGCTTGAGAGCACGGTGAAATCCATTTCCAAGGGTCAAAAGGTGCTAGAAGCACAAGGTTTCAAAAGGCGGGTGAGGCACAAAGGGATCCGGAAAAGCTTCCCTGAAGGACCGAGGACAATCCAAGAGGCCAAGTGTTGGCCATTACCACAAGGAATGGACTGAGCATGAAAGATCCCTTACCCAAGGAGAATGACAAGGGGAAGCAAGTAGTAGTGGAGGAAGAACCATTGCAAGGAGAAGGAGGCAAGAGCAAAGATGATAAGCCAACATATGTGGCACCTCCTCAATACAAGCCACCACTACCATTTCCACAGTCACGAGCAAGAGCTCGTTTGGATAAACATTTCGGTAAATTCTTTGAACTCATGTCTAAATTACATATTAACATTTCGTTCATGGATGCAATTCTAGGTATGACGGCCTATGGAAAGTTTTTGAAGGAAATACTCTCCAACAAGAGGAAGTTGGAGGAGTATGGAGAAGTGAGGATGACAAAGAGGTCTTCCGAGTTAATTCAAACCATGAGGGAGGAGATACTTCCTAAGCTGCGAGATCCGGGGTCATTTTGTGTGCAATTGGAGTGAGAGAAGTGCAATATGAGGCCCTATGTGACCTTGGAGTAAGTGTAAGCATTATCCCGCTTGCACTTTGCAATAAGGTTGGGCTAGGAGAACTGAAGCCGGTCAAGATAACCCTCTACATGGCGGACCGATCCATCACTCACCCCATGGGGATCCTAGAGGACATACCGATTCAGCTTGGAAAGTTCTATGTGCCAATCGATTTCGTTGTTTTGGACATCCCGGCGGACTACCCGGTTCCTATCATTTTGGGAAGACCATTCTTGGCCACCTCGGGATGCTTAGTGGATTGCAAAAATTGGATCCTCTCCTTCAACATAAGAGAAGAAAATATCAAGTTCAAACTGTCCACAATGATGAAGGGGTCAACCCTTGGTGAAGATGTTTTCAACATTATCGAGGAAAAAGTGTCTAGGGAAGTTGTGAGCTCAATCCTAATCAAGGATCCATTAGAGAAGGTTCTTAGCATGAGTATCATGAAGGAAGGAGTTGAGGAAGATTGCAATGAAGAAATCCAAGCTTTGGATGCACTAGAAGAGGAGACAAGTGCTGAATTTGAAGTGCATGAAGGAACGCTGAAGAGCTGTAAGAACGACGGCCCAGAGGCAAGAACCACACCTGTGGTTTCATTAAATGGACCTGTGGAGGATCATGTCGTAGCCAATTGTGCCAAAACCACGCCCATGGTTGTGCAAGAGCCCGTGGAATCACCCGTGGTTTCTCCAGAAAGTCCTTTAGTTCAAGGTGAAGCTTCAAGGTGTCTTGGAGAGTCTTCAATGGCTTTGGATTCATCTAATGTCGAGCTATTTGGATCACATCCAACCGATAAAGTTCCTCCTAAACTTGATATCAAACCTCTCCCTTCTTATTTAAAGTATGCTTTCCTTGGTTCAAATTTTACTTATCCCGTGATTGTGAATACTTCTTTGAATGATGATGAGCTTGATAGATTGTTGAATGAATTGAAATTGCATAGGAGAGCTATAGGATACACCATTGATGACTTAGTTAGCATTAAACCATTCTTGTGCATGCATAAAATCTTGATGGAAGACAACCATAAACCTTCTATTGAACCTCAAAGAAGATTGAACCCTATTATGAAAGAGGTAGTCAAGAAAGAGATCTTAAAATTTCTAGATGCGGGAATCATTTCCCGATTTTGGATAGTAAATGGGTTAGTCCCGTTCATGTTGTTCCTAAAAAGGGTGGTATGACCGTAGTAACTAATGAGAATAATGAATTAATCCTAACTAGGATGGTTACGGGGTGGAGAATGTGTATTGACTATAGGAAACTTAATGTGGCCTCTAGGAAAGATCACGTCCCTCTTCCCTTTATTGACCAAATGCTAGAGAGATTAGCTCAACATTCATATTTTTGTTACCTTGATAGTTATAGTGGGTTCTTTCAAATCCCAATTCACCCGGATGACCAAGAGAAAACCATATTTACTTGTCCTTGGGAAACATTTGCATATAGAAGGATGCCATTTGGGTTGTGTATTGTACCCACCACCTTTCAAAGGTGTATGATGGCTATTTTTTCTGAATATATTGAAAATATTATGGAAGTGTTTATGGATGATTTCTTGGCGTATGGCTCTTCATTTGATAATTGCTTGGCTAATCTATCTTTGGTATTGAAGAGATGTGAGGAAACTAATCTTGTATTGAATTGGAGAAATGTCACTTCATGGTGATAAAGGCATAGTATTGGGACACTTGGTTTCCCACCAAGGCATTGAGGTTGATAGAGCCAAGATAGAGACGATAGAGAAGTTGCCACTACCTTCCTCGGTGAAAGGGGCAAGGAGTTTCTTAGGGCATGCCATTTTTTACCGGAGGTTTATAAAAGATTTCTTTAAAAATTTCTAAGCCTCTCACTAACCTACTAATGAAGGATGCTGAGTTTGTTTTCTCCAAGGATTGTCTTGAAGCGTTTTACAGGTTGAAGGATGCTTGGATCTCTGCCCCTATCATGCAACCTCCGGATTGGAGCTTACCATTTGAAGTAATGTGTGATGCGAGTGACGTGGCTGTTGGGGCTGTTTTAGGACAAAAGAAAGATGGGCTTACTCATGCCATCTACTACGCTAGCAAGACGCTAGATGATGCCCAACTCAACTATGCCACAACCGAGAAGGAGTTGCTAGCGGTGGTGTATGCCTTTGAGAAGTTCCGCTCATATCTTGTTGGAGCGAAGGTTATTGTGTACACGGATCATGCTGCGATCCGTTATCTTCTCACAAAGAAAGATGCCAAACCTCGCCTCATTCGGTGGATCTTTCTCCTCCAAGAACTCGACTTGGAAATTCGAGACAAGAAAGGTTCCGAAAATTCAGTAGCGGACCATCTTAGTAGGCTACCACCGTTGGAGATTGAAAGAGATGACATCCCGATTGATGACTCATTTTGGGAAGAGCAATTGCAAGTAATAGAGTGCTTACTTCAAGTGTCTAGAGGGAGTGAACCATGGTATGCGGACATAGTAAACTATCTTGTGTGTGAAGAGGTGCCTCCCGTTTTGTCATATGTCCAAAGGAAAAAGTTTTTCAAGGATGTGAAGCATTTTTATTGGAGTGAGTCTCTTTTGTCCAAGAGAGGACCGGATGGAGTCTTTAGGAGGTGCATTCCAGAGGACGAGATGGAGAGTGTGATCCGTGAGTGCCACACCTTGCCATGTGGAGGCCACGCTATCTCACACAAAAATGTGTGCAAAGGTATTGCAATCCGGTTTTTATTGGCCTAACTTGTTTAAGGATGGGTAGAATTTTGTAGTAGCTTGTGACGCTTGCCAAAGGACGAGCAACATCTCAAGAAGGAACGAGATGCCCTTGAACAATATCCAAGAGGTTGAGGTCTTTGACGTTTGGGGTGTGGAATTCATGGGGCCATTCCCCTCTTCATGTGGCAACACCTATATTCTATTGGCGGTGGATTATGTGTCAAGGTGTGTGTTAGCTCCAAAAGGTGTGTGCAAGCTTTAATATTTATACCAAGAATAATTGCAGATAAGCGAACCCGTAGTGTATGGATCAATTATAATAAATGCAAGAATTCCAGGGTCGAACACAAGGACTGTGGTAAAACAAAGATCGTTAATTCAGGTTGTTAATAACAAACATGCAACAAAGCAAAGCTATCAAAGATGATGTAATAACCAGGTAAAGGGAATGCGAATTCAAGAGATTAAAGAATCCAATTGTGGTTCTGACTCAAGATCTCAAAGGATAACGTGGACAAAGATGAGGTTTGCAAAGGGAAGGTGTTTCTAAGGTGGGAATAGATCACCGGGTAAGTCTCACTACTCACTATCCCAAACCAAATATCCTCTCACCGGGTAAGTCTCAAGGTACCAAGGAAAGGAACTATAATTTCAAACCAACACACCACCCAAGGGGATAGAATTAACCTTTACCGGGTAAGTCTCAGGCTAACTCTCAAAGATGGGATGAAGGCACACTCAAACCCCAATAAAGGATAAACCTTTATTACCTACACCCATGATCTTGGGTATACAAACAAAGGAATCACCGGGTAAGTCTCATCGTAGGCTTGCATTGAACCAGAAAAGGTATAACAAGGATAGGATTTGGCAAACTGAAACCTCAACTCAGATAAGGATCAGAAAAGGGCTCGCCTCGCTCAGTTATATCCCATCCCGGCCGAGATGTTGTATGACTGACCGAGGTGTTCTACGGTTAAGGTAAAGGCTCGACCTTTCAGGGTCCACTAGAATAAAGGCTCATTCTATCATCGTCTTTCCCACAACTTTCACCCAATCACCCTAGAATCGCATAAAGAACTTAGCCAACAATCATCATGATAACATTAATCAAATAGAAAGGAATCAATATATAAACAAGAAAACCTTAACACAAAAGTCTCAATAACTGAATCAAACAAACAATCAAACAATCAGCGTTCCGCAATCGCAAATCAAAAAAGACAACAAACCAAACCAACTAAGAGAATCTTACAAACTTCCTTCAAACTAGCTTCCTTCCTTGATCTTCAACCTTCCAAACTTCTTTCAAAACTTCCTTCAACTTTTGAATAAGAGATTTTGTGATCCGAAGATGGCTGAATTCCAAAAAATCAGCCTCTATATATAGGAGAATTACCTTCCTAAGATAAGATATCTTAAAAAGATAATTTCCTTCTTTAAAATATCTTCATATCTTCCAAAATATATCAGCCAAAAAGATATGCTTTCTTCCAGAAATCCATCCTAAAATATGTGATATTCACTTTCCAAAAATAGAAGATCTCAGCCAAAGATAAAAATCTCGTGTCCCGTCATCACTTCGCCTCAGTCCAGTCGATCCTGAAGATCACCTCGGTCGAGGTGGCACTGTAGCCAACCGAGGTGAGTCTTAGCTGAGCTTCAATCTCTCTAATCTGGTCCAAAATTAATCTTCCATCTCATGTCCATGGTTCCTTAGCTTCTTTTATAGCTTCTCAATGCTCTAGAATATAGCTCCAATGACTCCTTAGCTTCCTTAGCTCTATTTCGTTCCAAAACGTGCCATTTTCCCTAGAATCTCAACAAAACTAGGTGTAGACCTTGATTCCCGCAAAGGTAGACAAAACAACATAATGATCAAAGAATATACATCCATACATGCAAATTTATGAAGATAAAATGTCTAAACCAATCCCAAAATATAGACTATAATACATGCTATCAAAATACCCCATACTTGTCCCTTGCTTGTCCCCAAGCAAGATCCAAATCTTAGATACAAGATAGAATGGATTATAAGTCATCAAAAAGATCAATGAAAAACATTTCAAAACCTTTTGGTGTGTGCTCCACTCATAGATCAACCTAAGAGAATGCTTCATGGCAAATAAAATCAAAACATGATCAAAACATTTTATAAATATAAGAAAGTTGTTCATTTTTGCATAAAATCATAGAATGCATAATAAATCATATTTATCGAAATCAATCATGTATAATTCAGTTTAAACCACCAAGTCAATCAACATACTCGAGGTCTCAAGGGCTTCCAAAAGAGGTCAAGAAACGTGTCAGGGTGGGATGTATATAGGGTAATGTGGTGCTAGAATCCGGGAATAGGATCTTTTCTTCACTTTCTTTGAATCACAACATCTTCCACCAATAAGCTTTGCTTATGTTCACTTTTTTACTTTACTTTTTGGGAGCATGGACAGAGGTGGACAATAACCGAAGCCTAGGAGATCAACAATCATCAATTTGTCGAGATGCCTCAAACCCTTGATGCACATACCATGACCCGTTAGGACTATCGATCAATCTGACTTTTGCAAGACACAAACACCCGACTATGTGAATGGTGCCGAGTTACTCATCATCAAGATCAACGTCCCCAAACCTAATTTGTTTCTTTCTAACACTTTCAGCCAATATCTCAACTTCACTTCACTTGCTTTTATTCACTTGCATCCAAATTCCCGGATAGGTAAAGGGAGGCAAATATGTATATGAGAGGCTAGAGTATGATCAAGAAGAAGAAGAAGAGAATGAAATGCCTTAGTCATCCCAGGAAGAATGTGATAGAACTCATCATGTGGTGTCAACCTTCAAATTCAACATAATTTTGATAAAAAACAAAGTATTAAACATGCTAGAATTTCAAACAAAGCATTTTGCAACCTTAACATATCATAAAACCTTTCGAGCATATAAAGATTTCAAAACCCATATGCAAACAAAACCATCACCAAGGTCATATCCAGAAAAGAAGCACAAAACGTTTCGAAAAACCTTTCAGTTAAGAACTATCTCGGTTGAGGTGTTCGGACGTCATCCGAGGTGTTCAACCTCGATCGGCCATGAACGTCACGGTCGAGCCATAAATTTTTTTTTCAAACCGGTTTTTGAAGTTTTTCTCAAACAGAAACTTGTAGGTATGCATGTAATGATAGATAAGCACATAAAGCATAAATAGACAATATTATCTGGGAGTCATACAAACCATAGTAGCACATAAGTCAAGTAAATACATCCAAATACCCCATACTTGGGACACATTGTCCCAATGGGTCAAATATAAGTCTGGAAGTCAAAATACTCACCAAACCTAGCTGAACTACATAATAAATAAAAGAAATCCATGAAGCTCTAGTCCTCGTCAGCTGGCGGTGGTGGATGTGGAATGTAAGGATGTTGGGAAGGATCGAAAGGATAGCCCACAACATGCTGATACTGGAGCTCCATCATCCGGCGATGGTAATGCTGGCTCTTCCCCATACGATGCATCCATCCATCAATGTATCGGTGCTCATCATTGAAGCGTTGGGAGATGTCAATTGTCATAGCCGCGTAGGAGTCTATCATTTGATCTATAAGCTCATCAATCCGTCGGTAGGCCTCGGGATCTCTACGGCGGCGTGATATGCGCTGAGGTGGCGGTGGTGGTGGTGATGCTCTCTCATCCTCCGTCGCCTCGTCATCAAGGTCAACGGTGGGAATACTGGGGCCGCCGGTATTTGTACCGGTCTCCGTAGCTGCACCTCCGTACTCATCATCCTCCTCCTCGTCCTCCACTGCTGCCTCTCTAGCATCTTGTGTAATAGCTAGGATTTCGAATTCTAATTAATGTTGATTAACTTAATCGTTGATAGTAATTGACATATAACTCGCGAAGACTTCGCAAGTGATGAGTAAGAGTCCCACCGTTATGTTCCTGGCGTAATTTTGGACGTTTGGGGAAATTTTTACTTTTTCCCCCGGGTAATTATTTTTACCCTCTGGTGTTATTTGGAGCATTTGGGAGCTCCAATTAATAAAAATGCAGTTGAGAGAAATAATCAGGACATCGGATATGTCCTAGATATGAAATAACATGGAGAGGCAAAACGGCCAAAAGAGTCGCTATTTCGTTTCTTAACGGCTAAGAAAGACGGCTTAAGATTACACGTTTTTCGAGGCAGTTGTGGAATAATTATCCCTACAATATTCCAGATTTAATGTTCCAATCTCGAAATGTTTGGAGAAAGAGGTTCGACCCGCCTTTGGATCGGTTAAAGGATAATTATCGACTTTACTAAAGGATAATTATCGTCATCACTATAAATAGCGGAAAATCCTTTATTAATTCATTTCCTTTCACGTTTCCTCGTAAAAGCTCTGATTTCTCTCAACCTTCAAACTCAGATCTACACTCCGTTTCTAATCCGATTTCAATTCCGTTTGAGTTTCTGGATTCCTCTCTTTATTCTCTTCATATCGGTACCGAGTTTCTGCATTTCCGAGTATATGGAGGGCTGGTCGAGCATATATGTCACCAGGCAGGTTCCGCCGCTCAGATTCCGGTGAATTTGATGTTGTCCATGCGTAGCCTTTGTCTCTGTGATTCCGAATCTTCTTTCAGATCGTCAATCGGGTTAGTAACGAATAAGTTATGGATTTATTCATTTTCCGTACTGCGATTTGGCCTAAATTGACTTTAGGCTTGTCAAAATGGATAATTAGAAATTTCATTATGGTCGTTATATTATTCTAGTGATTATGGATAGTTTGTTTGATGAAATCTGATGACAGGGGTTTAGAAATTGCCTGCGGGCAAAACGTTATTCTGGGAAAATCTAATTAGTTAATTAAAGGTTAATTAATTAAATTAGGATTAGAATTGAGATTGAGGAATGTCGATTAGATACTACCTTGAGATTTGAGGAATTGTGAGTTATGTTGAGATATTGAGGTTTAGTTGGTTGTGAGGCTTATAGATTGAGTATGATCCTTATGGATCCCTTTGGGTCTATGTGTGACTCCTTTGATGAATAGAGGTTGATATATCTCTTTATGCCTTGTTTATAGGCCGTGTTGTCCCTCCAGTGTAGAGGTGATCGTGGTTGAGCTTTATACGAGGTTGAGGTAAGTCCGTAGGGCTTACTTAGCTACCATCCATATATTGGGTGTTTGCATGAGTGGTGTGTGCTTTATATGTTTGCTATGATAGCATGAGTTGTCGTTTTTATCGACCTATGTTCTATTGACTGCCCCACTGCGTGGCTGTGATAACCTTTCCCTTTCATCCCGCCGTGGAGTCTGGGAGGTTCTCTGATGTCGGGCCAAACTGGTTTACAGGAAGGGCGCAATCCACTCCCATAGGGTACATGGATTGTGTGACCGATACTCGTACAGCTGGACATTGTACTCAGAGGCGGGGATGTATCGGTCCTTGTGTCACATACTTTCATCTATCTATCTATCTATCTATCTATCTATATATATATATACGGTTTTTGAGTGAATGGTTATTATATAAAGATAATAAATGGGTAAATGTGTGATAGCATGCTGATGTGTTTATCTTTCATGATTGTGCTTGTTCTTATGCATTACCTCATATATGTATGGTTAGCTAACGGTTTCATACCGTGTTGTAGATGTTTATAGGTTAGGCACTACTAGGTGATCTGGCAGGGTGACAGGCCGAGGACTCTCGTACATTAGGTGGTTGGTTTGGGGTTATTGTGTTTCCCTTCCTGCGTGAGGATGATCTTTTGTACCTCCTATTTGAGGATGTCGTTTTATATACTCGGCTATGTTGTTGTTTACTTTGGGTCGTACAGTTTCACTATTTTATGTATTTGTTTTATATCTGTCAGTGCCATGTTGTAAGGTCCAGTGAACTTGTTGTCAGGCTAGGGTCAGGATCCATTGTGTGATCCTAGCCCAATGTGACATCCCGAGTCCCGCGGATTCGGGGTGTTACAGAGTTGGTATCAGAGCCCAGGTTGACAACAATGACACTTGCTACCTACAATGAGGTTTGATAGGTAAAATAAACAGAGCTCACATGGGATCTGACGTTTTCAAAGGTTTTGGTTTTAAGTATGGTTTTGGGATAGAATGTACGACAAGTCGTCACCTCTACCATGGATCTCTACAGCGTAGATATGTATATATATTTGTGTGTACTATGGACTATGTGGATGTATTATATACATATCGATACCTATGGCATATATATAGCCTTATAAGATTAGGTGCGTATATCCTACAAATGACTCAGACTAGAGTAGTATCTGTAGTGGGATGAGGTAGGGGCACACCCCCTCTTCCTCCAGTGGTGATAAGTAAGGGACCAGTTTCCACTGTTGTTTCGCCTATGGCAGAGAACGAGTTTGAAGAGGCTGATCGTGTCTCCATTAGTAGATCCGAGTTTCAAGAATATATGTAACAAGTATATGAAGCGGTGATAGCGGGTAGATCCACACCGGATTTACCAACAATTGTGAGATCAACTGAAGCTTCTGGATCCGGAAAGAAGCAATGGACTGAATCAGTTACTAGAGAAGCAAAGATGATGAATGGTGAACCAAGTCAGATACCAGGACAACCTAGTGATCCTTTGGCCATGAAGATGATTGGCAAGGAACTATAGTGTTTTAATTGCGTAGAAGTTGGGATACTTGCGAGTTGTGTGCCCAAAGGCGGCCATCATATGCTTTACAGGTTCCCTTCAAGAGTGAGATCATTCTAGGTGGACGACGAAGGTCGAGTTACCCTTCAGTTGCACAGGTTGCAAGGATGGGACGATTATGTTTCAATTGTGGCTATCCAGATCATTTGCGTTCTGTGTGCCCTTTGGCACTAATAGCTTGTTTCACTTGTGGTGAACTAGGCCATCTGGCCCTTTTCTGTCAGCACGGTGGTGTTTCTTCCCAGCAAGACCTTCCTCTTTCCGGTGAAGAAAGAGTGGAAGTGGAGGCTATAGTGAGGACCTCAGTGATACTTGAGGAGCATATATCCTAGATTGAGTGATGATATGTAGTGGAGCTACGAGTGTTAGATGTTATAGGTACCATTCTCGTTAATGGTTTACGTGGTGGAGTTTTGCTTGTTGTGAGTGCTATGCACTTCATGTCTTTCGATGCATGCGTTAATGGTTGACTTTTGGTATATAGTAGAAGGTGGATTTTCCTTTACAAGATTACCTTTTTGGGTCTGAGATACCCGTGAGATGCGTGTTTGTTCCCTTATTTTAGGGACCCGTGTATGGTTGCAAACTTCTTTGTCATGTCGTAGGTGCATGAGGAAGTCATTATGTGTATGGTTTGGATGAATAGATATCATGTGGTGTTAGCTTTTAATAGTAAAACTATTATAGTCTTTACTGAGTTGAGTTAAATAGAGGTCTTATGAGGTTAAGACCTTTTAAGACGGGTTTGTCATCAGGACTGTACGAGCAGCGAGCTGATAGCACAAAGATGTGACGCCTTCTAGTGTTATACCATGAAGGAGCGAGATAGTCCAACATTGGAAGGTATTCCAGCTGTTTATGAGTTTATAGACGTGTTACTGAACCGTCTAGCTACCACCTCAGCGGAGTGTGGGCATTGTTATCGAGTTGAAGTATGATACAAGATTGAATGGGAAAACCACACTATATGGTGCTTGTTGAGATATTGTACTGATAACTTGAAAAGTTGACTGAAAAGGGTTTACCCTAGTGGGTTCCATGTTCCGTATTGACGACCTGATGAGTTAGCTTCAAGAAGCAATTGTGTTTTCAGGATTCCTTTGTGCTCAATATATCCCTAGCCATGGATGAGAGAGCAGCATGTGTATGAGATAGCATCCCATACCCGTTATGGACGCTACGAGTTTGTAGTGATGTCATTTGGGTGACGAATGTTATAGTAGTTTTTATGGAGTTGATGAACAATATCTTCATCGATTTCCTTGATTAGTTGGTGGCGGACTTCATTGATGACATGTCGGTATACTCTCATAGGAGAGAATAGTAGACCGATCGTTTGAGGACCGTTCTACAGATTTCGAGAGATAGAGGGTTGTATGCTACGTTCTCTAAGTGTAAGTTGAGATGCCAATGGTAGCCTTTTTAGGCCATGTTGTCTCCGCCAGTGGGATCATGGTTGACTAGACGATAATTTAGTATGTTGTACCAAGGGAGATACTGATGAACATTAAGGAATATGTAGTTTTCTCGGCTCATCCGATTGCTACCAATGCTTTGAGGAAGGATTTTATTTGATTACGTATTCATTTGCGAGTCTTTTGAGAAGACCACCATAAATACGTGATGAAAGCAGTGTGTCTAAGTTCTAAAGATTTGAGGAGGCAATTGACCTCTACTTCCATTCTGTTGTAGTTAGAAGATTTTTGGGATCCCGTGATTTACGGTGATACATCCCAACTAAGGCTGAGATGTGTATTACTATAGAGGAGTAGGGTTATTGATATGTGTGTTTACAGCTGAGAACGTATGATGAGAACTACCCGACTCATGATTTAGAGTTAGTAGTGGTAGTTCAAGCCTTTAAGTTTTGAAGACCGTACCGGTGTGATCTTCATGTCAGATTTCTATAGATCATAGAAATCTGAAGTATATTTTATGCAACAGGGGTTGAATAACCACCAATGTTAAGAACTTAAGTTGATCAAGACTTTGACTTGAAGGTTCTAATTGGTCTGTTGGATGAGGTCCAACAGAAGCAGGAGACTTGCCCGGCCTTGACAAGGTTTAGAGAAAGGATGTCTCGTACTGAGGCACCATAGTTCTCCATGGGAGTAGATGGATTGATGAAGAGTCATGACCGCTTTTGTGTACCTGCTGACGCAGATGGAGACAGAGAATATTACGGTATACCCATTGTACGCCTTATTCAGTACATTCAGGTACGAGTAAGATGTACCACGAGATGAAACGATTATATTGTATGAAGCCGATATATCAGATTTGTGATACAGTGTGTGACCTGTCAGCAGGTCCAGATAGAGTATTTCCGATCTAGAGATAGGCCCCACCCACTACTAGTGTAGTAGTAGAATTTGGGAGGACATCTCTATGGACTTTGTTATGAGATTGTGACCCAGTAGAAGATTGATGTTATCTGGATTGTTGGTAACGGATTAATGAAACCGACACGTTTCATTTCTATCAAAAGGACGTGGCTAGTGAATGAATTGGATGAGGAGTACACTAGATAGATAGTGAGACTCCATGGTATACTGAGAACGATCATTTCTAATCGAGATGGATGTTTTTACTTTGAGATTTTGGGCAGGAGATTCAGACTGCTTTGGGGATGAGTCTGTACCTCATGACTACACTTCACCCCTGACAAATGCTCAATTAGAGAGGATCATCTAGATCTTAAAGATCTATTATAAGTTGTAAGTTGAATGGGAAACGTGGATGGTTATATTACCTTCCATTAATGAGTTTATTATATAAAAATGAAGGACGTGCATCTTTTTGAGATGACCCTATGAGTCAATATATAGACATAGATGTTGTATATCCTTATGCTAGAAGTGATCTAGTAGTAGAAGTGGAATAACACCTGACCGGACTCAGGATTTTATAGTTCAAGTAACTTTGATTGAAGGAAGAATGCTGGATGTACAGAGTCGCCAGATATTATATGTAGACACGAGGCGTTAACCTCTAAAGTTCAAGCAAGAGTTCATGTCCGGCTGGAGGTATCTCAGCTGTGAGACGTTAGTTGTGTATTATGGAAAGGGGAACTGAGTTTCCAATATGTCGGTTACTTGAGATCTTGATCAGTTTTGTGAAGACAACATGATGTTTAACTTTCACTCTGAAGTTGGTGGATGTTCACCCAGTTTTTCTTATGTCTCAATTGAGGAAGTATATACCAGACTCGAGACACCTTGTGAGTTACGATGATTTGGTGGTTGAGTTCAACCACACTTTTGTTGAGCATTTGATTACATTCTTGGAATGAGATATGAAACGCTTGCATTCGAAAGACATTCCCATATTGAGGATATTATGGTCGAGATGAAGAGCTGAAGAGGCTATGTGAGAGACTGAGGATAGTGTCCTGAGAAACTATCCAGAGTATATGTTGGGACAGACCCATTTGTTCGAGCACGAGTAGATCTTAGTGTTATCTTGATGAATGTTGTGCTTATGTGCTTATATGCCTTGATGTGTTATTCCATGCTAGATGTGATGTGATTTATGATCTTAGTAGATCTTGATGTGCTAGCGTGATGTATGTTATAGCTGGAGATGATTACTTCCTCCATGCTACCCGAGTATGATTATATTTATAGCTGGAGATGGTTCTTTCCTCCATACTATTTGAGTGGATTAGGATTCAGCTAGAGATGGTTCTTTCCTCCATGCTACCTTGATGGACATAGTTCAGTGGAGATGTGATTCCTCCATGCGATATATATGTTTATGGGTTGGCTAGAGACGTATTTCCTCTATGCATGTGATATGTTTTGGCTAGAGATGTGCTTCCTCTATGCCTTGTGATGTGGTATGGTGAGAGACGTGATTCCTCTACACCTTTGGGTAGCGTTATGACCCTGTTTCCTGGAGATGATGATTCCTCCATGTTTATACTTGAGGTTATAGATTGTTATAGGTTGTGATCTTTTGAACGAAGATGTGATACCTCCGATAGAAAGAGTGAGAGTTATACCTCGGCGTATGGGTCCGAGAGGATTTGGGAATTGTTCAAGTTTCGGGTCGAAACTTTTTTTAAGGGGTGTGTGATGTAATAGCTAGGATTTCGAATTCTAATTAATGTTGATTAACTTAATCGTTGATAGTAATTGACATATAACTCGCGAAGACTTCGCAAGTGATGAGTAAGAGTCCCACCGTTATGTTCCTGGCGTAATTTTGGACGTTTGGGGAAATTTTTACTTTTTCCCCCGGGTAATTATTTTTACCCTCTGGTGTTATTTGGAGCATTTGGGAGCTCCAATTAATAAAAATGCAGTTGAGAGAAATGATCAGGACATCGGATATGTCCTAGATATGAAATAACATGGAGAGGCAAAATGGCCAAAAGAGTCGCTATTTCGTTTCTTAACGGTTAAGAAAGACGGCTTAGGATTACACGTTTTTCGAGGCAGTTGTGGAATAACTATCCCTACAATATTCTAGATTTAATGTTCCAATCTCGAGAAGTTTGGAGAAAGAGGTTCGACCCGCCTTTGGATCGGTTAAAGGATAATTATCGACTTTACTAAAGGATAATTATCGACTTCACTATAAATAGCGGAAAATCCTTTATTAATTCATTTCCTTTCACGTTTCCTCGTAAAAGCTCTGATTTCTCTCAACCTTCAAACTCAGATCTACTCTCCGTTTCTAATCCGATTTCAATTCCGTTTGAGTTTCTGGATTCCTCTCTTCATTCTCTTCATATCGGTACCGAGTTTCTGCATTTCCGAGTATATGGAGGGCTGATCGAGCATATATGTCACCAGGCAGGTTCCGCCGCTCAGATTCCGGTGAATTTGATGTTGTCCATGCGTAGCCTTTGTCGTTGTGATTCCGAATCTTCTTTCAGATCGTCAATCGGGTTAGTAACGAATAAGTTATGGATTTATTCATTTTCCGTATTGCGGTTTGGCCTAAATTGACTTTAGGCTTGTCAAAATGGATAATTAGAAATTCCATTATGATCGTTATATTATTCTAGTGATTATGGATAGTTTGTTTGATGAAATCTGATGACAGGGGTTTAGAAATTGCCTGCGGGCAAAACGTTATTCTGGCAAAATCTAATTAATTAATTAAAGGTTAATTAATTAAATTAGGATTAGAATTGAGATTGAGGAATGTCGATTAGATACTACCTTGAGATTTGAGGAATTGTGAGTTATGTTGAGATATTGAGGTTTAGTTGGTTGTGAGGCTTATAGATTGAGTATGATCCTTATGGATCCCTTTGGGTCTATGTGTGACCCCTTTGATGAATAGAGGTTGATATATCTCTTTATGCCTTGTTTATAGGCCTGTTGTCCCTCTAGTGTAGAGGTGATCGTGGTTGAGCTTTATAAGAGGTTGAGGTAAGTCCGTAGGACTTACTTAGCTACCATCCATATATTGGGTGTTTGCATGAGTGGTGTGTGCTTTATATGTTTGCTATGATAGCATGAGTTGTCGTTTTTATCGACCTATGTTCTATTGACTGCCCCACTGCGTAGCTGTGATAACCTTTCCCTTTCATCCCGCCGTGGAGTCTGGGAGGTTCTCTGATGTCGGGCCAAACTGGTTTACAGGAAGGGCGCAATCCACTCCCATAGGGTACATGGATTGTGTGACCGATACTCGTACAGCTGGACATTGTACTCAGAGGCGGGGATGTATCGGTCCTTGTGTCACATACTTTCATCTATCTATCTATATATATATATATATACGGTTTTTGAGTGAATGGTTATTATATAAAGATAATAAATGGGTAAATGTGTGATAGCATGCTGATGTGTTTATCTTTCATGATTGTGCTTGTTCTTATGCATTACCTCATATATGTATGGTTAGCTAACGGTTTCATACCGTGTTGTAGATGGTTATAGGTTAGGCACTACTGGGTGATCTGGCAGGGTGATAGGCCGAGGACTCTCGTACATTAGGTGGTTGGTTTGGGGTTATTGTGTTTCCCTTTCTGCGTGAGGATGATCTTTTGTACCTCCTATTTGAGGATTTCGTTTTATATAATCGGCTATGTTGTTGTTTACTTTGGGTCGTACAGTTTCACTGTTTTATGTATTTGTTTTATATCTGTCAATGCCATGTTGTAAGGTCCAGTGAACTTGTTGTCAGGCTAGGGTCAGGATCCATTGTGTGATCCTAGCCCAATGTGACATCCCGAGTCCCGCGGATTCGGGGTGTTACAGAGTTGGTATCAGAGCCCAGGTTGACAACAATGACACTTGCTACCTACAATGAGGTTTGATAGGTAAAATAAACAGAGCTCACATGGGATCTGACGTTTTCAAAGGTTTTGGTTTTAAGTATGGTTTTGGGATAGAATGTACGACAAGTCGTCACCTCTACCATGGATCTCTACAGCGTAGATATGTATATATATTTGTGTGTACTATGGACTATGTGGATGTATTATATACATATCGATACCTATGGCATATATATAGCCTTATAAGATTAGGTGCGTATATCCTACAGATGACTCAGACTAGAGTAGTATCTGTAGTGGGATGAGGTAGGGGCACACCCCCTCTTCCTCCAGTGGTGATAAGTAAGGGACCAGTTTCCACTGTTGTTTCGCCTATGGCAGAGAACGAGTTTGAAGAGGCTGATCGTGTCTCCATTAGTAGATCCGAGTTTCAAGAATATATGTAACAAGTATATGAAGCGGTGATAGCGGGTAGATCCACACCGGATTTACCAACAATTGTGAGATCAACTGAAGCTTCTGGATCCGGAAAGAAGCAATGGACTGAATCAGTTACTAGAGAAGCAAAGATGATGAATGGTGAACCAAGTTAGATACCAGGACAACCTAGTGATCCTTTGGCCATGAAGATGATTGGCAAGGAACTATAGTGTTTTAATTGCGTGGAAGTTGGGACACTAGCGAGCTGTGTGTCCAAAGGCGGCCATCATATGCTTTACAGGTTCCCTTCAAGAGTGAGATCATTCTAGGTGGACGACGAAGGTCGAGTTACCCTTCAGTTTCACAGGTTGTAAGGATGGGACGATTATGTTTCAATTGTGGCTATCCAGATCATTTTCGTTCTGTGTGCCCTTTGGCACTGATAGCTTGTTTCACTTGTGGTGAGCTAGGCCATCTGGCCCTTTTCTGTCAGCACGGTGGTGTTTCTTCCCAGCAAGACCTTCCTCTTTCCGGTGCAGAAAGAGTGGAAGTGGAGGCTATAGTGAGGACCTCAGTGATACTTGAGGAGCATATATCCTAGATCGAGTAATGATATGTAGTGGAGCTACGAGTGTTAGATGTTATAGGTACCATTCTCGTTAATGGTTTACGTGGTGGAGTTTTGCTCGTTGTGAGTGCTATGCACTTCATGTCTTTCGATGCATGCGTTAATGGTTGACTTTTGGTATATAGTAGAAGGTGGATTTTCCTTTACAAGATTACCTTTTTGGGTCTGAGATACCCGTGAGATGCGTGCTTGTTCCCTTATTTCAGGGACCCGTGTATGGTTGCAGACTTCTTTGTCATGTCGTAGGTGCATGAGGAAGCCATTATGTGTATGGTTTGGATGAATAGATATCATGTGGTGTTAGCTTTTAATAGTAAGACTATTATAGTCTTTACTGAGTTGAGTTAAATAGAGGTCTTATGAGGTTAAGACCTTTTAAGACGGGTTTGTCATCAGGACTGTACGAGCAGCGAGCTGATAGCACAAGGATGTGACGCCTTCTAGTGTTATACCATGAAGGAGCGAGGTAGTCCAACATTGGAAGGTATTCCAGCTGTTTATGAGTTTATAGACGTGTTACTGAACCGTCTAGCTGCCACCTCAGCGGAGTGTGGGCATTGTTATCGAGTTGAAGTATGATACAAGATTGAATGGGAAAGCCACACTATATGGTGCTTGTTGAGATATTGTACTGATAATTTGAAAAGTTGACTGAAAAGGGTTTACCCTAGTGGGTTCCATGTTCCGTATTGACGACCTGATGAGTTAGCTTCAAGAAGCAATTGTGTTTTCAGGATTCCTTTGTGCTCAATATATCCCTAGCCATGGATGAGAGAGCAACATGTGTATGAGATAGCATCCCATACCCGTTATGGACGCTACGAGTTTGTAGTGATGTCATTTGGGTGACGAATGTTTTAGTAGTTTTTATGGAGTTGATGAACAGTATCTTCATTGATTTCCTTGATTAGTTGGTGGTGGACTTCATTGATGACATGTCGGTATACTCTCATAGCAGATAATAGTAGACCGATCGTTTGAGGACCGTTCTACAGATTTCGAGAGATAGAGGGTTGTATGCTATGTTCTCTAAGTGTAAGTTGAGATGCCAATGGTAGCCTTTTTAGGCCATGTTGTCTCTGCCAGTGGGATCATGGTTGACCAGACGATAATTTAGTATGGTTGACCAGTCGACTGGACTGAGGCGAACTACTGTTCGTATGCAACTTCTGAATCTGTAAGATTTTTCCCCCAAAAATACTACCAACTGCCAAAAGCATAAACAACTGCCAAAAGCTAGAAAGTAACGAATAGGTGCATGGTCAGTGTAAACAATAACTTTTGCTCCCACTAAGTAAGAGCAAAACTTCTCAAAAGCATAAACAACTGCCAAAAGCTCTTTTTCGGTGGTGGCGTAGTTCAGTTGAGCTTCATCTAGCGTCTTGCTAGCATAGTAAATGGCGTTGGTATGGACATCCTTCTTTTGTCCAAGTACCGCTCCTACGGCCACATCACTAGCATCACACATGATCTCAAAGGGTAAGGACCAATCAGGAGGTTGAATGATGGGAGCGGTAATCAACGCTTTCTTTATCCTGTAAAAAGCATCAAGACATTCTTGCAAAAACTCAAAAACAACATCCTTATTCAAAAGATTAGTGAGCAGTTTAGAGATTTTAGAGAAATCCTTGACGAACCTCCTGTTGAAACCTGCATGCCCGAGAAAACTCCGCACACCCTTAACTGAACAAGGGGGAGGAAGTTTCTCGTTGGTCTCGATCTTAGCTTGATCGACCTCAATACCTCAGTTGGAAACGAGGTGTCCTAGAAAAATTCCTTCGCTAACCATAAAGTGACACCTCTCCCAATTTAAAACAAGATTAGTGTGTTCACAAAGTTGTAGTACTAGAGAAAGATTAGCCAAGCAGTTATCAAAATAGGAACCATATACCAAAAAGTAATCCATGAATACCTCCATGATTTCCTCAATATACTCGGAAAAGATAACCATCATACAACGCTGAAATGTAGCAGGCGCATTACACAATCCGAATGGCATCCTCCGATAAGCGAATGTCCCCATGAGCAAGTGAAAGTGGTCTTCCCTTGATCATTCGGATGGATAGGAATCCAAAAGAAGTCACTATAACCATGTAAATAGCAAAAAAGGGAGTGTGGAGCTAACCGTTCGAGCATTTGGTCGATGAATGGAAGCGGGAAATGGTCATTTCGAGTGGCCACATTCAGCTTCCTATAATCAATGCACATCCTCCAGCCCGTAACGGTCCTAGTTGGAATCAACTCGTTGTTCTTGTTTGTCACAACGGTCATCCCTCCTTTCTTGGGAACTACATGCACTGGACTCACCCATTTGCTATCCGATATGGGAAATATGATACCTGCATCCAACAACTTAAGAATCTCCTTCTTCACAGCCTCTTTCTTGATCGGATTTAACCGTCTTTGAGGTTCCCGTGAAGTCTTATGATCATCCTCCATTAGTATATTATGCATACAAAAAGAATGCTTAATGCCAACAAGGTCATCAATAGCATAACCCAAAGCCTTTCTATGTTTCTTCAGAACATGCATCAGTTTAGACAATTCAATTTCAGATAGAGAAGCACTAACAATAACGGGATAAGTGGAATCCAGACCAAGGAAAGCATACCTCAAGTGACTCGGAAGTGGTTTAAGCTCCAAGACTGTGGGTGCTTTTTGAGGTGGATCTGTACCTTCTCCTTCTAGTGAATAAGATTTAGATCGAAGAACTGAACTAACTGAAGTCTCAGTTGACATCATCTCGCCTGCTATCTCAGTTAGGGTCCGAGGTGGGTGACCGAGGTGTTCTTCAGATAAGAGCACCTCGCTTGCTCCAGAAACTGTCTCGGTCGAGGTACTAGAACTGGGACCAAAACCTAACGTGCTTTTCTTCTCCTGAATCAGTTTATCAAATCGAGCTTCTGGATTTGCTTCTAATTGTTCCAAGCATCGCACATCTGTATCACGTAAGACATCTATACCTTCCTCCATCAAACTAAAACTTAGAACTTTCTCAAGAGGATCTTTAATAAGGATAGAGCTCACCATTCTCTAGACTATTCTTCATCATAGATGTTGAAGGTGTTTGTTCACTCCAAACGGTGTGTGTAAGCTTTAAATTTATATCCCAAGAAATATGCTTTAAACAAGGATGCGAACCCGCAGTGTACGAATCAATTATAGTAAAAACAAGAATTTTGGGGTGTCGATCTTAGGGACTTAGGTGAAACCTAAGCAAGTATAGGTCGTCTATGCATATTAACCACAAAAGAGATTACAGAAATCAAAAAGATGATAATAAGGTCAATTAAAGGAAATATGCATATTCTAGGTATTAAAGCATCTAGTTGTGGTTCCAACTCAAGATCTCAAGATAAGCGGACAAAGCTGAGATTTTGCTAAGGGGAAGGTGTTACTAAAGTGGAATAGATTACCGGGTAAGTCTCACTAATCACTAGTCCCAAACCAAAAGCTCCTATTACCGGGTAAGTCTCAAGGTACTAACGAAAGGAATTATAATCTCAAACCAACACACCAACTAAGGGAATAGAATCAACCTTTACCGGGTAAGTCTCAGGCTAACTCACAAAGATGGAATGAAGGCACACTCAAACCCCAATAGAGGATAAACCTTTATTACCTACACTTATGATCTTGGGTAAACAAACTAAGGAATTACAGGGTAAGTCTCATCCTAAGCTTGCATTGAACCAGGAAAGGTGTAATAAGAATAGGGTTTGGCAAACTCTAACACTTAACTCTCAGTTACGGATCAGATAAGTCACCTCGGTCAGTCAAGTTCCACCCCGGCCGAGATGTTCATCGATTGAGCGAGATGTTCTAGGGTTAAGGTTAAAGACTTGAGCTTTCAGGATCCTATTGGGATTAAGATTATTCTATCATTGTTTTTCCCACAACTTTTAGCTAATCACCCTAGAATTGCACAAGGAAATTAGCCACTCATCATCATGAAAGCAATAATCAAATATATGAGAAGGGAATGAATATTTGAACACAAAAACCTTAAGAACAAGGCTTCAACAACTGAATCAAATATCAAACAAATCAGCGTTCCTCAATCACAAATCACACGAAGACAACAAACCAAAAGGAATCTAAGAAAGTCTTATAAATCCCTTTAAAAGCTATCTCAAAGCTGTGACTTTTCTTCCTTCAATCTTCAAAGCTTCCTTCAAACTTCCAAAATTCCTTCCTAACTGCAGCATCTTCAATGATCCAAGAGGGTAAAGAATAAAAATCCAGAGGTGAAAGATGGCTGAATTGTGGAAAATCCAACCCTTTATATAGAAGAATTATCTTCCAAAAATAATAATATCTTAAAAAGATAATTTCCTAATAAAATATATCCATATCTATAAAATAGATCTCCTAAATATATGATCTTCCTTCTAGAAATCCAGCCCAAAAACATAAGATCTCTCCTTCAAAACATAAAAGATCTCAGCCAAATAAAATATATCTCGCCGCATCAGGGTATTCGCCTCGGTCGGGGCACTCCTCTAGATCACCTCGGTCGAGGTGACACTGTAGCTGACCGAGGTGAATCTCAGCTACATGTCAAATCTCTCAAATCTGGTCCAAAGTAAATCTTCTTTGTTAATCCCTTGCTCCCTGAGTTCTCTTTTAAGCTCCTGAATGTAGCTCCTATGACTCATTTGCTCCTTAGCTCCATTTCGATCCAAAACGTGCCATTTTACCTACGATTACAACGAAACTTGGTGTAGACCTCGATTCCCGTAAAGGTAGATGAAACGACAATATAATCATATAACATACATCCAAACATGCAGATTATTGAAGATAAAACGTCTAAACAAGTCCCAAAATATAGACTATAATACATGCTATCAAAATACCCCATACTTGTCCCTTGCTTGTCCCCAAGCAAGTTCCAAATCTTAAGTACAAGATATAATGGATTATAAGTCATAAAGATCAATGAAAAGTATTTCAGAACATTTTAATGGTATGCTCCACTCATAGATCACTCTAAGAGAATGCTTCATGGTATTTAAAATCAAAATATGATCAAAACATTTTATAAATATAAGAAAGTTGTTCATCTTTGCATAAAATCATAGAATGCATAATAAATCATAATTATCTAAATTAATCATGTGTAATCCAGTTTAAACCACCAAGTCAATCAACAAGCTCGAGGTCTCAAGGGCTTTTCAAAAGAAGGTCAAGAAACGCGTGAGGGTGGGATGTATATAGGGAATGTGGTGCTAGAATCCGGGAAAAGGGACCTTCACTTCAGTTGCTTTGAACTTCAACATCTTCCACCAATAAGTTTTGCTTATTTACTTTATTTTTTTTACCATTTGGGATGCATGGTGTTAGCATGAAATATTGTAATGTTTTAGGCACGTTTTCTAAGTATATTTCATCCATATTGATAGTCATTGATTAAGCATTGATGCATTTGTGAGCTAGTTTGTCTATAATGTCGATATAGAGATCTACACAAGCTTTATGTTGATTGTAGGCAATTAAGAGCTATTTCCGAACGGATTGAGCGAGAATGGAGTTTGATGGAGCATGTCCATGAATTGAGGACATTCCTAGGAGCTAAGGATGTGCTAACTTGAAGAATAGCACGAGGAAAGGAAGAATCACGTTCTTGCCCTAAACCACGCTCTAAAATACGGCCGTACTACATTCCACGTTCAAGTCCACGGCCGTGGAACCTTGGCAAGGGAAGCGTGGTTCATTCCAGCAACTTCTACGGCCGTGGAAGAGTTGTGTCAAACCGTGACAACTTCCACGCTCTAAATTACGGCCGTGGAACCCTTCCACGACCGTGATCTTGGCGATCTTTTTCGCCACACTTTAAGCCACGATCTTCTACGCAATTGGGCCGGGCTTATATTTTATCTTACACTATAAAAGGACGGACGAAGAGAGATTCCGTCACCTTCGCTTACGCTTAGACGCATTTCCGCTTACACCTTGAAATTGCCCTAATTTCACATCTTGCGGAGATTGCGATTGAGAGAATTGCGTTCTACCATTGAGATTTCCGGATTCACGGAAGAGTTGAAGATTTGGAATATTGTTCGTGAGAATATTTCGCTTCTCGTTTAGGTTTGATTTAGGAGACGGATTGACATCCCGTTCTTCTTTCTTATCTAAGATTCGTGATTGTTTGCATCATTTCAAATCTATTGACGTTATTGTTCTTGATTTGTGGATTTGAGATTGACTTTAAAGTTATTGAAAGTTTTCGGAAGTTTTCATCTTTCATTCTCTTAACCCTTGAATTTGATATCAATATGACTATTGTTGGCTAAAACCCTTTAACAATTCTAAGGTGAAGGGTTGATAGTTGTGGCTTAGATGATGATAGATCAACCGTAAACAGATTGGACCCTGAGAGTTAGAGAGAATCGCCGACGAACCTAATCCACGGTCTGTTCTTGAGCTTCCACGGCCGTGGAACTCAAGAACTACCCGTAATTTTGTGTCAGTTTACGAACTTGCTTTTACTTTAATCCAAAGTTAAAGATTTGCTTTAACTTAGTCCTGACTTGCCTTTTCTAGGTGGTAGTGAAGCCTCAACAACCTCTACCTCAATTTGAGTGTCACAACCTTAATTGGTTTAGTTAGTCTTGATCCTTGGATTATAAGTTTGGGTATTTGACGTTAATATTTACCTTTAGAACCTTTCTATACTGAAGCCTCAACAACCTTTATAGAGAGTGTCTTTTAGGTGGATCACATAAGGTTTTTGGAACTTCACCGTACGATTACCTTACATTTGTATACCTTTGCATATCTCAACCCTGTCCTTATATCTTTAGTATATCTTGAATCGATTGCCATAGCTGGATTCCCGATCTTTAGGGTTGTTGTTTTCCCAATAATTCGAAAAGCTCTTATATTTACTCGCTTGATAACCTATAATTGAATTTGTTCCCCCAAGTCCCTATGTTCGATACTCTGGAATTCTTGCTCAACTATATCGATCCGTACACTGCGGGTTCGCTTGCTTGATTTCTAGTTTTATATTTAAAGCTTATTTGCACGCACGCTAAGTGGCGAACAAGTTTTTGGCGCCGTTGCCGGGGATTTGGTCTAGGCCGAATTTGGTTTTCGGTTGTCAAGCTTGGGAGCTCTTCCCTTGTTATTTGATATCTCTTTGAGTGTATGCGCAGGTCTAGGAACACCAAAGACCTCTTACCTCTTGATCAAGAGCTTGAGAGGACTTTAAGGCAAAATCGTAAGGAAAAGGAAATGGCTGCAGAAAACGAACGTGATCTTCAATCGGAATTAGGGGAGAAAGAAGCTCAACTCCAATGGAGTGAGAAGACACGTAGAGAAGAGACGGATCGTCACCAAATGAAGGTCGACGATCTAACGGACATGATGTTCCAAATGAGGTTGGAGATAAATAACCTTAAGGAGAAAAAGAAAAGGAGGAGACCGGGAAGATCGGTTAAAGCCAAATCATCCAATGAGGATAGCGACTCCTCCATGCCACCGCTAGAGGAAGTTGATCCCACGATCAATGTGAATCCATTCCATCCACGGGCAGCTGCGAATCGCCGTGTTCCACGTAGGAATGCAAGGATCGAACGTGTGGATGAAGAGCCAAGAACTCTTGGCCAAAGGATGGATCCAACGCAGCAACCACGCCGTTTAGGTGTGAACTTTGATGCTGATGATGTACAAGGGTTTAGCTTCAACCCGCAAGTTATTACTCTTGTTCGCCAAAACCAATTTGGCGGGACAAGCGCTGAATCTCCACACCAACACTTACAAAACTTTGAGTGTATGATGGAGACAATGAGGCCGAAGAACGCGACTACCAACAACTATAAGCTCAAGCCTTTCTTCTTCTCCTTGAAGGGGAAAGCATTGTCTTGGTATCAAGCTCTTCCTAGTGGGAAACTAGACACGTGGGAAGACCTTTCCGCGGAGTTCCTCACTAAGCTCTTTCCGCCATCCAAAACGGCGGAACTTAGAGGTAAGATTAATGCATTTTCCATGAGATCTAACGAAAGTTTATTTCAATCTTGGGAAAGGTTTCAGGATTTGCTCTTGGATTGCCCTCATCATGGCATATCCAAACTTGCACTTTTGGAGATATACTATAAGGGGCTGGATGTGGAGACACAATTCAAGCTCCAATCCCTCTCATGTGGTACATTCATGGACATGAGGGAAGATGACGCTTGGGACTTCATTGAGAAGCAAGCAAGGGTCATAGAGAAGTATTCTCACCGGAAGGTAGAGGGAAATCGTGTGGAGCAAGGAGCAAAGCTCACACATGAAGCTCAAAATCAAATTTTCTCCCTCAACAATGAGATTAAAGAGTTGAAGGAAGCTATCAAGACCAACTTTCCAAAGCAACAAGGAAAAGATGTTGGCTACTTGGGCAACAACAACAACGGTGGTGAGAATACAAACCACAACAACAACAATAACCGGAACAACAACCGGAATAATTGGAATGGCAACAACAACAACCGGAACAATAATTGGAACAACAATAGGGGTTCAAACAACAACAATTGACGCTGCAATCAACAAAACTCCGGTAACTCATATCCTTCCAATTAAAATTCACTAACTCCACCTTCCTCTACTCCTTTGAAAAGCCAGGGGCAAACATCTAATGGAGGAAACACTTCGGGGAAGGAGAAGCCCGATCCCATGCTGGGAACGATTTTGGGAAAGCTTCAAGTTTTGGAGAACCGCATCATTAAGGTTGATGATAAAATTTCTAAGGTTGATAAAGCCCAAAAGGTTTTAGAAAACCAAATGTTCAGCCAAGCGGAGGAAGTTCCTAGGAATCAAGGGAAACTTCCAGGAAAAATGGAGGACAACCCAAAGGGGAGGGTGATGGCAATCACAACTAGGAGCGGAGTGACTACCACCGATCCGCAACCTAAGTTTGTTGAAGTCTCCGTTGAGAAAGACAAAGAGAAGGGGAAGGAGAAGTTAGATGTCTACGTTCCTCCTCCGGCTTACAAACCTCCCATATCATTCCCTCAATCTAGATCGAGAGCGCGCCTAGATAAACAATTTGGTAAGTTTATAGAACTCATGAGCAAGCTGCATATTAATATACCTTTCATTGATGCTATTGTAGGTATGCCGGCTTATGGCAAGTTCTTAAAGGAAATCCTCTCTAACAAGAGAAATTTGGAGGATTTTGGAGAGGTTAAGATGAGTTCGGATTCTTCGGATCTCATCAAGACTATGAAGGAGAAAATGCCGCCAAAGCTAAAGGATCCGGGGTCATTTTGTATTCCCATAGGAGTGGGAGATTTCACATATGATGCATTATGTAACTTGGGAGCAAGTTTGAGTATCATACCACTTGTATTGTGTAGGAAGATCGGTTTAGGCGACCCTAAACCGGTGTAGATGACGTTGTACATGGCGGATCGATCCATCACTCGTCCCGTCGACATTGTAGAAGACGTCCCAGTCAAGCTAGGTAAATTCTTTGTTCCCATTGATTTTGTTGTGCTTGACATTCCTGCAGATAGTCCGGTCCCGATCATACTCGGAAGACCGTTTCTTGCAACTTCCGGCTGCATAGTTGATTGCAAGAATGCTAGACTCGCCTTTGACATAGGAGAAGAGAAGGTAGAGTTCGTTCTTTCCACTCTAGTGAAGGAGCCAATCTTTGATGAGGATATATTCAATATCCAAGATGAAGAAGGGTTGTCTAGAGAGGAGGTAAGTGCTATTCTCTTCAAAGATCCTTTACAAAAGGTTATTACTATGAGTCTAATGAATGTAGGGGAAGAAGAGGAGTGCAATGAGGCAATTGAAGCCTTAGAAGCACAAGAAGAAGTGTGTGAAGAGGAGTTTGAGAAACTCCACGACGAAGCTAGAAAACGTGAGAATCCACGGCCATACACTATATTCCACGGCCGTGGATTTCACCACCTAAAGCGTGGCTCAGTCCAGAGGGTTACACGGTCGTGGAGGAAACAAAGCACCCGTAACCACATTCCACGCCCTAAACCACGGTCGTGGAGGATGCAGGGAAACCGTGATTTTGGCCGTGGAAGAGGGTTATCGTGCCACTTCTTCAACTTCTTTTGATTCTTCTCCCACACCTTCTACACCCTTAGACACTTCTAAGGAGGCATCGGATGCTCCTCAAGAATCATTGGAAGCTCCGAAAGCGATGGAACTAAAGCCACTTCCTACTCATCTAAGGTACGCTTTTCTAGGACCTAAATTTACCTTTCCGGTTATTGTTAGTTCCGATCTAAGCATAGATGAACATAATAAGTTCATGGTTGTCCTTAGGAAACATAGAAAAGCTTTAGGATATACTATTGAGGACTTAGTAGGAATCAAACCTTCCCTATGCATGCATAAAATATTAATGGAAGAGGACTTTAGGACTTCAAGACAACCTCAAAGGCGGTTGAATCCGACCATGAAGGAGGTTGTCAAGAAGGAAATTCTTAAATTGCTTGATGTACGTATCATCTACCCTATCTCTGATAGCAAGTGGGTGAGTCCGGTTCAAGTAGTTCCGAAGAAGGGAGGAATGACGGTCATCACCAACAAGAATAACGAACTCATTCCTACCCGAACCGTAACGGGATGGCGGATGTGCATAGACTACCGCAAGCTTAACAACGCGACGAGGAAGGATCACTTCCCACTACCCTTTATCGATCAAATGCTTGAAAGGTTAGCGCAACATTTGCACTTTTGCTATCTTGACGGTTATAGTGGTTTCTTTCAGATTCCGATACACCCGGATGATCAAGAGACGACCACATTCACGTGCCTGTGGGGTACGTTCGCTTATAGGAGGATGCCGTTCGGGCTTTGCAACACCCCAACCACCTTTCAAAGGTGCATGATGGCCATCTTCTCCGAATACATTGAGGAAATTATGGAGGTCTTCATGGATGACTTCTCCGTATACGGTTCCTCTTTTGACAATTGCCTTTCTAACCTTTATCTTGTATTACAAAGGTGTGAAGACACTAACCTAGTTCTTAATTGGGAGAAGTGTCAATTTATGGTAAAGGAAGGAATTGTACTAGGACACTTAATCTCTAGTAGAGGAATAGAGGTAGATAAAGCGAAAATAGAGACTATAGAGAAGCTTCCTCCCCCAACTTCGGTGAAAGGGATAAGAAGTTTCCTAGGACATGCTGGATTCTATAGACGCTTCATTAAGGATTTCTCTAAATTATCAAAATCGCTAACTAATCTATTGATGAAGGATGCAGTTTTTGAGTTTTCGCAGGAATGCTTGGACGCGTTTAACATGATTCTGGAAGCTCTAATTTCAGCACCTATTATCCAACCTCCGGATTGGAACCTTCCCTTTGAGGTTATGTGCGATGCTAGTGACGTAGCTATAGGAGCTGTTCTTGGACAAAGAAAGGAAGGGCAAACCCATGCCATATACTATGCTAGCAAAACGCTAGATGAAGCGCAGCTCAACTACGCCACTACGGAAAAGGAATTTTTAGCCATTGTTTATGCTATTGACAAATTTCGCTCTTATCTTGTAGGTGCAAAGGTGATTGTCTACACGGATCATGCTGCGATCCGGTACCTCCTTGCAAAGAAGGATGCGAAGCCAAGGCTAATTAGATGGATTCTTCTCCTACAAGAATTCGATCTAGAGATCCACGACAAGAAGGGTTCGGAAATTCTGTTGCGGATCATTTGAGTCGCCTAACACATCTAGAGGACGACCACTTACCTATAGATGACTCCTTCCCGGACGAACACCTACACATTATAGAGGAGTGCATCGATGTGATCTCCAAAGGTAATGAACCATGGTTTGCTGATTTTGTTAACTATTTGGTTTGTCAGGAGATACCGCCCTGATTATCCTACGCACAAAGAAAGAAGTTCTTTAAGGATGTCCGGGAATACTTTTGGAATGAACCTCTCCTCTTTAAAAGAGGTCCGGATGGCATTATTCGGCGATGTGTGCCGGAAGATGAGATGCAAAGTGTCATCCGCCATTGTCATTCACTACCTTGTGGAGGACACGCTAGTTCGAACAAGACTAGCGCTAAGGTATTGCAATTTGGATTCTTTTGGCCTACTTTATTTAGAGATGTGCAATCCTTTGTTTCCTGCTGCGATGCTTGTCAAAGAATAGGAAATATCTCTAGGAGGAATGAGATGCCTCTCAATAACATCCAAGAGGTGGGGATTTTCGACGTTTGGGGAGTTGACTTTATGGGACCGTTCCCATCATCTTGTGGAAACCAATACATACTCTTGGCGGTGGATTACGTTTCTAGATGGGTGGAAGCAATTGCCTCTTCCACCAATGATGCCATGGTGGTGGTTAAGTTCTTTAACAAGACCATCTTCCCACGATTCGGGACACCAAGGACTATCATTAGTGATGGAGGTTCTCACTTTATCGCCCGGCGCTTTGAAGCTCTTCTAGCTAAGTATGGGGTTACTCACAAGATCGCCACCCCTTATCATCCACAAACTAGTGGACAAGTTGAGATCTCAAACCGGGAGATCAAAGGAATCCTAGAGAAGACGGTTTCAAGGACTAGGAAGGATTGGTCCTTGAAGCTTGATGATGCATTATGGGCATACCGGACTGCGTACAAGACTCCCATAGGAACCACACCATACAACCTTGTGTATGGGAAGTCTTGTCACTTACCGGTAGAGTTAGAGCATAAGGCGTTTTGGGCCATCAAGTGGTTGAATTTCAGCATGAAGGAAGCGGGAGAGAAACGTCTCTTGAACCTTAATGAGCTTGAAGAACTTCGCTTGAACGCCTATGAGAACGCCAAGATCTATAAGGAGAGAGCAAAGCGTTGGCATGATAAACATATCATTCCAAAGGACTTCAAAGAAGGAGATCAAGTTCTCCTCTTCAATTCAAGGCTTCGTCTCTTTCCAGGTAAGCTTAAATCTCGTTGGACCGGACCTTTTCTAATCAAACGTATTTTTCCCCATGGCGCAGTTGACGTATGGGGTGAAGCGGGCGGAAGCTTTAAGGTGAACGGTCAACGACTCAAGAAGTATACGCCGGAACTCCAAGCTGAAAAGTTCGCGCCCACCACACTCGAATAAGTGCGAATTTGGTCTAGCTACGGACCTTAAACAAAGCGCTTTTGGCACGTTTCCGGATCAGCCGGACATAGCTTCTGATGTGCCTAGACGTTCTCCACGCCCCGCCAAAGCTTCAGGTTCATCTTGCTCGGCTCCTGGTGCTGGTGGTACAGCCAGGCTGGCTGTACCACCCCAGATCAGTATAAGGGTGCTGGTGCTGGTGGTGTGTGCTGATCCGGAAACGTGCCCAAATCCTGCTCGGCTCCTCCTCCTCCCTCGTACTGATCTCTCATCTCCTCCTCCTCAACTACAGGTGGTGGTGGGACATATGGAGGAGCTGCAATCCTGTTCGCATGCATAGTAGCGAACGTCTCCTTCCAATTATGGCGTCCAACCACAATGGAATACTCCGGGAGCCACTCAATGCCCCTCCCCGTCCTGCTCTCCCATGGCATAGCTGCATAAGGTGGACCTCTATGGGTAGGGAAGATGAGACCTCTAGTCATGAAGGCCTGAAGTCCTAGGGGTACGGCAGGAATACGTGTACATGCAGAAAAATCTACCCCTAACATCCTAGCAAGGTGGGTGACTATCGCACCATATTCAATGTTGCCAGCCCTCTTGTTCTTTAGCTTGCTCATGGTAGCAGCTAAGAGGGTGGCGCAGTCAGCAGGGCGTCCATATAGCATGGAGTACAGAAGAAAGAGCTCATCCGTCTTGATCTTCTGAGGTGTCTCCGTCCTAGGGAAGAGACACTCAGAAAGTACCTGGTGAGCAATCTTCAAGGCTAAGTGATACATCAACTTAGCCTTGGTATCAGCTGGTTGCCAGCGGTCCTCGCTGGCATAAATCATGGCTACCTCCTCCCAAAAATCCTTGGCGTAAACGCCGCTGGGGAAATGACCATTGAAGGTCTCCTGGAACCCAAAGAAGTTTCCAAACTCCCGGATGGAGAAATCATAGTTTCTTTCCATCAGACGGAAAGAAACTGTCCTATCAACATGGCTGTGCTCAAAAGACGTCACAACCTCTCTAGTAATCTCCTCGTAAGCGTCCTCTCGGATAGCCGAAAAGACGATAAGACCGGCTCTATCTAAGAGCCAAGTAAGGTCATCCACGATATGAAAAGGAGCTAAATCCTCTAACAGTAGGTACCTAGGGCCTATAACAGCTCTCTTATGGATCCTCTCTAAGGCGTCGAGATGATCCTCGTGAATGGTGGGTACCCTAGGGCTAGGAGGTGATGATGATGAAGGTGATGATGAAGGTGAAGCGGAGGAAGGTGGTGGTGCTCTAGAGGATGAAGAGGAAGAGGGGTTACCCTTCCTCTTTTTATTCTTATCCTTCTCCTTGTTCTTATCCTTATTTCTCCCAGAAACTCTCCTCACAAAATCCATTATTGTTGAAAGCCACGGTCTTTTCTTGGTGTTCCACGGCCGTGGAAATTACAAAGACCGTGGTTCGTCTCGACTTTTCTCAAAACTCAGCAATCAACAGCCAAACTCAGCAATCAAGCAGTCCTAGACTAATTCCTTCCAATTTCAATCAGTTCTCCTATAAATGCTAGCAAAAACGAAGCCGAATTGACAAAGAAAGAGAAGAGCGGAAAAAACCTAGGTTTCGGATTTTAAAATCCGAATTCTGCGTTCCTGGGTGATTTGCCGCTCGATTTGTTACTTGGATCTCGTTGGTGATCGGATTTTCTTTAGTTTGGGTCAAAGAATCGTTGAAAACGATTAACGAATGAGGATTTGAGGGTAGAGGCGTGATTTCGGAGAAGAGGGCGTGGAATTGGGTTTTGTGGTGTGTTTTTGTGAAGAACGTGGTTTATATAGTGGCCGACAAAATTTTTGAAAACCACGGTCTATCGGGGGGTTCCATGGCCGTGGAATTGTACGGAACCGTGGTTTTTGTGATTTTTCAAAGGCTTTTGGAAATTAAAGTCTGTAAGGGTTCCACGACCGTGGTTTAGGCCGTGGCACTTTCTGTAATGCTCCAAAGTCCAAGTTTCATCACTTTTCTTCAAAATTACTCTTCCCCTTTCCTTTTCCACTGTTCCTACATCCAAAATTACTCTTGTACGCAGTCCGGTACGCCCATAATGCATCATCAAGCTTCATGGACCAATCCTTCCTAGTCCTTGAAACCGTCTTCTCTAGGATTCCTTTGATCTCCCGATTTGAGATCTCAACTTGTCCACTAGTTTGTTGATGATAAGGGGTGGCGATCTTGTGAGTAACCCCATACTTAGCTGGAAGAGCTTCAAAGCACCGGGCGATGAAGTGAGAACCTCCATCACTAATGATAGTCCTTGGTGTCCCGAATCGTGGGAAGATGGTCTTGTTAAAGAACTTAACCACCACCATGGCATCATTGGTGGGAGAGGCAATTGCTTCCACCCATCTAGAAACGTAATCCACCGCCAAGAGTATGTATTGGTTTCCACAAGATGATGGGAACGGTCCCATAAAGTCAACTCCCCAAACGTCGAAAATCTCCACCTCTTGGATGTTATTGAGAGGCATCTCATTCCTCCTAGAGATATTTCCTGTTCTTTGACAAGCATCGCAGCAGGAAACAAAGGATTGCACATCTCTAAATAAAGTAGGCCAAAAGAATCCAGATTGCAATACCTTAGCGCTAGTCTTGTTCGAACTAGCGTGTCCTCCACAAGGTAGTGAATGACAATGGCGGATGACACTTTGCATCTCATCTTCCGGCACACATCGCCGAATAATGCCATCCGGACATCTTTTAAAGAGGAGAGGTTCATTCCAAAAGTATTCTCGGACATCCTTAAAGAACTTCTTTCTTTGTGCGTAGGATAATCCGGGCGGTATCTCCTGACAAACCAAATAGTTAACAAAATCAGCAAACCATGGTTCGTTACCTTTGGAGATCACATCGATGCACTCCTCTATAATGTGTAGGTGTTCGTCCGGGAAGGAGTCATCTATAGGTAAGTGGTCGTCCTCTAGATGTGTTAGGCGACTCAAATGATCCGCAACAGAATTTTCCGAACCCTTCTTGTCGCGGATCTCTAGATCTAATTCTTGTAGGAGAAGAATCCATCTAATTAGCCTTGGCTTCGCATCCTTCTTTGCAAGGAGGTACCGGATCGCAGCATGATCCGTGTAGACAATCACCTTTGCACCTACAAGATAAGAGCGAAATTTGTCAATAGCATAAACAATGGCTAAAAATTCCTTTTCCGTAGTGGCGTAGTTGAGCTGCGCTTCATCTAGCGTCTTGCTAGCATAGTATATGGCATGGGTTTGCCCTTCCTTTCTTTGTCCAAGAACAGCTCCTATAGCTACGTCACTAGCATCGCACATAACCTCAAAGGGAAGGTTCCAATCCAGAGGTTGGATAATAGGTGCTGAAATTAGAGCTTCCCGAATCATGTTAAACGCGTCCAAGCATTCCTGCGAAAACTCAAAAACTGCATCCTTCATCAATAGATTAGTTAGCGGTTCTGATATTTTAGAGAAATCCTGAATGAAGCGTCTATAGAATCCAGCATGTCCTAGAAAACTTCTTATCCCTTTCACCGAAGTTGGGGGAGGAAGCTTCTCTATAGTCTCTATTTTCGCTTTATGTACCTCTATCCCTCTACTAGAGATTAAGTGTCCTAGTACAATTCCTTCCTTTACCATAAATTGACACTTCTCCCAATTAAGAACTAGGTTAGTGTCTTCACACCTTTGTAATACAAGCGAAAGGTTAGAAAGGCAATTGTCAAAAGAGGAACCGTATACGGAGAAGTCATCCATGAAGACCTCCATGATTTCCTCAATGTATTCGGAGAAGATGGCCATCATGCACCTTTGAAAGGTGGCTGGGGCGTTGCAAAGCCCGTACGGCATCCTCCTATAAGCGAACGTACCCCACGGGCACGTGAATGTGGTCTTCTCTTGATCATCCGGGTGTATCGGAATCTGAAAGAAACCACTATAACCGTCAAGATAGCAAAAGTGCGAATGTTGCGCTAACCTTTCAAGCATTTGATCGATGAAGGGTAGTGGGAAGTGATCCTTCCTCGTCGCGTTGTTAAGCTTGCGGTAGTCTATGCACATCCGCCATCCCGTTACGGTTCGGGTAGGAATGAATTCGTTATTCTTGTTGGTGATGACCGTCATTCCTCCCTTCTTCATAACTACTTGAACTGGACTCACCCACTTGCTATCGGAGATAGGGTAGATGATACCTGCATCAAGCAATTTAAGAATTTCCTTCTTGACAACCTCCTTCATGGTCGGATTCAACCGCCTTTGAGGTTGTCTTGAAGTCCTAATGTCCTCTTCCATTAATATTTTATGCATGCATAGGGAAGGTTTGATTCCTACTAAGTCCTCAATAGTATATCCTAAAGCTTTTCTATGTTTCCTAAGGACAACCATGAGCTTATTATGTTCATCTATGCTTAGATCGGAACTAACAATAACCGGAAAGGTAAAATTAGGTCCTAGAAAAGCGTACCTTAGATGAGTAGGAAGTGGCTTTAGTTCCATCGCTTTCGGAGCTTCCAATGATTCTTGAGGAGCATCCGATGCCTCCTTAGAAGTGTCTAAGGGTGTAGAAGGTGTGGGAGAAGAATCAAAAGAAGTTGAAGAAGTGGCACGATCACCCTCTTCCACGGCCAAAATCACGGTTTCCTTGCATCCTCCACGACCGTGGTTTAGGGCGTGGAATGTGGTTACGGGTGCTCTGTTTCCTCCACGACCGTGTAACCCTCTGGACTGAGCCACGCTCTGGGTGGTGAAATCCACGGCCGTGGAATATAGTGTATGGCCGTGGATTCTCACGTTTTCTGCTTCGTCGTGGAGTTTCTCAAACTCCTCTTCACACACTTCTTCTTGTGCTTCTAAGGCTTCAATTGCCTCATTGCACTCCTCTTCTTCCCCTACATTCATTAGACTCATAGTAATAACCTTTTGTAAAGGATCTTTGAAGAGAATAGCACTTACCTCCTCTCTAGACAACCCTTCCTCATCTTGGATATTGAATATATCCTCATCAAAGATTGGCTCCTTCACTAGAGTGGAAAGAACGAACTCTACCTTCTCTTTTCCTATGTCAAAGGCGAGTCTAGCATTCTTGCAATCGACTATGCAGCCGGAAGTTGCAAGAAACGGTCTTCCGAGTATGATCGGGACCGGACTATCTGCAGGAATGTGAAGCACAACAAAATCAATGGGAACAAAGAATTTACCTAGCTTGATTGGGACGTCTTCTACAATGCCGACGGGACAAGTAATGGATCGATCCGCCATGTACAACGTCATCTTTACTGGTTTAGGGTCGCCTAAACCGATCTTCCTACACAATGCAAGTGGTATGATGCTCACACTTGCTCCCAAGTCACATAATGCATCATATGTGACATCTCCCACTCCTATGGAAATACAAAATGACCCCGGATCCTTTAGCTTTGGGGGCATTTTCTCCTTCATGGTCTTGATGAGATCCGAAGAATCCGAACTCATCTTAACCTATCCAAAATCCTCCAACTTTCTCTTGTTAGAGAGGATTTCCTTTAAGAAGTTGCCATAAGCCGGCATACCTACAATAGCATCAATGAAAGGTATATTAATATGCAGCTTGCTCATGAGTTTTATAAACTTACCAAATTGTTTATCTAGGCGCGCTCTCGCTCTAGATTGAGGGAATGGTAGGGGAGGTTTGTAAGCCGGAGGAGGAACGTAGGCATCTTCCTTCTCCTTCCCCTTCTCTTTGTCTTTCTCAATGGAGACTTCAACAAACTTAGGCTGCGGATCGGTGGTAGTCACTCCGCTCCTAGTTGTGATTGCCATCACCTTCCCCTTTGGGCTGTCCTCCTTTTTTCCTGGAAGTTTCCCTTGATTCCTAGGAACTTCCTCCGCTTGGCTGAATATTTGGTTTTCTAAAACCTTTTGGGCTTTATCAACCTTAGAAATTTGATCATCAACCTTAATGATGCGGTTCTCCAAACCTTGAAGATTTCCCAAAATCGTTTCCAACATGGGATCGGGCTTCTCCTTCCCCGAAGTGTTTCCTCCATTAGATATTTGCCCCTGGCTTTTCAAAGGAGTAGAGGAAGAGGAAGGTGGAGTTAGTGAATTTGAATTGGAAAGATAAGAGTTACCGGAGTTTTGTTGATTGGAGCGCCAATTGTTGTTGTTTGAACCCCTATTGTTGTTCCAATTATTGTTCCGGTTGCCGGTTGTTGTTCCGGTTATTGTTGTTGTTGCGGTTTGTATTCTCACCACCGTTGTTGTTGTTGCCCAAGTAGCCAACATCTTTTCCTTGTTGCTTTGGAAAGTTGGTCTTGATAGCTTCCTTCAACTCTTTAATATCATTGTTGAGGGAGAAAATTTGATTTTGAGCTTCATGTGTGAGCTTTGCTCCTTGCTCCACACGATTTCCCTCTACCTTCCGGTGAGAATACTTCTCTATGACCCTTGCTTGCTTCTCAATGAAGTCCCAAGCGTCATCTTCCCTCATGTCCATGAATGTACCACATGAGAGGGATTGGAGCTTGAATTGTGTCTCCACATCCAGCCCCTTATAGTATATCTCCAAAAGTGCGAGTTTGGATATGCCATGATGAGGGCAATCCAAGAGCAAATCCTGAAACCTTTCCCAAGATTGAAATAAACTTTCGTTAGATCTCATGGAAAATGCATTAATCTTACCTCTAAGTTTCGCCGTTTTGGATGGCGGAAAGAACTTAGTGAGGAACTCCGCGGAAAGGTCTTCCCACGTGTCTAGTTTCCCACTAGGAAGAGCTTGATACCAAGACAATGCTTTCCCCTTCAAGGAGAAGAAGAAAGGCTTGAGCTTATAGTTGTTGGTAGTCGCGTTCTTCGGCCTCATTGTCTCCATCATACACTCAAAAGTTTTGTAAGTGTTGGTGTGGAGATTCAGCGCTTGTCCCGCCAAATTGGTTTTGGCGAACAAGAGTAATAACCTGCGGGTTGAAGCTAAACCCTTGTACATCATCAGCATCAAAGTTCACACCTAAACGGCGTGGTTGCTGCGTTGGATCCATCCTTTGGCCAAGAGTTCTTGGCTCTTCATCCACACGTTCGATCCTTGCATTCCTAGGTGGAACACGGCGATTCGCAGCTGCTCGTGGATGGAATGGATTCACATTGATCGTGGGATCAATTTCCTCTAGCGGTGGCATGGAGGAGTCGCTATCCTCATTGGATTAGTTGGCTCTAACCGATCTTCCCGGTCTCCTCCTTTTCTTTTTCTCCTTAAAGTTGTTTATCTCCAACCTCATTTGGAACATCATGCCCGTTAGATCGTCGACCTTCATTTGGTGACGATCCGTCTCTTCTCTACGTGTCTTCTCACTCCATTGGAGTTGAGCTTCTTTCTCCGCTAACTCCGATTGAAGATCACGTTCGTTTTCTTCAGCCATTTTCTTTTCCTTACGCTTTTGTCTTAAAGTCCTCTCAAGCTCTTGATCAAGAGGTAAGAGGTCTTTGGTGTTCCTAGACCTGCGCATACACTCAAAGAGATATCAAATAACAAGGGAAGAGCTCCCAAGCTTGACAACCGAAAACCGAATTCGGCCTAGACCAAATCCCCGACAACGGCGCCAAAAACTTGTTCGCCACTTAGCGTGCGTGCAAATAAGCTTTAATTATAAAACTAGAAATCAAGCAAGCGAACCCGCAGTGTACGGATCGATATAGTTGAGCAAGAATTTCAGAGTATCGAACACAGGGATTTGGGGGGAACAAATTCAATTATAGGTTATCAAGCGAGTAAATATAAGAGCTTTTCAAATTATTGGGAAAACAACAACCCTAAAGATCCGGGAATCCAGCTGTGGCAATCGATTCAAGATATACTAAAGATATAAGGACAGGGTTGAGATATGCAAAGGTATACAAATGTCAGGTAATCGTACGGTGAAGTTCCAAAAACCTTATGTGATCCACCTAAAAGACACTCTCTATAAAGGTTGTTGAGGCTTCAGTATAGAAAGGTTCTAAAGGTAAATATTAACGTCAAATACCCAAACTTATAATCCAAGGATCAAGACTAACTAAACCGATTAAGGTTGTGACACTCACAATTGAGGTAGAGGTTGTTGAGGCTTCACTACCACCTAGAAAAGGCAAGCCAAGACTAAGTTAAAGCAAATCTTTAACTTTGGATTAAAGTAAAAGCAAGTTCGTAAACTGACACAAAATTACGGGTAGTTCTTGAGTTCCACGGCCGTTGAAGCTCAAGAACAGACCGTGGATTAGGTTCGTCGGCGATTCTCTCTAACTCTCAGGGTCCAATCTGTTTACGATCGATCTATCATCATCTAAGCCACAACTATCAACCCTTCACCTTAGAATTGTTAAAGGGTTTTAGCCAACAATAGTCATATTGATATCAAGTTCAAGGGTTAAGAGAATGAAAGATGAAAACTTCCGAAAACTTTCTATAACTTTAAAGTCAATCTCAAATCCACAAATCAAGAACAATAACGGTAATAGATTTGGAATGATGCAAACAGTCACGAATCTTAGATAAGAAAGAAGAACGGGATGTCAATCCGTCTCCTAAATCAAACCTAAACGAGAAGCGAAATCTTCTCACGAACAATCTTCCAAATCTTCAACTCTTCCGTCAATCCGGAAATCTCAATGATAGAACGCAATTCTCTCAATCGCAATCTCCGCAAGATGTGAAATTAGGGCAATTCCAAGGTGTAAGCGGAAATGCGTCTAAGCGTAAGCAAAGGTGACGGAATCTCTCTTCGTCCTTCCTTTTATAGTGTAAGATAAAATATAAGCCCGGCCCAATTGCGTAGAAGATCATGGCTTAAAGTGTGGCGAAAAAGATCGTCAAGATCACGGTCGTGGAAGGGTTCCACGGCCGTAATTTAGAGCGTGGAAGTTGTCACGGTTTGACACAACTCTTCCACGGCCGTAGAAGTTGCTGGAATGAACCACGCTTCCCTTGCCAAGGTTCCACGGCCGTGGACTTGAACGTGGAATTTAGTACGGCCGTATTTTAGAGCGTGGTTTAGGGCAAGAATGTGATTCTTCCTTTCCTCGTGCTATTCTTCAAGTTAGCACCTCCTTAGCTCCAAGGAATGTCCTCAATTCATGGACATGCTCCATCAAACTCCATTCTCGCTCAATCCATTCGAAAATAGCTCTTAATTGCCTACAATCAACATAAAGCTTGTGTAGATCTCTATATCGACATTATAGACAAACTAGCTCACAAATGCATCAATGCTTAATCAATGACTATCAATATGGATGAAATATACTTAGAAAACGTGCCTAAAACATTACAATATTTCATGCTAACAAATAACCCCATCCTTGCCACTTGCTTGTCCCTAAGCAAGGTCTTTCAAAAGCTTTAAAACACAAGTTAGGATGAAATATGTGTACCTTCTCAAAGCAAAACTTCTTACACAATGTTTGTGTAGGAAGATCGGTTTAGGCGACCCTAAACCGGTGAAGATGACGTTGTACATGGCGGATCGATCCATCACTCGTCCCGTCGGCATTGTAGAAGACGTCCCAGTCAAGCTAGGTAAATTCTTTGTTCCCATTGATTTTGTTGTGCTTGACATTCCTGCAGATAGTCCGGTCCCGATCATACTCGGAAGACCGTTTCTTGCAATTTCCGGCTGCATAGTCGATTGCAAGAATGCTAGACTCGCCTTTGACATAGGAGAAGAGAAGGTAGAGTTCGTTCTTTCCACTCTAGTGAAGGAGCCAATCTTTGATGAGGATATATTCAATATCCAAGATGAAGAAGGGTTGTCTAGAGAGGAGGTAAGTGCTATTCTCTTCAAAGATCCTTTACAAAAGGTTATTACTATGAGTCTAATGAATGTAGGGGAAGAAGAGGAGTGCAATGAGGCAATTGAAGCCTTAGAAGCACAAGAAGAAGTGTGTGAAGAGGAGTTTGAGAAACTCCACGACGAAGCAGAAAACGTGAGAATCCACGGCCATACTCTATATTCCACGGCCGTGGATTTCACCACCCAAAGCGTGGCTCAGTCCAGAGGGTTACACGGTCGTGGAGGAAACAGACACCCGTAACCACATTCCACGCCCTAAACCACGGTCGTGGAGGATGCAGGGAAACCGTGATTTTGGCCGTGGAAGAGGGTGATCGTGCCACTTCTTCAACTTCTTTTGATTCTTCTCCCACACCTTCTACACCCTTAGACACTTCTAAGGAGGCATCGGATGCTCCTCAAGAATCATTGGAAGCTCCGAAAGCGATGGAACTAAAGCCACTTCCTACTCATCTAAGGTACGCTTTTCTAGGACCTAATTTTACCTTTCCGGTTATTATTAGTTCCGATCTAAGCATAGATGAACATAATAAGCTCATGGTTGTCCTTAGGAAACATAGAAAAGCTTTAGGATATACTATTGAGGACTTAGTATGAATCAAACCTTCCCTATGCATGCATAAAATATTAATGGAAGAGGACTTTGGGACTTCAAGACAACCTCAAAGGCGGTTGAATCTGACCATGAAGGAGGTTGTCAAGAAGGAAATTCTTAAATTGCTTGATGCAGGTATCATCTACCCTATCTCCGATAGCAAGTAGGTGAGTCCAGTTCAAGTAGTTCCGAAGAAGGGAGGAATGACGGTCATCACCAACAAGAATAACAAACACATTCCTACCCGAACCGTAACGGAATGGCGGATGTGCATAGACTACCGCAAGCTTAACAACGCGACGAGGAAGGATCACTTCCCACTACCCTTCATCGATTAAATGCTTGAAAGGTTAGCGCAACATTCGCACTTTTGCTATCTTGACAGTTATAGTGGTTTCTTTCAGATTCCGATACACCCGGATGATCAAGAGAAGACCACATTCACGTGCCCGTGGGGTACGTTCGCTTATAGGAGGATGCCGTTCGGGCTTTGCAACGCCCCAGCCACCTTTCAAAGGTGCATGATGGCCATCTTCTCCGAATACATTGAGGAAATCATGGAGGTCTTCATGGATGACTTCTCTGTATACGGTTCCTCTTTTGACAATTGCCTTTCTAAACTTTCTCTTGTATTACAAAGGTGTGAAGACACTAACCTAGTTCTTAATTGGGAGAAGTGTCAATTTATGGTAAAGGAAGGAATTGTACTAGGACACTTAATCTCTAGTAGAGGGATAGAGGTAGATAAAGCGAAAATAGAGACTATAGAGAAGCTTCCTCCCCCAACTTCGGTGAAAGGGATAAGAAGTTTCCTAGGACATGCTGGATTCTATAGACGCTTCATTAAGGATTTCTCTAAAATATCAAAACCGCTAACTAATCTATTGATGAAGGATGTAGTTTTTGAGTTTTCGCAGGAATGCTTGGGCGCGTTTAACATGATTCGGGAAGCTCTAATTTCAGCACCTATTATCCAACCTCCGGATTGGAACCTTCCCTTTGAGGTTATGTGCGATGCTAGTGACGTAGCTATAGGAGCTGTTCTTGGACAAAGAAAGGAAGGGCGAACCCATGCCATATACTATGCTAGCAAGACGCTAGATGAAGTGCAGCTCAACTACGCCACTACGGAAAAGGAATTTTTAGCCATTGTTTATGCTATTGACAAATTTCGCTCTTATCTTGTAGGTGCAAAGGTGATTGTCTACACGGATCATGCTGCGATCCGGTACCTCCTTGCAAAGAAGGATGCGAAGCCAAGGCAAATTAGATGGATTCTTCTCCTACAAGAATTCGATCTAGAGATCCGCGACAAGAAGGGTTCGGAAAATTCTGTTGCGGATCATTTGAGTCGCCTAACACATCTAGAGGACGACCACTTACCTATAGATGGCTCCTTCCCGGAGGAACACCTACACATTATAGAGGAGTGCATCGATGTGATCTCCAAAGGTAACGAACCATGGTTTGCTGATTTTGTTAACTATTTGGTTTGTCAGGAGATACCGCCCGGATTATCCTACGCACAAAGAAAGAAGTTCTTTAAGGATGTCCGGGAATACTTTTGGAATGAACCTCTCCTCTTTAAAAGAGGTCCGGATGGCATTATTCGGCGATGTGTGCCGGAAGATGAGATGCAAAGTGTCATCCGCCATTGTCATTCACTACCTTGTGGAGGACACGCTAGTTCGAACAAGACTAGCGCTAAGGTATTGCAATCTGGATTCTTTTGGCCTACTTTATTTAGAGATGTGCAATCCTTTGTTTCCTGCTGCGATGCTTGTCAAAGAACAAGAAATATCTCTAGGAGGAATGAGATGCCTCTCAATAACATCCAAGAGGTGGAGATTTTCGACGTTTGGGGAGTTGACTTTATGGGACCGTTCCCATCATATTGTGGAAACCAATACATACTCTTGGCGGTGGATTACGTTTCTAGATGGGTGGAAGCAATTGCCTCTCCCACCAATGATGCCATGGTGGTGGTTAAGTTCTTTAACAAGACCATTTTCCCACGATTCAGGACACCAAAGACTATCATTAGTGATGGAGGTTCTCACTTCATCGCCCGGCGCTTTGAAGCTCTTCCAGCTAAGTATGGGGTTACTCACAAGATCGCCACCCCTTATCATCCACAAACTAGTGGACAAGTTGAGATCTCAAACCGGGAGATCAAAGGAATCCTAGAGAAGACGGTTTCAAGGACTAGGAAGGATTGGTCCTTGAAGCTTGATGATGGATTATGGGCGTACCGGACTGCGTACAAGACTCCCATAGGAACCACACCATACAACCTTGTGTATGGGAAGTCTTGTCACTTACCGGTAGAGTTAGAGCATAAGGCGTTTTGGGCCATCAAGTGGTTGAATTTCAGCATGAAGGAAGCGGGAGAGAAGCGTCTCTTGAACCTTAATGAGCTTGAAGAACTTCACTTGAACGCCTATGAGAACGCCAAGATCTATAAGGAGAGAGCAAAGCGTTGGCATGATAAGCATATCATTCCAAAGGACTTCGAAGAAGGAGATCAAGTTCTCCTCTTCAATTCAAGGCTTCGTCTCTTTCTAGGTAAGCTTAAATCTCGTTGGACCGGACCTTTTCTAATCAAACGTATTTTTCCCATGGCGCAGTTGAAGTATGGCGTGAAGCGGGCGGAAGCTTTAAGGTGAACGGTCAACGACTCAAGAAGTATACGCCGGAACTCCAAGCTGAAGAGTTCGCGCCCACCGCACTCGAATAAGTGCGAATTTGGTCTAGCTACGGACCTTAAACAAAGCGCTTCTTAGGAGGCAACCCATGGTATTGCATTTACGTTTTTGTTTTCGATTCATAGTTTAGCTTAGTTTAGACGTTTTTGCTTTATTTTGCCTTCGATTCCTTCCGGTATGTTCGTATTTTTGGATGTAGGAACAGTGGAAAATGAAAGGGGAAGAGTAATTTTGAAGAAAAGTGACGAAACTTGGACTTTGGAGCATTACAGAAAGTTCCACGGCCTAAACCACGGTCGTGGAACCCTTATAGACCGTAATTTCCAAAAGCCTTTGAAAAATCACAAAAACCACGGTTCCGTACAATTCCACGGCTGTGGAAACCCCCGATAGACGGTGGTTTTCAAAAATTTTGCCAGCCACTATATAAACCACATTCTTCACAAAAACACACCACAAAACCCAATTCCACGCCCTCTTCGCCGAAATCACGCCTCTACCCTCAAATCCTCATTCGTTAATCGATTTGAACGATTCTTCGACCCAAACTGAAGCAAATCCGATCACCAACGAGATCCAAGCAACAAATCGAGCGGCAAATCACCAAGGAACGCAGAATTCGGATTTTAAACTCCGAAACCTAGGTTTTTCCGCTCTTCTCTTTCTTTGTCAATTTGGCTTCGTTTTTGCTAGCATTTATAGAAGAACTGATTGAAATTGGAAGGAATTAGTCTAGAACTGCTTGATTGCTGAGTTTGGCTGTTGATTGCTGAGTTTTGAGAAAAGTCGAGACGAACCACGGTCTTTGTAATTTCCACGGCCGTGGAACACCAAGAACAGACCGTGGTTTTCAACAGTAATGGATTTTGTGAGGAGAGTTTCTGGGAGAAATAAGGATAAGAACAAGGAGAAGGATAAGAATAAAAAGAGGAAGGGTAACCCCTCTTCCTCTTCATCCTCTAGAGCACCACCACCTTCCTCCCCTTCACCTCCATCATCACCTTTATCACCATCACCTCCTAGCCCTAGGGTACCCACCATTCACGAGGATCATCTCAACGCCTTAGAGAGGATCCATAAGAGAGCTGTTATAGGCCCTAGGTACCTACTGTTAGAGGATTTAGCTCCTTTTTATATCGTGGATGACCTTACTTGGCTCTTAGATAGAGCCGGTCTTATCGTCTTTTCGGCTATCCGAGAGGACGCTTACGAGGAGATTACTAGAGAGGTTGTGACGTCTTTTGAGCACAACCATGTTGATAGGACAGTTTCTTTCTGTCTGATGGAAAGAAACTATGATTTCTCCATCCGGGAGTTTGGAACCTTCTTTGGGTTCCAGGAGACCTTCAATGGTCGTTTCCCAACGGCATTTACGCCAAGGATTTATGGGAGGAGGTAGCCATGATTTATGCCAGCGAGGACCGCTAGCAACCAGCTGATACCAAGGCTAAGTTGATGTATCACTTAGCCTTGAAGATTGCTCACCGGGTACTTTCTGAGTGTCTCTTCCCTAGGATGGAGACACCTCAGAAGATCAAGACGGATGAGCTCTTTCTTCTGTACTCCATGCTATATGGACGCCCTGCTGACTGTGCCACCCTCTTAACTGCTACCATGAGCAAGCTAAAGAACAAGAGGGCTGGCAACATTGGATATGGTGGGATAGTCACCCACCTTGCTAGGATGTTAGGGGTAGATTTTTCTACATGTACACGTATTCCTGCCGTACCCCTAGGACTTCACGCCTTCATGACTAGAGGTCTCATCTTCCCTACCCATAGAGGTCCACCTTATGCAGCTATACCATGGGAGAGCAGGACGGGGAGGGGCATTGAGTGGCTCCCGGATTATTCCATTATGGCTGGACGCCATTATTGGAAGGAGACGTTCGCTGCTATGCATGCGAACAAGATTGCAACTCCTCCATATGTCCCACCACCACCTGTAGTTGAGGAGGAGGAGATGAGAGATCAGTATGAGGGAGGAGGAGAGCCGAGCAGGATTTTGGCACGTTTCCGGATCAGCCGGACATAGCTTCTGATGTGCATAGACGTTCTCCACGCACCGCCAGAGCTTTAGGTTCATCTTCTCGCCGCGCCAGCGTGAGCGAGAGACCCACTTGGATGGAGACCCCTCCTGCATGGTACGGAGCTCCACCTCCATGGTCTACTCAGGCACCACCAGCACCAGCACCAGCACCGTCAGATGCACCGGGGTGGTACAGCCAGGGTCCAGGTTGGTATGAACAGATGCCAGAGTGGGCTACCAGCCTTTCTGATAGGGTGGGAGCTTTGGAGATCCGAGCTGATGCTAGGGATGGACGCATGGATGACCTCGACCATATGATGAGAGACGTCTACCGCCAGCAGTTCGGGCGGTACTATGATACTAGCTTCTCTCCATTCCCGCCTCCACCGGCGCCGCAATAACGATGATGATGACCGACATCTTTAGCCACTCCACCGCCATTTTGTGAGTTCTTTTTCTTTCATTCTTTTCTTTTCTTTCTTTTATTTGAACATTAGGGACAATGTTTGTTCCAAGTATGCGGTGGGGTGTGACTAAAAGTTTGTAATAACTCTTACTCACTTTGATTGCTTCTATTGAGACTATCTTGCATGTTCATTATTGATAGGATAAATTATAGTCTATATTTTGGGGTTTGTTTGGACGTTTTATCTTTCATAATCTGCATGTTTGTATGTATATTATGTGATTTTACTACCATTTCATCTACCTTTGCGAGAATCGAGGTCTACACCTAGTTTTGTTGTAATCGTAGGTAAAATGGCACGTTTTGCATCAAAAAGGAGCAAAAGGAGTCATGAGTCATTGGAGCTACATTGAGGAGCAAAAGGAACCATCCAGGAAGCATAACCATGGATTAAAGATTCACTTTGGACCAGTTTTGAGAGATTTCACATTCAGTTGTGAGTCACCTCGGTTGACCACAGATTCACCTCGACCGAGGTGATCTAGAGATGCCGACTCGACCGAGGCGAACACCTAGGACGCGGCGAGAATATTTTATTCTTGGCTGAGATCTTTTAAAATTGGAAAGTGATCTTATATTTTTGGGCTTGGCTCCTGGAAGGAAGGAGATATGCAGAATCATATATTTTACCTATATTTATGGGAAAATATCTTTCTAAGATTTATTATCTTTGGAGGGTTATTTTCCTATAAAAAGGGTTGGATTTTCCACAAATCCGACATCCGCTTACAGTTGGAAATCCCGCTTACAGTAGGAAATCACGCAGCAGCAGCAGCCTTCTCCAAGTTGGGAGAGTTGAAGAACCTTTTTGAAGGTTGAAGGAAGATTGAAGTCCATAGCTTTTATAGCTTTATTGAAGGGTTTTGTAAGATTGTCTTCAATTCCCTCAATTGTTGTTTTGTCTTTTTGGATTGCTATCCAAGGAACGCTTTGTTGTGATATTTGATTCAGTTATTGAAGTCTTTTCATTAAATTCTTCTTTGTTCAAATATTCACCTTCTTCCCTTACATTTAATACTTTCATTATGATGATGAGTGGCTAATTTCCTTGTGTGATTCTAGGGTGATTGGCTGAAGGTTGTGGGAAAAACAATGATAGAATAGTCTTAGATTCCAGTAGGATCCTGAAAGTTCGAGTCTTTAACCTTAACCCTAAGCATCTCGCTCGGTTGATGAACATCTCGGCCGGGGTGGAATTCTTCTGACCGAGGTGACTTATTCGACCTAAACTGAGAGTTAAGTGTTAGAGTTTGCCAAATCCTATTCTTATTACACCTTTCCTGGTTCAAAGCAAGCTTAGGATGAGACTTACCCGGTAATTCCTTAGTTTGTGTACCAACGATCATAAGTGTAGGTAATAAAGGTTTATCCTTTATTGGGGTTTGAGTGTGCTTCCATCACATCTTTGTGAGTTAGCCTGAGACTTACCCGGTAAAGGTTGATTCTATTCCCTTAGATGGTGTGTTAGTTTGAGGTTATAGTTCTTTATCTTAATTCCTTGAGACTTACCCGGTAATAGGAGTTACGGTTTAGGATTAGTGAGTAGTGAGACTTACCCGGTGATCTACTCCATTTTAGTAACGCCTTCCCCACGCAAAAATCTCAGCTTTGTCCGTTTATCTATAGATCTTGAGTTGGAACCACAACTAGATGCTTTAATCCCTAGAATTGCATGTTTGCTTTATTGACTTCTTATTCATCTTTGATAGTGTTAATCGCTCTTGTGGTTAGAACTAACGTAGCATACCGTGTTGACTTTGTTTCACCGAGTCCCTGTGATCGACCCCTGGAATTTTCTTGCTTTTACTACGATTGACCCGTACACTGCGGGTTCGCATCCTTGTTTTAAGCTTAAGTCTAGGGTTATAAATTTAAAGCTTGCACACACCGTTTGGAGCGAACAAGTTTTTGGCGCCGTTGCCGGGGACTTGGTCTAGACCGAGCCGGTTGCGGTTTGCTTTCGGGGCACTTGCCCCTGTTGCTACTAACTACTCTTTCTATGAGTTTTGTAGTTTTCAGGATTTCCGATGACTACATTTGATCCAGCCTGGATAGCAAGACAAAGTGCTAGGGCGGACCATTATGAATACTTGGAGGAGAAGTACTCCTTCTATTGGTTCAACAATGAATGGGAAAGAGAAGAGGCCATTCAACATGAACTTGCGATATGGGATGAGAAGAATGTCCCTAAAAACATTTATGAGCAACCTTTTGAAGACTCTCTCGAATCAAGATTGGAGAAGTTGATGAAGAAGGTGGAGGAGCTCAAGGAAAGCACCATATCCTATGCTAAGCCGAAAGAGGAGCATAAGGAAGTGTTGCACGTTCCAAGCATTCCTCTGGTCGGACCGGAAGCTTCTCCTGATGTTTTTGTGGAAGAGGAGGATGTGGAGGATCTCGATCCGACTGTTGAGACCTCGGCCGAGGTGGAAGAGATCTCGACCGAGATGGAAGAAGAATCTGCAAAACCAGAAATGGAAGATGCAGAGAACCTTGGCCAAATTACTGAGATTGTGGTCAAGGTGGAAGAAAGACCAGCAGAACTGAGAGAGATTTCGTGGGTGGATTATCAACCCAACACGAAACTTGTCTCAAGCTTTGGAGAACTTTGCAAGGTACATTCTCCTACTTCATTTGAATTCCCTATTAATATTTCTGAATTTTTCAGGAAGGCACCGGAGAGTTGGAGGTCTCTTCCGAAAGAACCTCCTAAGATCAAGATGAAACCTCTCTTGAAATTGTTGGAGGAAGATGCTCCTTGGATTATAAGGAGTGAAGTTAACAAGCGCTTCACCGCTAAGGCAACGAAGTGTTATTTGTTCAAGTATGGGGTCCCTCGCATGCTCAGGACTCTTTACCATCCCCAAGCTATAGATGGGGAAGCTGCTATAATTCTCGAGAAACTGTTTTCTCGATCAAGGAAAGAATGGGACACGAGGAATGTCCCATTGAAGTGCAGGAAGTCTAGACGAATTCCGGTGAGAATCAAACTGTATAAGCTTGTACGTGGGAGATCTTACCATTTGCCGGTGAAGTTAGGAACCGGAACCTTCTTGGAAGATTTTTACGGATGTGATGAGCACTCCACGACATTCGAAGTGCATTGAGTAATCCCATGCCGTAGGGTCCAGCTAGCGACCTTAAACCAAGCGCTTCTTGGGGGGCAACCCAAGGTATTGCTTTCTTCTCCCTTTTCTAGTTTAGTTTAGATAGTTGCTTTGTTTTTGTTTTCCTCTAGACAACAACCAGGTATTCCAAAAGGAAGGATCACAGTTCAGGAGCTACACTGGAAGAACAAAATTTTGAGAAGTTTAGGAAACGAGCTTTATTGATATACATCTCGGGTACTGTCAGAACACCTCGACCGAGATGTGCTTCGCCAACCGAGATGATCTTATCTAGGAGCTGTTTCTTACTTCTTCATGCAGTTTAACTATGTTCGGTGAGTATCTTGTCCTTAGACTTATTTTGACCCACTGGGACAGTGTGTCCCAAGTATGGGGTGTTTATTGATGTATTCGACATTTATGTGATGTATGACTCTATTGACCGGATATCTATATTTATGCTTCACTTCTGCATTTATATGCTTATCTGAGATTGCATGCATACTTACAGGTTATTTGATTGAGAAAAACGCCGAAACTGAAAAAAAACTGGTTTTAAAAAAAAAATAAAAATTTTTGGACCTCGACCGGGGCAGTTCTGGCCGAATGAGGTGATTCACCTCGGATGACTTAGAACACCTTGACCGAGGTGCGTAACTGAGAGTTTTCGAAAACGATTTTTGTGTTGCTTATGTGGATATGACCTCAGTGAAGATCTTGTTTGCCTACTGGTTTTAAATTCTTTATGTGTTTGAAAGGTTTTATAATATGTTTAAGTTGCTAAATGCTTTGTTTGAAATTATTAGCATGTTTAATACTTTGTTTTTATCCAAATTATGTTGAATTTGAAGGTTGACACCGCAGGTTAAGTTCTCTCACTTTCTTCTTGGAAAAACCAAGGCAATTCATTCTCTTCTTCTTCTTCTTCTTGATCATGCTTAGCCCCTCATATACATTTTGCCTCCCTTTACCTATCCGGGAATTTGGAAGCAAGCGAAGTGGCGAAAGTGAAAGTGAAGTTAAAGTTGAGAAGTGGCTGAAAGTGAAAGTGTTAGAAAGTAATAATAGGTTTGGGGAAGTCAATCATGAAGATGAGTAACTCGGCACCATTCACATAGCCGGGTGTTTGTGTCTTGCCAAAGTCGGATTGAGCGATATTCCTAACGGGTCATGGTATGTGCATCAAGGGTTTGATGCATCTCGAGAAATTGATGATTGCAGATTTCCTAGGCTTCGGTTATTGTGCACCTCTGTCCATGCATACCAAAAAGTAAAGTAAAAGAAAAAAAGTGTGAGATAAGCAAAGCTTATTGGTGGAAGATGTTGCAAGTCAAAGTGAAAGTGAAGTTCATCCTTTTCCCGGATTTTAGCACCACATTACCTTACATACATCCCTACCCTACACGTTTCTTGACCTTTTCTTTTGGGAAGCCCTTGAGACCTTGAGCTTGTTGATTGACTTAGTGGTTTAAACTGGATTATACATGATTAATTTTGATAATTATGACTTATTATGCATTCTATGATTTTATGAAAAGATGAACAACTTTCCTATATTTATAAAATGTTTTGATCATATTGAGTTTTTAAATTCCAGGAAGTACTCTCTTAGAGTGATCTATGATAGTTTCACACCATAAAATGTTTTTGAAAGACTTTTTCATTGATTTTCTTGACTACTAATCCATTCTATCTTGTCTTCTATGTGCGGAACTTGCTTGGGGACAAGCAAGGGCTAAGTATGGGGTATTTTGATAGGATGAATTATAGTCTATATTTTGGGGTTTGTTTGGACGTTTTATCTTTCATAATCTGCATGTTTGTATGTATATTATGTGATTTTACTACCATTTCATCTACCTTTGCGAGAATCGAGGTCTACACCTAGTTTTGTTGTAATCGTAGGTAAAATGGCACGTTTTGCATCAAAAAGGAGCAAAAGGAGTCATGAGTCATTGGAGCTACATTGAGGAGCAAAAGGAACCATCCAGGAAGCATAACCATGGATTAAAGATTCACTTTGGACCAGTTTTGAGAGATTTCACATTCAGTTGTGAGTCACCTCGGTTGACCACAGATTCACCTCGACCGAGGTGATCCAGAGATGCCGACTCGACCGAGGCGAACACCTAGGACGCGGCGAGAATATTTTATTCTTGGCTGAGATCTTTTAAAATTGGAAAGTGATCTTATATTTTTGGGCTTGGCTCCTGGAAGGAAGGAGATATGCAGAATCATATATTTTACCTATATTTATGGGAAAATATCTTTCTAAGATTTATTATCTTTGGAGGGTTATTTTCCTATAAAAAGGGTTGGATTTTCCACAAATCCGACATCCGCTTACAGTTGGAAATCCCGCTTACAGTAGGAAATCACGCAGCAGCAGCAGCCTTCTCCAAGTTGGGAGAGTTGAAGAACCTTTTTGAAGGTTGAAGGAAGATTGAAGTCCATAGCTTTTATAGCTTTATTGAAGGGTTTTGTAAGATTGTCTTCAATTCCCTCAATTGTTGTTTTGTCTTTTTGGATTGCTATCCAAGGAACGCTTTGTTGTGATATTTGATTCAGTTATTGAAGTCTTTTCATTAAATTCTTCTTTGTTCAAATATTCACCTTCTTCCCTTACATTTAATACTTTCATTATGATGATGAGTGGCTAATTTCCTTGTGTGATTCTAGGGTGATTGGCTGAAGGTTGTGGGAAAAACAATGATAGAATAGTCTTAGATTCCAGTAGGATCCTGAAAGTTCGAGTCTTTAACCTTAACCCTAAGCATCTCGCTCGGTTGATGAACATCTCGGCCGGGGTGGAATTCTTCTGACCGAGGTGACTTATTCGACCTAAACTGAGAGTTAAGTGTTAGAGTTTGCCAAATCCTATTCTTATTACACCTTTCCTGGTTCAAAGCAAGCTTAGGATGAGACTTACCCGGTAATTCCTTAGTTTGTGTACCAACGATCATAAGTGTAGGTAATAAAGGTTTATCCTTTATTGGGGTTTGAGTGTGCTTCCATCCCATCTTTGTGAGTTAGCCTGAGACTTACCCGGTAAAGGTTGATTCTATTCCCTTAGATGGTGTGTTAGTTTGAGGTTATAGTTCTTTATCTTAATTCCTTGAGACTTACCCGGTAATAGGAGTTACGGTTTAGGAATAGTGAGTAGTGAGACTTACCCGGTGATCTACTCCATTTTAGTAACGCCTTCCCCACGCAAAAATCTCAGCTTTGTCCGTTTATCTATAGATCTTGAGTTGGAACCACAACCAGATGCTTTAATCCCTAGAATTGCATGTTTGCTTTATTGACTTCTTATTCATCTTTGATAGTGTTAATCGCTCTTGTGTTTAGAACTAACGTAGCATACCGTGTTGACTTTGTTTCACCGAGTCCCTGTGATCGACCCTTGGAATTTTCTTGCTTTTACTACGATTGACCCGTACACTGCGGGTTCGCATCCTTGTTTTAAGCTTAAGTCTAGGGTTATAAATTTAAAGCTTGCACACACCGTTTGGAGCGAACAATTATGTTGTTACACGTTTCATTATTGCATTGCATTAATAAGAGTTTGAAAAAAAACCCATAAAAGTTGAAAAATTTTGAAAATTTTGTGCTTCTAAGGATAGAGATAAATTCTATGATAATCACTACATGTGAATTGAGTTTGATGACAATTGCATTCTTAAACGAATAGTGAATTGAAAAGAAATTGAATGAGTTGATTATGCCTCTTTTGCAAATTTCATAATGTGATGAATGTTGCTTAAATCATGTTGAGAAAATAAGGTTGAAATCACAATATAAGTTCTTATACTTCTTGTTGAGATGATTAAGGCAATTCGATTTTCTTTCTTCTTTCTTTGATCATTTTAGCCCCTCATTGAAATGATGGCCTCCTTTACCTATCCGGGAATTTGGAGGAGTTGATTGATATTGGCATGTTTGATGTGGGAGGGCCTTTAAAGCAATTATTTGCAATCAAAAGAATAGAAAGAAATTGTAGGTTTGGGGAAGTCAATCATGATGATGAGTAACTCGGCACCATTCACATAGCTGAGTGTTTGTGTCTTGCCAAAGTCGGATTGAGCGATATTCCTAGCGGATTATGGTATGTGCGCTAAGGGTTTGAGGCATCTCATAAAAATTGAGAAACGTCAATCTCTTAGGCTTCGGTTTTTGTGCACCTCTATCCATAACTCCAAAAGTAAAGTCGAAAAATGAAAGGAAGAGAGCGAAGCTCTAAGTTGAAAGTGCTGCGGAAACCGCAAGAGAAGAAGAAAAGAGTAGTTATCCACTTTCCCGGATTCATGCACCACATTCCTTAAAGTTTTCCTTCTCTTTCCACGTTCTAGACCTTTTTGAAAATCCTTAAGATCAAAAGAATGCTATATGACTTGGTGATCTAAATTGAAGTTTCTTATGATTGATTTTGATAATGTTTGAAGGTTATGATGTTTGTATGGAAGTTTAATTGATTCATGAGCTTTCTTTACTCTTTACTCTTTGATTAAGTGTATGAAAGTCTTATAAACGAATGAAGCGAGATTTGAGAATGATCTATTGATTAGAAGGCACATCCATCTAAAAGAAGTTTTGCTTTGAGAAGATACACATATTTCATCCTAACTTGTTTTTAAAGCTTTTGAAAGACCTTGCTTAGGGACAAGCAAGTGGCAAGTATGGGGTTATTTGTTAGCATGAAATATTGTAATGTTTTAGGCACGTTTGCTAAGTATATTTCATCCATATTGATAGTCATTGATTAAGCATTGATGCATTTGTGAGCTAGTTTATCTATAATGTCGATATAGAGATCTACACAAGCTTTATGTTGATTGTAGGCAATTAAGAGCTATTTCCGAATGGATTGAGCGAGAATGGAGTTTGATGGAGCATGTCCATGAATTGAGGACATTCCTAGGAGCTAAGGATGTGCTAACTTGAAGAATAGCACGAGGAAAGGAAGAATCACGTTCTTGCCCTAAACCACGCTCTAAAATATGGCCGTACTAAATTCCACGTTCAAGTCCACGGCCGTGGAACCTTGGCAAGGGAAGCGTGGTTCATTCCAGAAACTTCTACGGCCGTGGAAGAGTTGTGTCAAACCGTGACAACTTCCACGCTCTAAATTACGGCCGTGGAACCCTTCCACGACCGTGATCTTGGCGATCTTTTTCGCCACACTTTAAGCCACGATCTTCTACGCAATTGGGCCGGACTTATATTTTATCTTACACTATAAAAGGACGGACGAAGAGAGATTCCGTCACCTTCGCTTACGCTTAGACGCATTTCCGCTTACACCTTGGAATTGCCCTAATTTCACATCTTACGGAGATTGCGATTGAGAGAATTGCGTTCTACCATTGAGATTTCCGGATTGACGGAAGAGTTGAAGATTTGGAAGATTGTTCGTGAGAAGATTTCGCTTCTCGTTTAGGTTTGATTTAGGAGACGGATTGACATCCCGTTCTTCTTTCTTATCTAAGATTCGTGACTGTTTGCATCATTCCAAATCTATTGACGTTATTGTTCTTGAAAGTTTTCGGAAGTTTTCATCTTTCATTCTCTTAACGAATTTGATATCAATATGACTATTGTTGGCTAAAACCCTTTAACAATTCTAAGGTGAAGGGTTGATAGTTGTGGCTTAGATGATGATAGATCGATCGTAAACAGATTGGACCCTGAGAGTTAGAGAGAATCGCCGACGAACCTAATCCACGGTCTGTTCTTGAGCTTCCACGGCTGTGGAACTCAAGAACTACCCGTAATTTTGTGTCAGTTTACGAACTTGCTTTTACTTTAATCCAAAGTTAAAGATTTGCTTTAACTTAGTCTTGGCTTGCCTTTTCTTGGTGGTAGTGAAGCCTCAACAACCTCTACCTCGATTGTGAGTGTCACAACCTTAATCGGTTTAGTTAGTCTTGATCCTTGGATTATAAGTTTGGGTATTTGACGTTAATATTTACCTTTAGAACCTTTCTATACTGAAGCCTCAACAACCTTTATAGAGAGTGTCTTTTAGGTGGATCACATAAGGTTTTTGGAACTTCACCGTACGATTACCTTACATTTGTATACATTTGCATATCTCAACCATGTCCTTATATCTTTAGTATATCTTGAATCGATTGCCACAGCTGGATTCCTGGATCTTTAGGGTTGTTGTTTTCCCAATAATTAGAAAAGCTCTTATATTTACTCGCTTGATAACCTATAATTGAATTTGTTCCCCCCAAATCCCTGTGTTCGATACTCTGGAATTCTTGCTCAACTATATCGATCCGTACACTGCGGGTTCGCTTGCTTGATTTCTAGTTTTATATTTAAAGCTTATTTGCACGCACGCTAAGTGGCGAACACATGGACAGAGGTGCATAATAACCGAAGCCTAGGAGATCAGCAATCATCAATTTCTTGAGATGCCTCAAACCCTTGATGTACATACCATGACCCGTTAGGAATATCGCTCAATCCGACTTTGGAAAGACACAAACACCCGGCTTTGTGAATGGTGCCGAGTTTTTCATCATCATGATTGACTTCCCCAAACCTATTTGTTTCGTTCTAAACTTCCAGCCAACATCTCAACTTCACTTTCACTTGCTTTTCATTTGCTTGCTTCCAAATTCCCGGATAGGTAAAGGGAGGCAAATACGTATATGAGGGGCTAAGCGTGATCAAGAAGAAGAAGAAGAAGAAGAGAAGATAATGAATTGCCCTAATCATCCCAGGAAGAAATTGATAGAACTCATCATGTGGTGTCAACCTTCAAATTCAACATAATTTGGATAAAAACAAAGTATTAAACATGTCAAAATTTCAAACAAAGCATTTAGCAACTTAAATATATCATAAAACCTTTCAAGCATATAAGGATTTCAAAACCAATCTGCAAACAAAATCATCACTGAGGTCATATCCAGAAAAGAAGCACAAAATCATTTCGAAAACTATCTTATTTAAACCGCCTTGGTCGAGATGTTCTAGGTCAACCGAGGTACTCGACCTCGTCTGACAAGAATCATCCCAGTCGAGGTCATAAAATTTTTTTTTCTTAACCAGTTTTTGACGTTTTTCTCAATCAAATAACCTGTATGCATGCATATAGTCTCAGATAAGCATATAGAGCCAAGTAAAGCATAATAAGATCATAAATATCCAAGAGTCATACACATAAGGTACATCCAAATAACCCATACTTGGGACACATTGTCCTAATGGGTCAAAATAAGTTTAAAAATAGAGTACTCACCGGACATAAGCTGAGCTGCATAATAAATAAATAAAAGAAATCCCTGCAAGCTCTAATCCTAATATTCTGGTGGTGGTGGTGGATACGGGACGAAAGGATGCTGGGATGGATCAAAAGGGTAGCCCATGGTATGCTGGAACTGTATCTCCATCATATGTCGCTGGTAGTGCTGGCTCTCCCTCATCTTCAACATATCCATTGACAAGGTGGCGTAAGAGTCAGTCATCTGGTCCGTCAGCTCGTCAATCTGTCGTTGAGCTACGGGGTCCCTCTATCTACGGACTCTACGCCTAGCAGGACGTGATGGTGTTGCAGCTGCCTCCTCCTCTGTAGCGGTGATCACGTCGATGCACTCCTCTATGATGTGTAAATGCTCGTCCGGAAAGGAGTCATCTATAGGTAGATGGTCGTCTTCTAGATGTGGTAGACGACTCAAATGATCCGCAACAGAATTTTCCGAACCCTTCTTGTCACAGATCTCTAGATCAAATTCTTGTAGGAGAAGAATCCATCTAATCAGCCTTGGTTTCGCATCCTTCTTCGCAAGAAAATACCGGATCACAACATGATCCGTGTATACAATCACCTTAGCACCTACAAGATAAGAGCGAAACTTTTCAAATGCATATACAATTGCTAAAAATTCCTTTTCGGTAGTGGCGTAGTTTAGCTGCGCTTCATCTAGCGTCTTGTTAGCGTAGTAAATGGCTTGGGTTCGTCCTTCCTTTCTTTGCCCAAGCACAGCTCCTATGGCTACGTCACTTGCGTCACACATAACCTCAAAGGGAAGATTTCAATCCGGAGGTTGGATAATCGGGGCTGAGATTAGAGCTTCCCGAATCATATTAAACGCATCTAAGCATTCCTGCGAGAAATCAAAAACTGCATCCTTCATTAGTAAATTAGTGAGCGGTTTTGATATCTTGGAAAAATCCTTTATGAAACACCTATAGAATCCAGCGTGTCCTAGAAAACTTCTTATCCCTTTCACCGAAGTTGGGGGAGGAAGTTTTTCTATTGTCTCTATCTTAGCTTTATCCACCTCAATCCCTCTACTAGAGACTAAGTGTCCTAATACAATGCCTTCTTTCACCATAAATTGAGACTACTCCCAATTAAGAACTAGGTTAGTGTCTTCACACCTTTGTAACACAAGAGCAAGGTTAGAAAGACAATTATCAAAAGAAGAACCATAAACGGAGAAATCATCCATAAAGACCTCCATGATCTCCTCTATGTACTCTGAAAAGATAGCCATCATGCATCTTTGAAAGGTGGTTGGGGTGTTGCAAAGCCCAAACGGCATCCTCCTATATGCAAACGTACCCCACGGACACGTGAATGTGATCTTCTCTTGATCGTCCGGATGTATCGGGATCTGAAAGAAACCACTATAACCGTCAAGATAGCAAAAGTGTGAGTGTTGTGCTAACCTCTCAAGTATTTGATCGATGAAGGGTAGTGGGAAGTGATCCTTCCTCGTTGCGTTGTTTAGCTTCCGGTAATCTATGTCATCCTCCATCCGGTTACGGTTCGTGTGGGAATGAGTTCATTGTTTTTATTGGTGATGACCGTCATTCCTCCCTTCTTTGGAACTACATGTATGGGACTCACCCACTTGCTATCGGAGATAGGGTAGATGATACCTGCATCAAGTAGTTTAAGAATTTCCTTCTTCACAACCTCCTTCATGGTCGGATTTAACTGCCTTTGAGGTTGTCGCGAAGTTCCAAAGTCTTCTTCCATTAGGATCTTATGCATGCATAGTGAGGGTTTGATTCCTACTAGATCCTCTATAGTATACCCTAGGGCTTTCCTATGTTTCTTAAGAACAATTATGAGTTTACTATGTTCATCAATACTCAAATCGGAACTAACAATTACCGGAAAGGTAGAATTAGGTCCTAGAAATGCGTACATTAGATGTGTAGGAAGTGGCTTCAATTCCATCACTATCGGAGTCTCTAATGTCTCTTACGGCTACTCTGTTCCCTCCACGGCCGTGGTTTTGGGCGTGGAAGTCAATTACGGGACTTCTGTTTGTTCCACGGCCGTGGTTTTGGCCGTGTAATTTACTGGAGTCCTCTGAATAGCTGATTACGGTCATGTTGGTAGATTCCACGGCCGTGGAATAGCACGATTGCCCGTGATTTCTGACGTTTTCTGACCCATCGTAGAGTTTCTCATATTCTTCTTCATACACTTCTTTTTTCTTTTCTAAAGCTTCTACTTCCTCATTACATTCCTCTTCTTCCCCTACATCCATAATGCTCATAGAAATAACTTTTTGTAAGGGGTCTTTGAAGAGAATCGAACTTACCTCTTCTCTAGATAGCTCTTCGTCATGGATGTTGAATATATCCTCATCGAAAACTGGTTCCTTCACTAAAGTGGAGAGGACGAACTCTACCTTTTCTTCTCCTATGTCGAAGGCGAGTCTAGCATTCTTGCAATCAATTATGTAACCGGATGTTACAAGAAATGGTCTTCCGAGTATGATCGGGATCGGACTATTTGGAGGAATGTCAAGCACAACAAAGTCTATAGGAACATAGAACTTACCAAGCTTGACCGGGACGTCTTCAACTATACCGATGGGACGAGTTATGGATCGATCCGCCATGTATAACATCATCTTTACCGGTTTAGGTTCGCCTAAACCGATCTTCCTACATAAAGCAAGTGGGATGATGCTCACGCTCGCTCCTAAATCACATAATGCATCATATGTGACATCTCCCACTCCTATGGGAATACAAAATGACCCCGGATCCTTCAGCTTTGGGGGCATCTTCTCCTTCATTGTCTTGATGAGATCCGATGAATCCGAACTCATCTTGACCTCTCCAAAATCCTCTAATTTTCTTTTGTTAGACGCGCTCTTGCTCTAGATTGCGGGAACGGTAGGGGAGGTTTGAAAGCTGGAGGAGGAACGTAGACATCTTCCTTCTCCTTCCCCTTTTCTTTCTCCTTTTCGGCTGGAACTTCTACAAACTTAGGCTGCGGGTTGGTAGTTGTTACTCCGCTCCTAGTTGTGATTGCCATCACCCTTCCTTTTGGGTTATCCTCCGTCTTTCCTGGAAGTTTTCCTTGATTCCTAGGAACTTCCTCCGCATGGCTAAACATTTGGTTCGCTAAAACCTTTTGGGCTTTATCAACCTTAGTTATGTGATCATCAACCTTGATAATGTGACTCTCCAATCCTTGAAACTTGCCCAAAATTGTTTCCAACATGGGATCGGGCTTCTCTTTCCCCGAAGTACTTCCACCATTAGATGTTTGCCCCTGGCTTGTCAAAGGAGTGGAAGAAGAGGAAGGTGGATTTAGTGAATTTCCTGAATTGAAATAAGAATTACCGGAATTTTGTTGGTTGGGACGCCAATTGTTGTTGCTTGAACCCTTATTGTTGTTCCAATTGTTGTTCCGGTTGTTGTTATTGCTGCTCTAATTATTCCGGTTGTTGTTCCGGCTGTTGCGGTTTGTATTCTCATTTCCGTTGTGGTTATTGTTGTTGCCCAAATAACCTACATCTTGTTCCTTTTGCTTTGGAAAGTTGGTTTTGATGGCTTCCTTCAATTCTTTAATCTCCGTATTGAGAGAAAAGATTTGAGTTTGAGCGGCTTGTGATAATTTTGCTCCTTGTTCCACCTGATTCGCCTCTACTTTCCGGTGAGAATACTTCTCAATGACTCGCGCTTGCTTCTCAATGAAGTCCCAAGCGTCATCTTTCCTCATGTCCATGAATGTACCACATGAAAGGGATTGGAGCTTGAATTGTGTCTCCACATCCAGCCCCTTATAGTATATCTCCAATAGTGCCAATTTGGATATGCCATGATGTGGGCAATACAATAACAAATCCTGAAATCTATCCCAAGATTGAAACAAACTTTCGTTAGATCTCATAGAAAATGCATTAATCTTACCTCTCAACTCCGCCGTCTTGGATGGCGGAAAGAACTTAGTGAGGAATTCTGAAGAAAGATCCTCTCATGTGTCGAGTTTCCCACTTGGAAGAGCTTGATACCAAGACAATGCTTTCCCTTTCAAGGAGAAGAAGAAAGGCTTGAGTTTATAACTGTTGGTAGTTGCATTCTTTGGCTTCATTGTCTCCATCATGATCTCAAAGTTTTGTAGATATTGATGTGGAGATTCAGCGCTCGTTCCCCCAAATTGATTTTGGCGGACAATGGTAATAACTTGTGGGTTGAAGTTAAACCCTTGTGCATCACCGGCATCAAAGTTCACACCCAAACGGCGTGGTTGCTGCGTTGGATCCATCCTTTGGCCAAGAGTTCTTGGCTCCTCATTCACATGATCGACTCTTGCACCTCCAGCTGGGGCAGGACGATTGGCGGCCGCTCGTGGAACAAACGGATTCACATTGATCGTTGGATCAATGTCCTCTAGTGGTGGCATGGAAGAGTCGCTATCCTCATTGGATGAGTTGGTTCTAACCGATCTTCCCGGTCTCCTTCTTCTCTTTTTCTTCTTGAGGTCGCTTATTTCCAGCCTCATTTGGAACATCATATCCGTGAGATCATCAATTTTTGATTGATGACGCTCCGATTCCTCCTTGCGAGTCTTCTCGCTCCATCTAAGTTGAGCTTCGGATTCCGCTAACTCCGTTTGGTAATCGCGTTCTCTTTCTTCTGCCATCTTTCTTTCCTTGAGCTTTCTCCTCAAAGTCCTCTCAAGCTCTTGATCGAGAGGTAAGAGGTCTTCGTTGTTCCTAGACCTGCGCATACACTTGAAAGAGATATCAAATAACAAGGGAAGAGCTCCCAAGCTTGACAACCGATAACCGAATTCGGCCTAGACCAAATCCCCGGCAACGGCGCCAAAAACTTGTTCGCCACTTAGCGTGCGTGCAAATAAGTCTTAAACTTATAAAACTAGAAATCAAGCAAGCGAACCCGCAGTGTACGGATCGGCGTAGTAAAGCAAGAATTCTAGAGTATCGAACACAGGGATTTGGGGGGTTAAATCCAGTTATAAATCGTCAAGTAAGTAAATGTATGAAGCTTTGCAAATATTGGGAAAATAGCAACCCTAAAGATCCAGGTATCTAATTGTGGCAATCGATTCAAGATATACTAAAGAACTAAGGACAGAGTTAAGAGTTGCAAAGGTATGTTAAGGTAAAGCAATGTACGGTGAAGTTCCAAGACTTTATATGACTTATCTAAAGGCACTCTCTATAAAGGTTGTTGAGGCTTCAGTATAGAAAGGATCTAAAGACAAGAATTAATATCAAATACCCAAACTTGTAATCCAAGGATCAAGACTAACTAAACCGATTAAGGTTGTCACACTCGAAATCGAAGTAGAGGTTGTTGAGGCTTCACTACTACCTAGAAAAGGCAAGCCAAGACTAAGTTAAAGCAAATCTTTAACTTTGGATTAAAGTAAAAGCAAGGTTCGTAAACTTATATAAATTACGGGCAGATCTTGAGATTCCACGGCCGTGGAACTCAAGAACACACTGTGATTCTGGCTCATCGACGAATCTCTCTAACTCTCAGGGTCCAATCTGTTTACGATCGATCTATCATCATCTAAACCACAACTATCAACCCTTCACCTTAGAATTGCTAAAGGCTTTTAGCCAACAACAGTCATTATGATATCAAATTCAAGATTTAGAAGAATGAAAGATGAAAACCTTCGAAAACCTTCAATAAACTTCAAATCAATCTCAAATCCACAAACAAAGGTAGTGATGTATATCGGATTTGGAATAACACAAACAAATCACAATCCTTGATAAGAACGAAGAACGGGATGTCAATCCATCTTCTAATCAAACCTAAGGACAAAGCGCAACTTCCAAATCTTCAAGCCTTTGCAAATCTCCGTTGCAAAATGGCAATCTCCGCACGTCCAACTGGAACCCTAGGCACGTGCAAGCAAGCGTAAGCGAAGGTGTCGAAATCTCCCTCCTATAGTCCTTTTATAGGGGAAGATAGAATAAGTGTTTGGCCCATGTATGTAGACAATGTGTCTATATTTTATTCGTTAAAGGATTACACGGTTATATGGAATTCCACGCCCGTGGTTTAGAGCGTGGAATTGGATTACGGTTCTTCACAACTTCCACGACCGTACTTTATACCGTGTAACTCTCTGGAAAGCTCCACGCTCATGTTGCCAAGTTCCACGGCCGTCGTTTAGAGCGTGGACTTCATTACGGCCGTATTTTAGAGCGTGGAAGCATAGGTTGCTCGTAATTCCCTTTGTTTTGTGTCATTCTTCATCCTAGCATCTTCCTTAGCTCCTTTGTGGTGTCCTCAATCCTTGGATGTGCTCAATCCATCTCAATTCTCTCTTAATTCGTTCGGTTTTAGCTCTTATTTGCCTACAATCAACACAAAGCTTATGTAGACCTCTATATCGACAATATAGACAAACTAGCTCACAATTGCTTCAATGCTTTATCAATGAACACCATAATGGATGAAATACATCTAGAAAACGTGCCTAAAATATCATAATATTTCATGCTAACAGGGCTCACAATAATTCCTCATTCACATAGATATTTAAGTTACCAACATTTAACGGTTCATACCAGAGAACTGCAAACAGAAGACGACTAATGTAAGAGGAATCGCGAAGACACACTTACAAGCTATTGTGGAAGAATTGACAAGTTCATCGACGACAAAGGAATGATACAACCGGACTGGGAAGAATATAAGTGAGCTTATAGTGAGGACTAGAGGAGGAGCCAAAGGAGTATAAACCGATAACCTAGAGGGGATAGCTTTTTACCAAGTACATCCACATTGAAGGAGACCTAGGAAAGGTAAGTCTAGGGTCTTGTAGAAGATCAAATATGGACTAAATGGGAATAACTAGGGATTTACCACGTACAGAATGACTAATTGGTAGATAAGGAGTATAACAACGGATCTATAGAAGAATTTTATCGACATTTGGAAGACCCTTCGAGGGATCAACGGAGACAATTGTGAAGTTAATTTATACCAGTAACTTTAATTGAGAATTTGAGGCGAAGATTTTGAAGGCCAGAAATGACCCCCTTAGGTTATTAAGGAGATAAAGAGAATTATTGTGAGCATTTGCTGATCTACTAGCTAAGGAAAAATTTTACAAATCACAGTTATTACAAGTGGATCCGCATAAGAAGAACAAGAGGAGTAGGAAGAAGTAGATGATTTTTTTTTATGCGACCCTACGTCCGTCCAGACAGAGGGTACTTCGCATTCTACACAAGTGGGGCAGACGGTGCTCTTCCGTGAATTACAAAATAAGCCTTGGGATTAACGATGTGACACAGAATAATTGGAATTATAGGGCCTGAAAAAAAAATATCTTATTGAGTTGTGAGGTAATTATAGATGGAATTTACATCTTGGTTGGAATAAACATGAGAAAGAGTAAGGTTGCATGACTGGAAGTTGTTATACGGATCTAGTATCACCACAATAAGATGATTACTGAAGGGTAGTTATATAAGAGTCTAATAAGGAATAGTGACACTCTGATGGAAATTCAAGTTAATATCCATAGCCGATAATACGTAGATGGAGGAGGAGTAGTGAGACTGCGTATACATAATGTCCTAGAAGTCCTTTCGCGGCTGATGACCTAAGATTTGATGAAAGTAATAAGATCAACCTATGTAGTAGGTAAAGCATACAAAGGGATTTAAATGTCTTACTAAATGTAAGATTTATAGAAGGTAAAGCGATATGAGTATAAGGATAACAAAATAAATGCAAGTCGAGAATTCTGATTTTTGGGAGGAAATCATATGCATATGATATGCCTTATACAAATGATATAGGTAGATGTTTTAATAAAAGTCATACCATCGGACCGATAACACTATTATCAATAAAGTATAAACCGAGAATGGAATAACTAGTGAGAAAGAAATTCATGTAGCAAAAGGCAGGTCTTTCTAAATTAAAATAAAGTATTGAGATGAGGATGCCTTAATGGAATCTATGCAAGAGTACAACGTAACTGAGGTTCCAACATGGAATGGGTAAGTAATGATCAACTGCCAGCTAGAGACCGATTTGGAGAATGAAAATGTTATAAGATGAGTCACCTAGTCGAAGAGTTCACAAGACAAGCATGAAAGACCATCATGTGGTTAGTATTATTGTCTAGGTATAGACATACTATGGTACCTCGAGAATGTGGAGCTAAATAGAAATCTCCACGTTAAGATGGTAAATAGATCACGGTAATAAATTACAAGTCAACGTGAGGTACTCCTAAGTTGGAGGTTAAAAAGATTGTGAAGGAAAACCACAGGGAGCAACTCTCACGAGTAGTAAGTAAAGTTCCGGTGAGACCTAAGAGAATACCAGGAAGTTCTAAGACCGCACGTTCCAACCCCTCCAAGGAGGCGTAACTAGTGAATTATTTTGTTGAGGAGTTCCTAAACCAATTGTGAAACTCAATGAGGTCGAGGACCATAATTTTATCAAATACGGACAACTCATTCCGAGTTTATGACAACCGGCACGCCCGGCTCAGAGTACGAGCTTCCACTGTACTATAGTGGATCATCCTTAGAATGATGGTCGGTTTGAGAGGACCTTGCCGTTATTAGAAAGGATATTATGGGCGCGAGTAAGTAGGTCATCCTGATTAACAGAGGACGCTATTATGATAATATACATACATATATATATATATATATATATATATATATATATATATATATATATATATTAATAATAAAAAAAAAGAATAATTAGAGTAGCGCAGCGGAAGCGTGGTGGGCCCATGTAACTCGATGTTATGTCAACTATGACCTCAAGTTAAGGAATTATAGATCGATATGAAAATATCTACTCGGAGTGTGATTTTTGGGTTATACCAACTTGAAAACCTAACCAAGGCAGATGGTAACTCATTAATTAAGGGACGATCAGACCGAGTCATATTAGGGAGACAGGACCAAGTGAGTAGTCTTACAAAGAGAACTAAGCACTCTGAAAAGTGGCAGGAATTGTCTCACATCATTGTCCAGAATTTATAGTGTGGATCTTCCGAAAAGTCATGAGCAAGTGGATGCAACGGAAGGAATAGAAGTTATTTCAGTCAAGTCACCAAAGGAGCAGGAAGTGAGTTTAGAAAGACAATTGTTGATGTCCAAAAGCATATTGAAAAGTTATCGACTAGAACTACTACCCCTACTAGAAGTAGTACACCCCGTGTACCCCATGTTTTATTTGAGAGAATACCTACCGGATCCGAGACACGTCATCAGCTATGGGAAACAGATAATTGAACCAGAGTATACTTTTGTAGGATATCCGGTGACCATCGGAGATTGTAGTATTAGATGTCTAAGGACTAAAGATATACCTATACTGCTGATCTAGGGGTCTAGACGAAGAGACAATGAGGCAACCCAAGAGATGGAGGATAACTTTAGGAGTAGTTACCTCAAATTCCTTGCGGATTAAACCGCAACCCTGGTACCGATGAGTTAGTATTTGGATGCTTAGGCGTACAATTTATTTGACTATGTGACTACTTCCGTATTTGAGTGTTTAATCTTGTGTGTTTCAACTCTATAATATATCAGTGATACTTTTATGCCTAGGAAAGTAGAGCTAGGATTCGTTAGAAGGAAATTAGATATATCAGTACTAACTATAAAAATTTATCGGATTTATGTCTTTATTCAAAGTTTCGGGACGAAACTTATTTTAAGGGGTACTGATGTAATACCCGGGAATTTTTTTTTTTTTTTCATTTCTCTTTACGACCAACTTGATCTAGTAAATCATGATTTTTTTTTTTAGTATCATAATTTGATCAAATTTCATCATTTTATGTGAATATTTTAACACATAAAATGTAATCATCACCACTTTTCTTACTTTACAAAATTTGAGATTTTAACCCTCGTGACAAGGGCTTGACAAAGCCTTGACTATTCCAGCCCAACTCCCTTTCAACTCAGTTCTTGCTAGCCCGGGAAGCATTCCAGCCCACGAAAAAACTCAGCCCAAAAGAACCATGTTGACTCACCCTTCTCAGTCGTTAGGTTACTCGTCTCTCCATCCAATCCATCGAATTTTGCTGCATGAAGGACGCCCTGATTCACGTACGTAACTGCTCCCACGCTGCATTTCCCTCGGTCATCAGATCGCAACAGCAGTCGACGGCCTTTCTCCATCTTCGATCTCAGCCCAGGCGCAGCGGTCGACGGCCTTCCTCCATCTTCGATCCCAACCTAGGCGTAGCAGTCGACGGCCTTGCTCCATCTTTGATCCCAGCCAGGCGCAACAGTCGACACTCTCGTTCCCCTCTTCGAACTCCCAGCCAGGCGCATCAGTCGACACTCTCGTTCCCCTCTTCGAACTTCCAGCCAGGCCCAACAGTGGCGACATTGTAGGTGACTCAGGGAGGTAGGCTAGATCGATATGTTGCTCCCTTCTCCCACGATCGCCAACTGAGGACAGTCTCATGCCGGAAGCCCTATCTTTCCCGCGCAAGACGCTTCCCTTTCTTTCCTGGACAGCGATGATAGAGGCATCAGAAGGCATGTCGTCTGCCCTTGCAACGAGATCCGTCTTCACCGAGCTGTTGAAGACTCGTCCTGGTTGATGTTACAACACAACAACCTCCTTCTTCGTGTGCTCCACTACAGTGCCAAGTAGGTGTAGCCTGGAACATCATCCTTCCCAAGTACGTACCTAAACGGCCGAGATTGGCTTGTCCTAGGTACAATCGAACAGAGTCGGGTAAGGTTGATACCCTTCTCTTCCTTGCACTTCCGTCCATGTAATTCATGTCTAATGAGTGCTTTTTATGTCTCCTAAATCTACCCATAACAGCCATAGAGGAGCAGTAAAGATTCATGTTGTTTTCCGAGTATTCAGGAAGTGACAAGTAGACATTTTCGAGTTCAGATTTGGGTATGTTAGACACCTCCTCTATTGCTGAATTTTGGATATGATATAGTTGGTATATGGTTGTAGAACATATTAAAATTGGGAGGAATCCAGCAACTGGTTTAGGATTTATGATTTTTCAAAGATTGGGACGTAAGCAGTTTTTCTATTGTGTTGAAATTTCTAAGTGTTGAGAAAAAAACTGCTTGTGATGCAGTTTTGTGAGATAGATATCAAAACTTTAGAGTATTTTATCAAAAGGTTTAGTAGTTATGATTTTTCGAAGTTGAGGTTGTAAGTAGTTTCTAGTTGTTGCTGAAAAGTGCTGAAAATATCTGGTGATGTGCAATCATGTTTGAACTTAAGTTTGGATATCTTAGAAACATAATTCACCGTTCAACTTTTAGTATATTATAGAACGTCGTGCCTAGTCTGATGTATCAAAAGTTGAGGTTGATCCAACGGTTGGATTTAGATCTATGAAGATCCAGAGTGGAACAGTTGAGCAGTTTATAAACAGTCAGTTTTTGGCCAAGTCTGAATTTTCTGGTTTTGGAACCGACTTTGGAAATTTGTATAGAATTGATTATTAGGTGTTTTTTGGAAGTTCTTCCTTCTATGGATAGAGTGCATAGCATAGAAGACGTAGAGATTCTTGTTGGATTTTTATATTTTATTCGGGTGTCTTATCTTAAACCAAAGTCGGACCTTAGCGACTTTTTATGAAAGTCAAGAATGTAGTTAACTCTTCTAAATCTTTAGCAAACTTTCCTTTGAGAGTTTGAGTGTGGTTCTGAGTTCCAAAGAATAGTTTGGAACTTTGTTATGGAATTTTATAAAGTTTTGGGACCAGGGGTTAAATAGTCATTTACTCGTATAAGGGTATTTTGGTAATTTATCTGATGATAGAGTTAAATATCTTAGAAGTCAGAGACTTCTAATTAAGTGGGATACATTATTGATCCATTTGTTTTCTATAACAGGCGGTTGAGTTCCTGCGGTTACAGACCGAGTCGAGATCACGGGATTATGTTTGGATTCAGCTAAGTCCTTTGGGCTTACTTAGCTAGCTTCTAGATATGAGTGTGAATAATGGTAGTGGTGTGTGAATGAGATGTTTATAGTTGTACTTAGTAGTAATTATCTACCGACCTATACACTGGCCTAAGAGTAACGGGCGGTGGCATTCTGCTCAGTTAGCCTGAGGGCGCTGGGGGTTTCTTTAGGGACTAGTCCATACTCGGTTTGTAGTGATGCTATCGGCGGAGGTAAGCTAGACCTACACCCAGTTGGATAAAGAACCGAGGCAAGAACTCTTAAGATTTCCCGTGCCACAACTGTAAAATGGAATAAGGTGAATCACTTAATTAACGATTAATAACCGGTTTGTGTGCCAGCATGATGATTGTTTTATGTTATTTTGGGTGTGTTTGTGCTATTCTTATTCTCCTTATATTTGGATTGTTAGCTAACGGTTTATCCGTGTTGTAGATTTGTAGAGATAGACAGTTACAGAGAGATCCGGAACGGATGATCAGCCGGGTCCACGTATTCATTAGATAGGGACGGGGGAGTCTTTCATACGGCATGCATTTTATATACTTATATATGTTTTTGTAAGGTTGTCAGGTGTTGTTTATTCATACAGATACTGTTTGTTATTTTGAAAGAATTTATAATATATTTGTGCCTTGTTGTAAGATCCTAGTAAAGTTGTTGTCAAACTAAGGTCGGGACTTATTGTGAGGTCCTAACTAGTAGCTCCCCGAGTTCCGAGAATTTGGGGTGTTACAATCTTCCCCTCTGATACTGAAAGATATTTTTGCAATCAACTTGATAACCAGAAGTTGCTAGGAAAAGTCTCCCAAGAATGATTGGCGTTGGATAATCTGCAAGAATGCCCAAAACCACAAAATCTATAGGAAGGTAAAACTTATCAAGCCTCACGGGAATGTCCTCTAATATGCCAATGGGTATGGTGGTGGATCGATCGGCCATGTGCAGTGTTATCTTTACCGGTCTAGGCACTCCTAAACCAACCTTCTCGCATAACTCAAGCGGGATGACGCTCACGCTTGCTCCAAGATCGCAAAGTGCATTGTACATGCCTTCTCCAACTCCAATGGGAACACAAAATGAACCTGGATCCCTCAGCTTGGGTGGCATCTTCTCCGTCATCGTTTTGATGAGTTCCAACGACTCGGAAGTCATCTTGACTCACCAAAATTGTCTAGCCTCCTCTTGTTCGAGAGGATTTCCTTCAAGAACTTCCCATAAGCCGACATACCTAAAATTGCATCAATAAAAGGTATGTTTATCAAGATGCGCTCTCGCTCCTTTTTGTTGAAACGGAAGTGGAGACTTGTAGGCTGGAGGAGGAACGTAGACAACGACCTTTTCCTTTTCTTTCTCAGCCGGAACCTCAACTTCTACTGGCTGCTCGCCCTTATCACTCGCCTTTGGTGCAGGATCGGTGGTCTTCGCGCCACTCCTTGTCGTGATCGACATCACTTGCCCCTTTGGGTTATCTTTAGTTTTTCCGGGAAGTCTCCCTTGATCTCTAGGAGCTACTCCGGCCTTACTAAACACTTGATTTTCCAAGGCTTTTGTGCCTTAGAAATCGAAGTGACGGAGTTCTCTAATCCTTGCAGCTTCCCCATCATGGTTTATATCATTGCTTCAAGCTTGTCTCTTGTTGGTTGGCTTGAACTCGATGAAGCTTGTCCTTGACTTTTCAAGGAAATAGAGAAAGAATAAGAAGGAGGGGTTAGTGAGTTTTCAGCATGGAAATAAGGATTACCGGAATTTTGTTGATTGGATCTCCAATTGTTGTTGTAGTTACGGTTGTTATTGTTGTTGTTCCAATTGTTGTTCCTATTTCCTTGTAGGTTTCCTCTTCCAACATAGCCCACATCTTACTCCTTGGGCTGTTTCACATGAGCTGTCAAAAGGTCTTTCAAAGCCTTCATTTCACTATTTCAAGTGTTCACCTCCTTGACACTTCAGGCGGTAAGAGTTATCACCGGAGTTCTTGAGCTTTGACTCCCCACTTCCTTGTTTTGATGCGAGTACTTCGCAATTGTGAGAGTTTTCTTCTCTACAAATTCCCACGCCTCATCTACCGGCTTGTCCATAAAAGTTCCACCTGAAAGTGAGTGTAGCTTAAATTGTAATAGCTAGGATTTCCGAATTCTAATTAATGTTGATTAACTTAATCGTTGAGAGTAATTGACATAAAACTCGTGAAGATTTCGCAAGTGATGAGTAAGAGTCCCAACGTTATGTTCCTGACGTAATTTTGGACGCTTGGGGAAATTTTTAATTTTCCCCCGGGTAATTATTTTTACCCTCCGGTGTTATTTGGAGCATTTGGGAGCTCCAATTAATAAAAATGCAGTTGAGAGAAATAATCAGGACATCGGATATGTCCTAGATATGAAATAACATGGAGAAGCAAAACGGCCAAAAGAGTCGCTATTTCGTTTCTTAACGGCTAAGAAAGACAGCTTAGGAATACACGTTTTCCGAGGCAGTTGTGGAATAATTATCCCTACAAAATGTTCCAATCTCGAGAAGTTTGGAGAAGGAGGTTCGACCCGCCTTTGGATCGGATAAAGGATAATTATCAGCTTCGCTAAAGGATAATCATCGTCTTCACTATAAATAGCGGAAAATCCTTTATTAATTCATTTCATTTCACGTTTCCTCGTAAAAGCTCTGATTTCTCTCAACCTTTAAACTCATATCTACTCTCCGTTTCTAATCTGATTTTAATTCCGTTTGAGTTTCTGGATTCCTCTCTTCATTCTCTTCATATCGATACCGAGTTTCTGCATTTCCGAATATATGGAGGGCTGGTCGAGCATATATGTCACCAGGCAGGTTCCGTCGCTCAGATTCCGGTAAATTTGATGTTGTCCATGCGTCTCCTGTGTCGCTGTGATTCCGAATCTTCTTTCAGATCTTCAATCGGGTTAGTAACGAATAAGTTATGAATTTATTCGTTTTCCGTACTGCGATTTGGCCTAAATTGACTTTAGGCTTGTCAAAATGGATAATTAGAAATTCCATTATGGTCGTTATATTATTCAGGTGATTATGGATAGTTTGTTTGATGAAATCTGATGACAGGTGGGTTTGGAAATTGCCTGCGGGCAAAACGTTATTCTGGCAAAATCTAATTAATTAATTAAAGGTTAATTAATTAAATTAGGATTAGAATTGAGATTGAGGAATGTCGATTATATACTACCTTGAGATTTGAGGAATTGTGAGCTATGCTGAGATATTGAGGTTTAGTTGGTTGTGAGGCTCATAGATTAAGTATGATCCTTATGGATCCCTTTGGGTCTAGGTGTGACCCCTTTGATGAATAGAGGTTAATATATCTCTTTATGCCTTGTTTATAGGCCGTGTTGTCCCTCCAGTGTAGAGGTGATCGTGGTTGAGTTTGTACAAGGTTGAGGTAAGTCCGTAGGACTTACTTAGCTACCATCCCTATATTGGGTGTTTGCATGAGTGGTGTGTGCTTTATATGTTTGCTATGATAGCATGAGTTGTCGTTTTTATCGACCTATGTTCTATTGACTGCCCCACTGCGTGGATGTGATAACCTTTCCCTTTCATCCCGCCGTGGAGTTTGGGAGGTTCTCTGATGTCGGGCCAGACTAGTTTACAGAAAGGGCGCAATCCACTCCCATAGGGTACACGGATTGTGTGACCGATACTCGTACAGCTGGACATTGCACTCAGAGGCGGGGATGTATCGGTCTTCGTGTCACATACTTTCATCTATCTATATATATATATATATATATATATATATATATATATATATATACGGTTTTTGAGTGAATGGTTATTATATAAAGATAATAAATGGGTAAATGTGTGATAGCATGCTGATGTGTTTATCTTTCATGATTGTGCTTGTACTTATGCATTACCTCATATATGTATGGTTAGCTAACGGTTTCATACCGTGTTGTAGATGTTTACAGGTTAGGCGCTACTGGGTGATTTGGCAGGGTGACAGGCCGAGGACTCTCGTACATTAGGTGGTTGGTTTGGGGTTGTTTTGTTTCCCCTCCTGCGTGAGGATGATCTTTTGTACCTCCTATGTGAGGATGTCGTTTTATATACTCGGCTATGTTGTTGTTTACTTTGGGTCGTACTGTTTATACTGTTTTATGTATTTTTTTATATCTAGCAGTGCCATGTTGTAAGGTCCAGTTAACTTGTTGTCAGGCTAGGGTCAGGATCCATTGTGAGATCCTAGCCCAATGTGACATCCCGAGTCCCGCGGATTCGGGGTGTTACAGAGTTGGTATCAGAGCCCAGGTTGACAACAATGGCACTTGCTACCTGCAATGAGGTTTGATAGCTAAAATAAACAAAGCCCACATGGGATCTGACGTTTTCAAAGGTTTTGGTTTTAAGTGTGGTTTTGGGATAGAATGTACGAGAAGTCGTCACCTCTGCCATGGATCTTTGCAGCGTAGATATGTATATATATCTGTGTGTACTATGGATTATGTGGATGTATTATATACATATCGATACCTATGGCATATATATAGCCTTATAAGATTAGGTGCGTATATCCTACAGATGGCTCAGACTAGAGTAGTACCTGTAGTGGGACGAGCTAGGGGTACACCCCCTCTTCCTCCAGTGGTGATAAGTCAGGGACCAGTTTCCGCTGTTGTTTCGCCTATGGTAGAGAACGAGTTTGAAGAGGCTGATCGTGTCTCCATGAGTAGATCCGAGTTTCCAGAGTATATGCAACAAGTATATGAGGCGGTGATAGTGGGTAGACCTATACCGGATTTACCAACATCTGTGAGATCAACTGAAGCTTCTGGATCAGAGAAGAAGCAACAGATTGAATCAGTTAGTGGAGAAGAAAAGATGATGAATGGTGAACCAAGTCAGATACCAGGACAACCAAGTGGTCCTTTGGCCATGAAGACGACTGGCACGGAACTACAGTGTTTTAATTGTGGGAAGTTTGGACACCGGCGAGCTGTGTGCCCAAAGGCACCCAGAATATGCTTTACATGTGGTAAATCAGGGCATAGAGCGAAGTTTTGTCGACTAAGCAAGGCGATGCCTTTACAAGTTCCCTCTCGGAATAAGATCATTCAAGGTGGACGACGAAGATCGAGTTACCCTTCAGTTGCACAGGTTGCAAGAATGAGACAATTATGTTACAATTGTGGCTATCCACATCATTTGTGTTCTGAGTGCCCTTTGGCACCGATAGCTTGTTTCATCTGTGGTGAACTAGGCCATCTGCCCTCTTTCTGTCAGCAAGGTAGTGTTTCTTCCCAGCAAGACCTTCCTCTTTCCGGTGCTGAAAGAGTGGAAGTGGAGGCTATAGTGAGGACCTCAGTGATACTTGAGGAGCATAGATCCGAGATCGAGTAATGATATGTAGTGGAGGTACGGGAGTTAGCTGTTACATGTACCATTCTCGTTAATGGTTTACCTAGTGCAGTTTTGTTTGTTATGAGTGCTATGCACTTCTTGTCTTTCGATGCATGCGTTAATGGTTGATCTTTGATATATAGTAGAAGGTGGACTTTCCTTTACAAGATTACCAGTTAGGGATCTGAGGTACCCGCGAGATATATGGTTGTTCCCTTATTCCGGGATTTGTGTATGGCTTGTAGACTTCTTTGTCATGCCGTAGGTGCATGAGGAAGTCATTATGTGTATGGACTGGATGAATAGATATCATGCGGTGTTAGATATTAACAGTAAGGCTATTATAGTCTTTATAGAGATAGTAAATAGAGGTCTTCTAAGGTTAAGACCTTTGAAGAGACGGGTTTTTCATCTGGACTGTACGAGCAACGAGCTGATAGCACAGGGATATGCCGCCTTCTAGTGTTATACCATGAAGGAGCGAGATAGCCTAACAATGGAAGGTATTCCAGTAATTTATGAGTTTATAGACGTGTTATTGAACCGTCTAGTTGCCACCTCAGCGGAGTGTGGACATTGTTATCGAGTTGAAGTATGATACAAGATTGAATGGGAAAGCCACACTATATGGTGTTTGTTGAGATATTGTACTGATAATTTAAAAAGTTGACTGAAACGGGTTGACCCTAGTGGGTTCCATGTTCCGTATTGACGACCTAATGAGTTAGCTTCAAGAAGCAATTGTGTTTTCAGGATTCCTTTGTGCTCAAGATATCCCTAATCATGGATGAGAGAGCAGCATGTGTATGAGATAGCATCCCATACCCGTTATGGACACTACGAGTTTGTAGTGATGTCATTTAGGTTGACGAATGTTTTAGTAGTTTTTATGGAGTTGATGAACAGTATCTTCATCGACTTCCTTCATTAGTTGGTGGTGGACTTCATTGATGACAAGTCGGTATACTCTCATAGCAGATAATAGTAGACCGATCGTGTGAGGACCGTTCTGCGAATTTCGAGAGATAGAGGGTTGTATGCTACGCTCTCTAAGTGTAAGTTGAGATGCTAGTGGTAGCCTTTTTAGGCCATGTTGTCTCCGCCAGTGGGATCATGGTTGACCTGACGAGAATTAAGTATGTTGTAACATGGGAGATACTTATGAACATTAAGGAATACGTAGTTTTCTCGGCTCAACCGATTGCTACCAATGCTTTGATGAAGGATTTTATATGCTTACGTATTCATTTGCGAGTCTTTTGAGAAGATCACCATAACTACGTGATGAAAGCAGTGTGTCTATGTTCTGAAGAGTTGAGGAGGCGTTTGACCTTTGCTTCCATTCTGTTGTAGTTAGAAGATTTTTGGGATCCCGTGATTTACGGTGATACATCCCAGCTAAGTCTGAGATGTGTATTACTATAGAGAAGTAGGGTTATTGATATGTGTTTACAGCTGAGAACGTATGATGAGAACTACCCGACTCATGATTTAGAGTTAGTAGTGGTAGTTCAAGCCTTTAAGTTTTGAAGACCATACCGGTGTGATCTTCATGTCAGATTTCTATAGATCATAGAAATCGGAAGTATATTTTATGCAACGGGGGTTGAATAGCCGCCAGTATTAAGAGCTTAAGTTGATCAAGACTTTGACTTGAAGATTCCATATCATTCAGAGAAGTTGAATGTTGTCGCCGATAACTTGAATGGAAAGACGCTCCAAGAGAAGATGATTGTGAGATTGATAGTTCAACCTCAGCTTCAGAGAGATCTAGCTTGGCTAGAGTTAGACAATCAGTTCCTTGATGAGGATACCCAGTTATACATTAGAGGTTCTACCTGGTCTGTTGGATGAGGTCCAACAGAAGCAGGAGACCTGTCCAGCCTTGACAAGGTTTAGAGAAGGGATGTCTCGTACTAAGGCCCCATAGTTCTCCATGGGAGTAGATGGACTGATGAAGAGTCATGACCACTTTTGTGTACCTGCTGATGCAGATGGAGACGTAGAATATTATGGTATACCCATTGTACGCCTTATTCAGTACATTCAGGTACGAGTAAGATGTACCACGAGATGAGATGATTATATTATATGAAGCCGATATAACTAGATTTGTGATACAATGTATGACCTGTTAGCAGGTCCAGATAGAGTATTACCGATCTAGAGATAAGCCCCACCCACTACCAGTACAGTAGTAGAATTTGGGAGGACATCTCTATGGACTTTTTATGGGATTGTGACCTAGTAGAAGATTTATGTTATCTGGATTGTTGGTAACAAATTAATGAAACCGGCACGTTTCATTTCTATCAGAAGGACGTGGCTAGTGAATGAATTGGCCGAGGAGTACACTAGACAGATAGTGAGACTCCTTGGTATACCAAGAACGATCATTTTTTTTATCGAGATGGATGTTTTTACTTTGAGATTTTAGGCAGCATATTCAGACTGCTTTGGGGACTTGTCTGTACCTCATGACTACACTTCACCCCTTGACAGATGATCAGTTAGAGAGGATCATCTAGATCTTAAAGATCTATTATAAGTTGTAAGTCGAATGGGAAACGTGGATGTTTATATTACCTTCCATTAATGAGTTTATTATATAACAATGAAGGACGTGCATCTTTATGGGATGGCCCTATGAGGCAATATATAGACATAGATGTCGTATATCCTTATGCTAGAAGTGATCTAGCAGTAGTAGTGGAATAACACCTGACCAGATTCAGGATTCTATAGTTCAAGTAACGTTGATTGAAGGAAGAATGCTGGTTGTACAGAGTCGCCAGATATTATATGTAGACAAGAGGCGTTAACATCTAAAGTTCAAGCAAGAGTTCATGTCCGGCTGAAAGTATCTCAGCTGCGAGACGTTAGATGTGTTAATATGGAAAGGGAACTGAGTTTCCAATATGATGGTTTATTTGAGATCGACCAGTACGGAGAAGGCAACATGATGTTTAGCTTTGCCTCTGAGATTAGAGGATATCCACCCAGTGTTTCATATGTCTCAATTGAGGAAGTATATACCAGACTCGAGACACCTTGTGAGTTACAATGATTTGGTGGTTCAGTCCAACCATACTTTTGTTGAGCATTCGATTACATTCTTGGAATGAGATATGAAACGCTTGCATTCAAAAGACATTCCTATATTGAGGATATGATGGTCGAGATGAAGACCTGAAGAGGCTATGTGAGAGACTGAGGATAGTATCTTGAGGAACTATCCAGAGTATATGTTGTGACAGACCCATTTGTGGGAGCACGAGTATATCTTAGTGCTATCTTGATGAATGTTGTGCTTATGTGCTTATATGTCTTGCTGTGTTATTCCATGCTAGCTGTGATGTGATTTATGATCTTAGTAGATCTTGATGTGCTAGCGTGATGTATGTTATAGCTGGAGATGATTACTTCCTCCACGCTACCCGAGTATGATCATATTTATAGCTGGAGATGGTTCTTTCCTCCATGCTATTTGAGTGGGATTAGGATTCAGCTGGAGATGGTTATTTCCTCCATGCTATTTGAGTGGGATTAGGATTTAGCTGGAGATGGTTCTTTCCTCCATGCTACCTTGATGGACATAGTTTAGTGGAGATGTGATTCCTCCATGCGATATATATGTTTATGGGTTGGCTAGAGACGTATTTTCTCTATACATGTGATATGTTTTGGCTAGAGATGTGCTTCCTCTATGCCTTGTGATGTGGTATGGTGAGAGATGTGATTCCTCTACGCCTTTGGGTAGCGTTATGGCCCTGTTTCCTGAAGTGATGATTCCTCCATGTTTATACTTGAGGTTATAGATTGTTATAGGTTGTGATCTTTTGAACGGAGATGTGATACCTCCGATAGAAAGAGTGAGAGTTATACCTCAGCGTATGGGTCCAAGAGGATTTGGGAATTGTTCAAGTTTCGGGACGAAACTTTTTTTTAGGGGTGTGTGATGTAATAGCTAGGATTTCTGAATTCTAATTAATGTTGATTAACTTAATCGTTGAGAGTAATTGACATAAAACTCGTGAAGATTTCGCAAGTGATGAGTAAGAGTCCCAACGTTATGTTCTTGACGTAATTTTGGACGTTTGGGAAAATTTTTAATTTTTCTCCCGGGTAATTATTTTTACCCTCCGGTGATATTTGGAGCATTTGGGAGCTCCAATTAATAAAAATGCAGTTGAGAGAAATGATCAGGACATCGGATATGTCCTAGATATGAAATAACATGGAGAGGCAAAACGGCCAAAAGAGTCGCTATTTCGTTTCTTAACGGCTAAGAAAGACAGCTTAGGAATACACGTTTTCCGATGCAGTTGTGGAATAATTATCCCTACAATATTCCAGATTTAATGTTCCAATCTCGAGAAGTTTGGAGAAGGAGGTTCGACCCGCCTTTGGATCGGATAAAGGATAATTATCGACTTTGCTAAAGGATAATCATCGTCTTCACTATAAATAGCGGAAAATCCTTTATTAATTCATTTCATTTCACGTTTCCTCGTAAAAGCTCTGATTTCTCTCAACCTTCAAACTCAGATCAACTCTCCGTTTCTAATCCGATTTCAATTCCGTTTGAGTTTCTAGATTCCTCTCTTCATTCTCTTCATATCGGTACCGATTTTCTGCATTTCCGAATATATGGAGGGCTGGTCGAGCATATAGGTCACCAGGCAGGTTCCGTCGCTCAGATTCCGGTGAATTTGATGTTGTCCATGCGTAGCCTGCGTCGCTGTGATTCCGAATCTTCTTTCAGATCGTCAATCAGGTTAGTAACGAATAAGTTATGAATTTATTCGTTTTCCGTACTGCGATTTGGCCTAAATTGACTTTAAGCTTGTCAAAATGGATAATTAGAAATTTCATTATGGTCGTTATATTATTCAGGTGATTATGGATAGTTTGTTTGATGAAATCTGATGACAGGTGGGTTTGGAAATTGCATGCGGGCAAAACGTTATTCTGGCGAAATCTAATTAATTAATTAGAGGTTAATTAATTAAATTAGGATAAGAATTGAGATTGAGGAATGTCGATTATATACTACCTTGAGATTTGAGGAATTGTGAGTTATGCTGAGATATTGAGGTTTAGTTGGTTGTGAGGCTCATAGATTGAGTATGATCCTTATAGATCCCTTTGGGTCTAGGTGTGACCCCTTTGATGAATAGAGGTTAATATATCTCTTTATGCCTTGTTTATAGGCCGTGTTTTTCCCTCCAGTGTAGAGGTGATCGTGGTTGAGTTTGTACAAGGTTGAGGTAAGTCCGTAGGACTTACTTAGCTACCATCCCTATATTGGGTGTTTGCATGAGTGGTGTGTGCTTTATATGTTTGCTATGATAGCATGAGTTGTCGTTTTTATCGAACTATGTTCTATTGACTGCCCCACTATGTGGTTGTGATAACCTTTCCCTTTCATCCCGCCGTGGAGTTTGGGAGGTTCTCTGATGTCGGGTCAGACTGGTTTACAGGAAGGGCGCAATCCAATCCCATAGGGTACACGGATTGTGTGACCGATACTCGTACAGCTGGACATTGCACTCAGAGGCGGGGATGTATCGGTCCTCGTGTCACATACTTTCATCTATATATATATATATATATATATATATATATATATATATATATATATATATATATATATATATATATATATATATATATATATATATATATATATATATATATATATATATATATATATATATATATATACGGTTTTTGAGTGAATGGTTATTATATAAAGATAATAAATGGGTAAATGTGTGATAGCATGCTGATGTGTTTATCTTTCATGATTGTGCTTGTGCTTATGCATTACCTCATATATGTATGGTTAGCTAACGGTTTCATACCGTGTTGTGGATGTTTATAGGTTAGGCGCTACTGGGTGATTTGGCAGGGTGACAGGCCGAGAACTCTCGTACATTAGGTGGTTGGTTTGGGGTTGTTGTGTTTCCCCTCCTGCGTGAGGATGATCTTTTGTACCTCCTATGTGAGGATGTCGTTTTATATACTCGGCTATGTTGTTGTTTACTTTGGGTCGTGCAGTTTATACTGTTTTATGTATTTCTTTTATATCTGTCAGTGTCATGTTGTAAGGTCCAGTGAACTTGTTGTCAGGCTAGTGTCAGGATCCATTGTGAGATCCTAGCCCAATGTGACATCCCGAGTCCCGTGGATTCGGGGTGTTACAGAGTTGGTATCAGAGCCCAGGTTGACAACAATGGCACTTGCTACCTGCAATGAGGTTTGATAGGTAAAATAAACAGAGCCCACATGGGATCTGACGTTTTCAAAGGTTTTGGTTTTAAGTGTGGTTTTGAGATAGAATGTACGAGAAGTCGTCACCTCTGCCATGGATCTCTGCAGCGTAGATATGCATATATATATATATATATATATATATATATATATATATATATATATATATATATATATATATATATATATATATATATATATATATATATATATATATATATATATATATATATATATATATATATATATGCGGCTGTGGATATATTTACAATTGCAATTGTGAATTGCAAATACAAATGAATGAAAAGGCGGCTACAACCTTCTTCACTTACACATTCATATATAATATATTATATATATATAATAGATGAGTAGTGAGGACTGCTGCCACTTATCCTATCTCCTTCATTTGTAAGGTTTCATTTACAGAGTGAACAAGCGAGAACAACCGAGCGAACGTATTAACCAATCTTCAACCTTCCATAATTTGTCCATCTTCGATCCATTTTCAGATCCGTTTGTATCAACGAGTCCCTTATCTTGTACTCTTCAACGTGGTACCAATTTATTTTCCGTTTGTTAGCTTTTTGGTAAAGCTTCCGTTTACCGCTATCGGAACACCGACAGACCACCGCAAGTCATCAAACGTAAGGTTTCATATTGTGCTCTTACTCCCCGTATCGCCAGGAGTCCGTACCTTCTTTCAGATCGTCAATCAGGTTAGTAACGAATAAGTTATGAATTTATTCGTTTTCCGTACTGCGATTTGGCCTAAATTGACTTTAAGCTTGTCAAAATGGATAATTAGAAATTTCATTATGGTCGTTATATTATTCAGGTGATTATGGATAGTTTGTTTGATGATGATATAATGAGTTGGATATATGCCCTAATGTGGCTTTAAGGTTTAGCATACTATTCGAGGTTATAGGATGTATATGATCCTTATAGATCCCTTTGGGTCTAGGTGTGACCCCTTTGATGAATAGAGGTTAAGATATCTCTTTATGCCTTGTTTATAGGCCGTGCCCTCTCTCAGAATTGGAGGTTGTTGTGGTTGAGTTTGTACAAGGTTGAGGTAAGTCCGTAGGACTTACTTAGCTACCATCCCTATATTGGGTGTTTGCATGAGTGGTGTGTGCTTTATATGTTTGCTATGATAGCATGAGTTGTCGTTTTTATCGAACTATGTTCTATTGACTGCCCCACTATGTGGTTGTGATAACCTTTCCCTTTCATCCCGCCGTGGAGTTTGGGAGGTTCTCTGATGTCGGGTCAGACTGGTTTACAGGAAGGGCGCAATCCAATCCCATAGGGTACACGGATTGTGTGACCGATACTCGTACAGCTGGACATTGCACTCAGAGGCGGGGATGTATCGGTCCTCGTGTCACATACTTTCATCTATATATATATATATATATATACGGTTTTTGAGTGAATGGTTATTATATAAAGATAATAAATGGGTAAATGTGTGATAGCATGCTGATGTGTTTATCTTTCATGATTGTGCTTGTGCTTATGCATTACCTCATATATGTATGGTTAGCTAACGGTTTCATACCGTGTTGTGGATGTTTATAGGTTAGGCGCTACTGGGTGATTTGGCAGGGTGACAGGCCGAGAACTCTCGTACATTAGGTGGTTGGTTTGGGGTTGTTGTGTTTCCCCTCCTGCGTGAGGATGATCTTTTGTACCTCCTATGTGAGGATGTCGTTTTATATACTCGGCTATGTTGTTGTTTACTTTGGGTCGTGCAGTTTATACTGTTTTATGTATTTCTTTTATATCTGTCAGTGTCATGTTGTAAGGTCCAGTGAACTTGTTGTCAGGCTAGTGTCAGGATCCATTGTGAGATCCTAGCCCAATGTGACATCCCGAGTCCCGTGGATTCGGGGTGTTACATAAATTGCACTTCCGCATCCTAGCCTTTAAAGTAGATCACAAGCAAATCAATCTTTGAAATCTCATGATAGTCCTTGAAACTTTCCCATGAGGTGAAAAGAATTTAACCACTCTTCATCAAAAATGCGTTGATCTTAGATCTAAACTCCGCCTTCTTTGATGGTGGAAATAATTTGGTAAGAAACTCCGTGGTCATCTCTTCTCACGTGTTCACTCTTCCGGCGGAAAGTGATTGGTACCATGCTAGTGCTTTATCCTTCAAAGAGGAAAAGAAAACACCCAACTTATAATTATTATTTTCGCACCTGGAAGTAGGGGTGGGCAACGGATCGATCCGATCCGATCCGAATACCCGGATATCCGAATAGAAATTTTCATAAAACTCCCGATCCGGATCCGATCCGTATTTGGCCGGGTATCCGGAAATTTTTCCTGGATCGGATCGGATAATTATCCGTGGATATCCGGCCGATCCGATTGATCCGAATTTCGAAATATAGTATCCGAAAATGATTTTAGCCGGATCGGATTATTATCCGTGGATATCCGGATGATCCGTTTGATCCGAATAACTTTTGTTTGACCCGTTTGATCCGAAAAATGACTTTAGCCGGATCCGAATATCCGATTGATCCGAATATCCACTTGATCCGGATATGTATTTGCTACTTTATTTATCACAACATGTAATAAAATAATTCAAAGACACAAATAAAAATAAAAATAAAAAAGATAATCATATAGATAATCAAAAAAAATGCGAATATTAATGTACATTATAATAAGAAAATAAAATTAAGGTTTTCAAACAAAAATATCTTTATCTTTACCCTTTATAACTACTTCATAAAATATGAAATAAAAAAATGCTAAAGTAAAAGTAAATTATCTAACGTGAATAAATATTTATTTTTTCAGTCTTGAAAATATTAATATATATAACAAATATTATTATTAAATATTATCAAAGTCAATTAACTTATTTTTATTTTAACAAAGCTAATTGATTGTAATTTCATTATAAATATTATGAATAATAATTACAAAAGAAAACAATATTTATACAAAATTATAACATAATATAAAACTTTGTATACATTCTAAAACAAAAATCTTGTATATACATAAACACATACATATATATATATGTATGTATATATAAGCGGTTTCATTAAATGAGACGATCTTCTAATAAAAGGTTGATTTGCTAAGGAAAAAAATGACTAAAGTTATAATTATCATGATCATCATTACTTATATTATTCAGAAACTTATTTTTAAGACTTATGGCTAATATGGTTAAAAAATTAAAATAGTTAGACTTATAAAACATCATTATATAGACTTTATAGTATGTATTTTTGTACTTGTAATCTTGTATAGTAAACTAGAAGTTAAAACCAAAAGTTATATTTAATATCTTTTAAAAAATAATTTGTAGAATTAAAGTAGAAAAGTAAATTTTATTTGTATCTAAATTAATTTATAGTATTTTCTATAGAAGCCTTTTCGAAAATTTATTGTGCCAAAACATTTTATTAAATTACAATTATCGTTATTATCATTATTTATATTAATGAGAAACTTATATTAAGACTTTACCACATATCTTATATTTAATAGGTGATAAGAATTCAAATTAAAAAGCTTGTTATAGACCTATATTATATAATATTCATAGTAAATTATAATATATAAAAATGAATTTTTAAAATTATAGTGAAATCTTATTTGAACCAAAATTTATTATATGTATGTTTAACTCTTTTAACCATGTTAGAATATAATAATCTTTTTACAACCTTATGATAAAAGAGTATTGTAGACATTTACCACATATCTTATCTTTAATAGGGTGATAAGAATTGAAATTAAAATGCTCGTTATAGACCTATGATGTTTAAAAATGTTTTTGCAACCTTATCATAAAGTTTATTATATGTATGTTTTTACAATTATCATTATCATCATTATTTTTCTTTTAAATGAGACTAACTTGTAATAAAAGATTATTACTGAGACCAACTTATAAAAAGATATATCTTACAAATAGATCAACTTATGATAAAATATTCTTATGGACATTTGTTCATTTAAATGAGATCAACTTTTAAAGATTATTATTGAGACCATGTTATAAGATATATCTTACAATGAGATCAAATTATAATGAAAGATCATTATGAACATTTGTTCTTTTAAATGAGACCAGTTTTTACTAAAAGATTATTGTTGAGATCTTATAAAAACATATACTTTACAATATGATCAACTTATAATAAAAGATTATTATGAATATTTGTTCATTTAAATGAGATCAACTTATAATAAAAGATTATTATGAATATTTGTTCATTTAAATGAGGTCAACTTCTAATAAATGATTATTATTGAGACCAACTTATAAAAATATATATCTTACACTGAGATCAACTTATAATAAAATATTATTATGAAGGTTTGTTCATATAAATGAGACCAACTTCTAATAAAAGATTATTATTAAATCATCTTATAAAACTTATGTCTTATAATGAGATCAACTTATAATTAAAAATTATTATGAATAATTGTTCTTTTAAATGATACTAACTTATAATAATAGATTATTATTGAAACCAACTTATAATCATTTTGCATAACTCTATATATGAAAATGAGACTAACTTATAAGTAAATATTATTATGAATATTTGTTCAAATATGAGATCAATTTTTAATAAATTATTATTATTATTAAGACCAACTTATAATCATATTTATAAGAATCAACATCTTAAAATGAGACCAACCTATAATAAAAATATTATTATTAAGACCAACTTATAATCGTATTTATAAAAATATATATCTTACAATGAGATCAATTTATTATACAAAAATATTATGAGTATTTATTCCGAAAGGTATGAATATATGGGTATGTACAAAGTTGTATATATTATAGATGTATATATGTTTAACTAAATTAAATGAGATCAATGTGACTATGTGAGTACGTATAAAGTTTTAAAAATATTTCATCAATTTATTACTTTGATTAACTAAAATAGTTTACCATGTATATTGTAATATATGTCAAATACAAAATTACATAGTAATATAAAGTAAGTGAGTATGCATAAGTTATTAAGTTATAGCAAATTAACATTATTAATTCATTACTTTTCCTAAATCAAACATTTTCCCATTGACTATATCTTTAAATACAAATCCTAGTACATAATTGTAATATACAATATTGATTTATCCTTCCTAAAACAAATACATTTAAAATTATAATTAATTTTATTTAAAAGCTGGATATCCGGGAATATATAGTGATCCGGGACTATCCGGCGATCCGAAGCTATCCGGATATCTGGTGACCCGAGACGATCCGATCATCCGCGGATATCTATGATCCGCGGATACCCGATGATCCGCGGATATCCGCTGATCCGTGAGTACCCGGATATCCGGGATCATCCGGATATCCGCGGATATCCGGATGCCTAAAACACCGATACGTATCCGATCCGGTGATCCGGGAAAATCTCCCGGATCGGATCGGATTCGGACCGGACCAAAACGGATACTAAAATATCGGGTTTTACGAATCGGGTCGACGGATTTTTCGGACCGGACCGGCGGATCGGATTGGTTTGCCCACCCCTACCTGGAAGGTCCCGATGTTTCCATCAAGATCTCATAATTTTGAAGATGTTGGTGCGGTGACTCCTCTCCATTCCTCCAAAGCGATTCTGTTGGATCATAGTAATCACCGGAGGTCTAAACTCGTAGTCATGATAAGCTGGATCTCCAAAGTGCACGCCCGGACGGCGAGCTTGCTGCACAGGATGCATCCGTTGCCCAAGTGTTTGTGGAACACCCGCAAACAGATCAGCTGGCTCCACTCTTGGTGGAGGTGGTGGCACATAAACCGGTGGTGGTAAGACGTTCAGTGGCGCTGGTGGAGGTGGATTAACCACAACTCTAGCATCCACGTCTCTCTCCTGATTTTCCAGTCGTGCTTGTGCTATCATATCGGTCATATCGGCTCGAAGTTGTTCTTGTAAAGTACCTTGATCAGCTCTCCCTTTCATCAAGGCTTCTTCCTTTTGCCTTATCTGATCTCGAGTTGCAACTAATTCAGCTCTAAGATCCTCCAACTCTTGATTGTTGTTAGCGGCCATTTTCTTAGCATCTCTCAACTTCTTCTTGTAAGTCTTTCCCGGTTCAGGATCGTAAGGAACGATTTCTTTACCGGTTCGCATTCTTCGCACAAACCTAAAGAAAGATCCTGCAAGAACACTCAGCAAGAGTAATCAATAGCAAAGGTAGAAGCTACCAAGCTAGACAACCGTGCACTGGATTGGTCTTGACCAATTCCCCGGTAACGGGGCCAAAAACTTGTTCGCTCCAAAAGGTGTGTGCGCAAATAAGCTTTATATTTATATCCAAGAATTAAGCCTAACGATAGTGAACCCGCAGTGTACGGATCAATCGTAGTATGGGCTGATATTCCGGAGTCGGTCTCAGGGAATCGGTGAGAACAAAGAAGTAAAGGTAATCCAACTTGGGTAGTAAACAATGCAATGATCACAATAAAGAATATAGATGCAAGAATAATGGGAATGTAGATTCTAAAGATCCAAGTATCCGGTTGCGGTATTCGATTCAAGATATCTAAAGATGTGTACGGACAAAGTTGGATAACAAGGTATATATTCTTTAGTAGGATATCGTCCGATGAAGATCCAACTTCCTTTTCTCCCAAGCCAAGGATTCTACTTAACGGATGTTGAGTCTCGTCAAGAAGATGTCATAAGGATAGAATTCAGCTCTCATACCAAACCAAAACCCAAGGAAAAGAAAGACAAAGGCAAAGGCTATGACACTCCTCACCTAATAGATAATTTTGAATCCCCTATTACTTAGAACTCGTAAAAACTCATAACCAAGCAAGGCTAAGAATTAGAAAGGTTTAACAAAGGTAGGATTTAAGCAATCTTAAACTTTGGATAAAGCCAAAAGAGAAACGTGTAAAACAAAGGAAACCATGGGTAGATCTTGGGAAACCATGGTCGTGGTTCCTGAAGAATAGGCCGTGGAAATCCTCGTTCGATGGTTTCGTCTAACAACTCTCAAGGTCCGATCTGTTAAGGCTCAATCTATCATCATTTGTACCACAACCATCAACCCTTCACCCTAGAATCGTAGGGGGTTTAGCTAACAATCATTATCATAATCAATTCAAGATTAAGAAAGGAAATCAAGAAGGGCATGCAATCAAGAAGAACACAAAGATGAATAAAACCAATCTTCAAAGAATCAATAATTCAATCAAACAATATAATCCCAAAATGTGTTCTCAAAGACAATAATCAAAGACTAGAACAATCTCACAAATCTCTAAAGCGGAATCAAGAACTTCTTCAATCTCCTCCAATGGTGAAGCAATCCTTTCCAAAGTATGGAAATGGAATCCAAGTACGTCAAGCGTGATCCCAAAAGCACGGTATTTCCGGCCTAAAGCGATATATTCTAAATGCAGTCGTCAACCTCCATTTATAAAATAATATTAGGTTAAAAGGCTCCTTCATTTCTTGTTGACGTGGCAATTCACGTAACGGTCTTTTCCGAAGAAAATCACGGGTGACATCTCAAAACCACGGCCTTGGTTCCTCCCGTGGCGACTCTCGACCTTTGTTTCCACGTGTGAAATTCAATTAATTGTATAAAACCCCGGCCGTGGAACTTCCTTCTTGGCCGGGGTTCTTCCTTTTCGACGCTTTTCTCCTTTGCTTCACTTCATACTTCTTCCAATGATGTTTCAAAGCTTCCCAATAGATTCCTCATGGACCAATGCTCAGTGAATGGTCCCTTTCTACTCCATTTCAGCTCCAATTCACCTAAAATCACAATAAAGCTTGTGTAGATCTCGATTCCAAGATAATAGGCGAATATACTCGATAAATGATATGAATGCATGTCCTTGTACTCAAAATAAAGGGAAAAACTACCAATATTCGCATCTAAACTACATCATATTTCATGCTAGCACCTCACATGCTTAAGGATGTTGAACATTTGATTAAGAGATGCATTATTTTATTGAAAGCAAAGTCAAGACTAAAGCCACACAATTTGTAAACTCCTTCACCTATTCCTACTTCACCGTGGCTTGATATTAGTATGTATTTTGTTGTACGTTTACCAAGGACTAAGAAGGGGAAAGACTCCATCTTTGTGGTTGTTGACCGTTTTTATAAGATGGCTCACTTTATTGCTTGCCATAAAACTGATGATGCTTATAATGTGGTTAACTTGTTCTTTAGGGAAGTTGTTAGGTTGCATAGAGTGCTACGGAATACTATAAGTGATAGAGATGTCAAGTTCCTTAGTTTCTTTTGGAAGACTCTTTGGGGAAAGTTAGGTACCAAATTGTTGTTTTCAACTTTTAGTCATCCTTAAACGGATGGTCAAATAGAGGTAACTTACAGGACTTTGACTACTATTTTATAAAAATGTTTTACCACATGTGGAATTTGCTTATAAGAGTATATATCTTGCATACATCTACTAATCTAACGACTTTTGAGTGTGTATATGGAGTGAATTCTTTGACTTCTTTTGCTCTTATACCGTTACCTTTAGAGGACCGAGTAGATTTTATTTCAGGAAAACAGGTGGAATTCATTAAGGAATTTTATGAGAAAGCACGCATAAGGTTGGAGCAAAAAGGGAAAACCGTCGCTTCAAAGGCAAATCGGAATCGCAAGAAGATGTTGTTCGAACCCGCAGATCTAGTTCGGTTGCATCTAAGGAAAGAACGATTTTCGGAGAAGAGGAAATCTAAGCTATCTCCAAGAGGAGATGGACCATTTAGAGTGAAGCAGAAAGTTGGTGATAATGCTTATGTCTTGGAGCTTCCAGATGAGTATGGTGTAAGTCATATTTTCAATGTAGGAGACTTGAGTCATTTTGAGTATATAGATGTGCATGTTGGTGATTTGAGGACGAATCCCTCTGAAGAAGGGAGTTTGATGTGGGACCATCTCCAACACTACCTCAAGGCCCAATCACTAGATCAAGGGATAAAGCATTAAAGGATAAGCCAACTACACATTTTTCAGATTCCATCATGGAAGGAGAAATCACAAGGTCAAGAGTAAAGGCTATTCAAGATGAAATTACTAGCATCCTCACAATATGTACACTCAAGGAGACGCAACTCACTCTTAGGAATCCTTTGGTGACATTGTTGATTGTTATGGAAGAGCCCAGCCACGACCAAGAAGAGCCATCAAGCATAAAAGGTGGCTAAGACGAAGAAAACGTCTCAGAGAAGAAATATCGGGCCTCTTACAAGAATTTCGGCCGAGATTCCATCCGAGATTTGCTCTCTGGCGCGCGCTTAAAGATCCGGCTGAAGATCTTTTAAATTTGGCAATTATCTTTATATTTTCTTACCTTAAAGCTCTCAAAAATTGTTAAGGTAATTGTTATTTTTGATCCTATCTTTGGCATTATTATGCTTGTATCTTTTAAAGATATCTTTCCTAAATTATCTTTTAAAAGATATCTTTCTTAGTTTACATAAAAATCTCCTTTACAAATAGCCTTAGAGGGGAGATTGTTAGATAGATTAGAATTGATATTATTCCACATATTGTGTGAACTTGCAGCTTCGCTTATGAAGTTTATATTTTATTCATTCCTATTCAATCAAGGAGAGAGCCTTGATTGAATCATTGTGAAGTTCTTGCTAGATTGTGCTTGTGTGTTAATCTTTTTGAGGGTTGGTACTCCTAGTCAATACTAGTCCCTCCTTGTGCTTGTTTTACTTAGAAGACTTGTGTAAGGTTAAAGAAGTGAGGGTTAAGGTAAGCTCTTTGTTAAGGGGTTTTGACACATCAGTGGTCAAGGTTCTTTGCGGGAATATCTTGGTTCATATCTTTCTATATTTATCATTTATCATTCCATATTCATATTCTTATCTTTCCATATCATCCATTAATTCAGTTTCTAAGTTTCTGAAAATCTCGGCCTATTCTTCACGAAATCTTGCCCGAGATTTGCTTATGTCGAGGACTTTCAATTTAGATCAAGAATTGTGGCTTCAACCCCGCATCACTAGATCTCCTCTATCATACTTGGATAGCTATCAATTTTGGGAATGTGTTCGACATTTTTCAACCGCCATGGAGGAAACTCATTAACATCCAGATGGTTTTGGTGACACTCACAAGTTCACAAAGCAAGGTATCTTTTGGCCTTCCGTATTGGAAGCATTACCTTATCTGTCATAGACTTGATGTCATGCACACTAAGAAAAATGTCTTTGAAAATGTGTTTAATAGAGTAATGGATTTCAAGGATAAGAAAAAGGATAAATTAAGCTCAAGGAAGGATCTACAACTATATTGTCATTGCCGAGAGCTTGAAGTTGATATTGATTTTGAGGGTCCAAAACCAAAAGCCATATACACATTAAGTAAAGAAAAGAAGATAGAGTTGCTAGCTTGTTTAAAGACTTTAAGGTTTCCAGACAGCCACATCTCTAATATTGCTTGGTGTGTGCGGTTGCAAGAAGGTAAAATATTTTGGATGAAAAGTCATGATTGTCACGTGTTCATGCAAAGACTTTTACCAATTGTTTTCGAGGAACTTCTTTCGGTTGGTGTGTGGGGATCATTGGCAGAACTGAGCTTGTTTTTTCAATGTATATGCTCATCAACCCATGACAAGAAGCGTATGGAGGATTTGGAGCGTGTCAGGCCCCTACTATTGTGTCAATTAGAGAGGATATTTTCACCATCTTTCTTTGATTTGATGGAGCATCTCATTGGGCATTTACCAAGACAAGCACGATTACTAGGTCCCGTTCAATACTATTGGATGTATCCATTTGAAAGAAACTTGTCTAAGTTAAAAGCGAATGTAAGGAGACCACAAACCGTGGAGGCATCCATAGTGGAGGCATATTTATTTGATGCGATCGCTAATTTCACTAAGCATTATCCGAAACCTCACAACCCTTTTAAGAGAAAGAGTCATACTAGGTATGAGGGTGATGAGACCGTTGATACATATCCTACTATTTTCATCTTCAACCATCCGGGTAATCCTAGTGGAAAACATAAGATTAAATGGATGAAAGAGGATGGAGATTTTCAGATAGCACACACACGGATCTTACTCAATTGTTCGGAGGTGGACTTATACATTGAGTATGTCATTCTCACACATATAAAATAATAAATTTTACTTTTATTTATTATTGATTTATTATTGTATTTATGTAGGGAATTCCAATGTGTGGAAGGACATGGAGACCCTACTGCTCTTGTCAATCGCTTTTGTGGATGGTTTTATGACCTTGTAAGTATTTACATCTCCATTTGTGACTATAACTATAATTTTATACAAAAGATGGTTTTCACCTAAACATAATGTTTTAATGTAGGTTATCAATAAAGAGGCCACAAAATGATCCTTTACTAGTCAATTTGGCATGGAGTCCAACAAAAAAAGTTTTATCATGGCCCGCATATTTCATCAACGGTTTTAAATTTGAAACCCAACAACAAGGTGTAGGAAAACGGAGCATGAACAATGGCGTGTGTGTCAAAGCCTCTAACCATGACATAGATGCTCAACTAGACTTCTTTGGATTAACTGAATAAATCTTGAAGTTTGAGTTTCCTGGTTTGCCATGTATGAAGATTGTCTTATTCAAGTTCTTGTGGTATGATCCTTCTAGTAGAGGAACAAAGACCCATCCACTATATCCTTTTCAAGAGATCAATGTGATGAGGCGATATAACAAAAATGACCCTTTTGTCTTCGCACAACAATGTATCCAAGTTTAGTATGCCAACTATCTTGGGGTAAGCCGAAGTCGTGCAGATTGGAGGTTTGTATGTACGACTAAGCCTCGAGCAAGAATTGAGAAAAGGTGGACAAACATCACAATGGATGATGATCAACCATACAATCGGATGTCATCGTAGGTGATGGAGTTTTGGGATCCATTAACGTTGTACCAACTACTTTGAATGACCCGGCTGATATACATGAAGAACCATTGGAGGACAACGAGGAAGATTTTTAGAGTACACCATATGTCGAAGAATTTTAAGACTTTTAAATATTGTATATTGACTTATGCATGTTTTTTTACTAGGTTTGTTGAACTTTGGTATTGTACATTGTGAAATCAACTAGAGTTTCACGATCCTTGTTCCAAGGACGATCTTCTCAACAGTCTGGTGGAAACGTAGCTCGTATTTCTACCTCTTCTTCTTGTGCCCATGCCCCTTCTCATCCAGCTCGTGTTCCCACTCATGATGATGCCATGACTAATGGTGTCCAGTCTCCTTTTTCAAATGCTTTTGATCAAGTAGAAGAGGTTGAGCGTGAAGAGCAATAAGAGAACAAGGCTGGTGGTTCTTCCCCAACACTTGATACTAAATTATCAGCCAACTCACATGCTCAATCTATTGAGTTAAACAGGATGTTGTTAGGAGTTCAGAAGGATGGCACTCGGTTAGTTCACTCTAATCTTCTTTAAATGAAACTGAGTTAAGTTGAAATATTAATAAGCATTCATTTTGTTAGTGACTTCGAGCCCTGGGAGCAAGCATTCGCAAAGATGAAGGAGATTATTCATGGGCATTATCCTGGCATTTGAACAAGTCTTTCTTAAGTGCCTTCAAATGTTAAGAACATGTGATTTTGAAGAATTTAAGGTGAACAATTAATACTATTACATTCAAAAAATGTACTTGACTGTTTTTCATTTAAGATGAAGGAGATTATTAATGTTGGTTGTTTTTCATTTATTTGTACAAAAACATTTTCTTTTCACATTGCTTGAAGAAGAGATGAAAAGACATTTTTACATCAAGGTAGTATTCACACACGCAACCTTTTTAAGTCATACCGTGATAGCAAGAATGTGCCACGTTTTCTCGGGTACGTACTATAGAATCAGATGGAGGAATTTAGAGCAAGTTGTCCAAAATATTGAAGGCAATCGGATGTGAACAAGTTAAATCGGGCTTCAAAAAATGCAGTTGATGTTGGGGTGTATCGAAGGGGTTCATGTAAAGTCAGGAAGTGGAGGGAAAAAATGGTAATGTGGTATTTTTTTACTTTTTAAACGGATATTTGGTGTTAAATGCTAACTTTTCACAATGTTTTCCCCTTGTTTTTTAGGCTGCAAATAGTGGTTGGATAACTTCACCCCTTTCTCAAGTCGTTAAAAAGTTGTGGTCAAACAAAGACGGGAATGGTCAAGGCAAAAACCTGCAACAATTGCGGCAAGCCTTCTCATTGTTTGTTTTTTATTTTTATTCTTATGCACTAACAGTATCTTCAGGAGACTTTGGATTAGCCATTTTAGGATAAGTTTAGATATAGTGAAAAAGGAATAGACATGTAGGATAGATAATGATAATCACATGGCAAACAAAATCAAATATCCCACACATGTATTTTTATGAAGTTTGAAAAGAATTTTCTTTAAGAAAATAAATTAAATGGAAAGTACATAAATACTAGAACACCTAAGTACAACCAGAGTAGACATGTGTAAAGAGTAGACATTCTACACTTATTGTTTTGGTGGAAAATTGTGTTACAAGTAAGTGAGAGTTCAAGTGATATTTACTAGAGTTCAAAGGCATACTAAATTGATTATGTTGTTTCAATTGTAAGCTATTTGTAAACACAATAAACAATAATTCAATTGTAAGCTATTTGTAAGTTGTGATATACGAGACACAATAAATAAGTATACAAGACAGAGTAAACTGTTTTTTCAATTGTAGGCTATTTGTAAGCTATTTGTAAGGTGTGATATTTACTTTTTAATTGTAAGCTATGATATGTAAGCTATGATATTTACTTAGATGAAGAATGTTTGATATTTACAAGATATAGTAAACTGTTTTGATCAAACAAAGATGAAGAATGTTTGATTTTTATTTTTATGATGAAGATGATGATTATTTATGATGGTTGTTTTTTGATTGTTTTGTATTATTGATTGTGGTTCTTTTTTTTTCTTGTGTTTTTGTTGGTTGTTGTTGGTGATGATATTCTTTCTTAATATTTATTTTCCTAGGATGAAAATGACCGTCTATAGCTACTAAGGTTACACAAGGGTGTTTAAGTGAGCACACCACATCTCTCAACTTCTTAGCATGCTACTTTTCTCGAAACATTGACTTCAAATTTCTCTTGTGGGGATTACAAGTTTTTGGATTCGGTAAAGTTTAGTGTGGCATTAGTTATATGTGGTATGTCAATCTTTATTTGGTAGGTTTTGTACTTAAGAAATTGACATATATTTGCAATTATATAAATATTTATTGTCTTCCATTATAATTGTGGTTTTATATCTTGTAATTTAAAAAAATATAGCATTGACAAAATTAAACGAGGCTATCAATAGAACCGAACCTCTTACTAGTACCCTCGAATATTTACCCATGAATATACTCTCGCATTTTCCCTCAAATAGTACCCTCAAATTTAACCTCGCATTTGCCCTCCAATGATACCCTCGAAATTACCCTCCAATGTTACCCTTGAATATACGCTCGAATTTGCCCTCCAATTGCGCGCCGGAATATACCCACAAAATTTTCCTCCAATTTACCCTCCATTGTACCTCGAATTTGCCCTCCAAATTCACCCTCAAATATACCCTCAAATTTGCCCTCCAATTTTACCCTCGAATTCACCCTCGATTTTAGCATCCAATTACACTAGATGGTACCTTTTCTATTACCCCGAATATACCTTCAAAGTTAACCTCGAATAATATTTCGTGGGCATAGTAGCCACGAAAAATATTTTCGAGGGTAAATAGCGTGAAAAAATTTAGCCTTGGCCTCTGTACCCACAAATTATCACTTGAGAGTAAATTCGAGGGTAGGTCATTTTGTGGATATTTTCGTGGTCAACAGGGTTGGTAATATCGTGGCTACAACCGTATTTCTGGTAATGTAGTGCTTGCTTCCTAATATAATAAGCGAAATTTCCAGTCATTTATATAGAGTATAATATAAAGAGGGAAAGAGAACCCAACGGTTGAGAGAGAGATCTATAGCTACTGACTCATTGTCCCAATGGCGGATTGTTTCATCGGTCATTTATAGTATCTTTCGTCTACATTCTTCATACTCCATCATATTTGAAAGTAATTGCCATAGTTGAGGATCATATTCTGATTAGAAAGTGAATAATAGTCGGAAAATTATTTAGAGTGAAGATGATGTCCACTAACGTGCATCGACATGATTGATAAAAGTAGTTGAGAAGGATGAGTTGTCAGGAGGAGCAGCATTAAAAAACATGAGATTCTAACATCTGGAATGCATTGGAGGCACCACTGATCATGAGTGCTATATCCATTAACCCTGTAATGGATTTCCATTTCAAACCGCACCTTTCTAACTCCTATAAAACCCCATCTAGTCTACATCTCAATCATTCAAACGAAACAAACCCTAGATTGCTTAAGCAGAAAAAGAAAAAGAAAAAGAATATACAGATGGAAGCTGTCAAGGCAAAAGCCATGTGGGTTCTAGGATTAATTGCTTTAGCTGGTGGTGGAGGCATGGTGGAAGCAGGCGGGGAATGCGGAAGAGTGAGCCCCGATCAAGAAGCCTTCAGGCTGGCCCCGTGCGCAATGGCGGCTCAAGACCAGTCAGCAGCCGTCTCAGACAGCTGTTGTGCTCAGGTGAAGAGGATTGGACAGAACCCAGCTTGTCTTTGCGCGGTGCTGCTCTCTAACACAGCTAAGAGCTCCGGCGTTAAGCCTGAAGTTGCCATTTCAATCCCCAAACGTTGCAACTTTGCGGATCGCCCAGTGGGTTACAAGTGTGGCCGTAAGTTCTTCCTTTCCTGAATAGCGTCTCCATTATCGTTTTCTTGTGCTGACACTGTTTTGTTGTGACTTGTGTGTGCAGCTTACACACTTCCTTGAAGGGTATGAAAACGGAGGGGTCTCTCTGCTGCTGCATAAAATAAGACAGCCGCCTGTGGGCGTCTGGTGTTTCTATATTTACTGCCTATATGCCACTTAAATAAGTGTATGTATCATTGTGTGCGTAATTTAGTGGAAGTCTTATAATATCATCATAAGTTGTCGTTCCCAAAGATTCCGCATTCACATTTTAACATCCATAAGAAAGTACGTATTTGAAGGAAATTGGATTTATATAGCACAAATGCAAATCTAATATGAACATCTTGCATGCACAACTATTATGAGCACAAATGCAAATCTAATACGTATTTAAGACAACCAGGGGTCAAATAAGAATGATAGATTTACGTACTACCCAGCAAGTCCGTAATTTGGACCAAATCTAGAGGTAAGTGATTAGAAGATGATTCAACCACCCAGTATGATTCTATATAGGAACTACTAGTTTCAACACATCTCCGCAGATCACAATCTAGAAGCATCAACAACTAGATTTTTCCATTTCAAGGTCAGTGGATGAACAAAGGGAAAATAAAGGAGCTTTGGAAATCCTAGCACGTGTTGGATAGTATTTTACTCAATTATGAAGAAAATTGCTTCCAAATAACCTCGATCATGAAAGAACACCAGGCAAACCTAAGAGCTAAAATGCTTTTAGAAACTACATTGCCGATCGGATACTTAACCACTTAAGTTCTCAATAGACTAAAAAGAATAGACATACAAACTAAACACTAACAACGCAACAATCCAGTATCAACAAAAAAAAATCTTACAGTCATTATAGAAGTAGTGGCCACAATCCATTCTTGTGATTTTATTGGCAGCTTTATCTTGAATTCTTCGCCATTATAAACGAAACAATGAAAGTTTTTCCGAAACTAGGTTCGGATGAAACTTTATTCCGAGAATACACGACGGAGTCAGGTTAGGATATAAAACGCGGTGAGTCACCGCGTTTCTTCTGTAAAGAAACGCGGTGACTAACCACGTCAGGCAAAATTTTAAAAAAAAAAATTTACAGGAAAGAAACGCGGTGACTCACCGCGTTTCTTTCAATAAAAATAAAATAAAATAGAGAACCGCGGTGAGTCACCGCGGTTCTTTCAATAAAAAAAAATAAAATAGAGAACCGCGGTGAGTCACCGCGGTTCTCTTATTAATTTTTTTTTTTAAAAAGCGTTGCACTAGTAGCTTTGTATGTTTGTTTCTCAAATATAAAACAGCACGTTATAATTTTATATTTGTTTCTCAAATATAAAACGGCACGTTATAATTTTTTATTTATTTCCGAAACTTTTATTTTTTTTCTGTTTTACTAGTTATTGTTATTAAAATAAAAATAATTGTTCTCTCCACTAATAATTTTTAATAGTGAAACAATAAATGAAAATAAAAAATATAAATATTAAAAACAAGTACAATAAACAAATGCATCATTCATTAGTTTATCAAAAATATAACTACATCATTCATTAGTTTATCAAAAAAAAACAAATGCATCATTCATCTTCATCACTTTCATCGATAACTGACATGTTTTCGGCTTGATAGTTTGTAGACGGACCAATGTGCCTGATAGGGTCTATATATGCAGACCGACGAGGAAGAGGGGGAGATACGAAAGGCTGTGGGATCGTCCCAAACTACGACATGCTCCCAGATGGATATGAATATGGCATGCTCTCCATAAGGCTAACAAATCCTAAGCCGGTGAAGTATCCCGACGGCCCTGGCATAGCACCCGAACCCGAAGCACCTCCATATGATGTAAAATCTAGTTGGGTCTGGGGCTGAGCATGGGGAGGTGTCGCATATGGATAATGTGTCGTCTGTGGAGGTGTCCCCTGTGACGTACCAGCGTCCTGTGAACTCGGATGCTGGTAGTAAGACGGATGAAAGGGTAGGTGACTAAGTATATCTGCGCCTTGTGAACTCACGTAGTCATAGTACCCTGAAACTCCACTCATCATCTCCCCATATTGCTGTTGTGAGTGCAACTGTGAAGCTTGGTCAACAGTTTCTCTTCCTCTGCTTGTTACGTCAGAAATATTGACCCTGAAAAAAAAATCATTATACCAAGAACTAATTGATTAACTATATGTTTATTAGTAAAGTACTCACGCTGGCATAAAGATCAGGAGCGAGAGGCTGATAATGGGCAAGTGATGTCTGTCCTGAAGGGTTGATCAAAATACGCGTCCTACTCGTGTACCAAGTCATATAGTCATGTAAGAAGTTTGGCACACTTTCAGGTGGGTAAGAATGTGCTATAGTTTCTGCGCGCCTCTCCCACTCAGCGATGTAAGTGCTATGAAAAATTGCCCAGTCAGTATGATGTTGGCCCCTTCTATCAACAGCGTGCAACTCCTTGCTGTAAGCACATGAGATAGGTGGGATTTGCACTTGCCCAAACTGTCTCAAAACACGCTCAGGCCGATGATGCTCCACTATATCAAAACATATCATGGGTGTCTCACTCCTCCAAATATGTCGACCCTGACAACAAAGAGGAGCAAGGGCATCCAAAATGTCGTCTGTATATGGCTCCCATACAAATTACAAAAACATTTTGGTGAGAAAAAACATGTATAATTTAAAAGATTATGCCGTTAAAGAATATTAGATCTAACCTCATCGGACCTCTGACTATCTAGGGCATCCCGATAATACGCCAGATTTTTAGGGGCGTGCTCATATAGTCATATAAGAATACGTGGCCTACCCATCTATAATATTTTAAAAGTAAAAAAAAATTTATCATTGATATAAACGTATATATGCAACCGAAAAATTATCAATTTATATACCTCATAGCCAACGCATCTACTCTGCAAAGAAAGTGATCACCAAGTGGAGGTGGGTGTAGATCTGCTACTGGATGCCTCTGTCTCCTATGTCTTCTCGCAGCATTCCAGCGATCTGCTTTAGTACCCAGAGTCGGGTAAAACGAGCATTGGGGTCTTCCTATGGGGCTCCTCTCCCACGACCATAACCATAATTGCTTAATGAATATTAGAATGTGAAATAAGTTAATTTATTTACCGAAAGATGTTCAATATTTAGGGTTTACCTGCAATAAGATCAATGGTCCTGTAATCTCGTATTTTTCTTTATGGGCCGCTTTACATAGTTGTCTGTACAGAAAAGCCAATGTCGCAGAACCCCAACTATATCGACCAACTGCCTCTAGATCCCCCAACAATGGGAGGTACAAAAGCTGTATAGAGCCACCACTGGTATCTGCAAACATCACTGCGCCCATGAGCAACAATATATATGCTCAACCATGACGCCGCACTATATCCTCATCAACATCCTCTGGGAGACCTCGTGCAATGAACCTCCGTAGCCACGAAAATTTTACAGATGAACCCTTAATTTCACTCGGCTCCGGGCGCTCTCCAAGAAGCAACTCAACGACTCTCCCCCACTAGTAATCTGCACTACCAGTCACAGCAGGTCCATCTATGGTAAGACCCAACAATACTGCGACGTCTTGAAGTGTGATCGTCGTCTCACCGACAGCTAGGTTAAAAGTATGTGTCTCAGGTCTCCATCTCTCAACTAATGCTGTGATCAACTCAGCATCTAACTGAAAGGAAGATCCAAGACGATATATCCCATAAAATCCAGCCAGCTTAAGATAATGAATTACCCTCTCATCTGGTGGGAGGCATGAAACAATGTTTCTAAGATGCATTCTAGCAGTCAATGGCTGCTGAGTCTGCAAATGATTAAGCATATTGTTAAGATTAAGAAATCAACACCAAATTATAAAAATTATCAATTTTAGTTTAGAGTTGTTCTTACATAAGGGACACGCGACCACACATCATCACTACGATGCTCAGCCTGACGCCTAAGCAAATCTGGTACATGTGGGTCAGGATCCATCTACATGTAAAAACAAACAACTTCTAATCTCTACTTGATGACCCATCTACATGTAAAAGCAAATCTGGTACACGTGATATTGATTGACTAAACAATATCACAACAAACAAACACAACTTCATATTTCATTGATAAAACAACTTAATATAAAAACAAACAACTTCATATTTCATTGACAGCTAAACTTAATACAACAAAACAACTTCTAATCTCTACTTGATGACCCAACTTGAGAACGACAACTCCTTCTATTATGACCAAGTTGTCCACAACTTCCGCAACGACTTTTTCCTCTTTCACTTTGATCCATTTCATTTCTGATTCTCGAGTTTCTTTGTCTTCCACTTGGGCGCTTAGAACTTGGATCCGGGACTATTAACGGCCCATGTACTACTAGCCATTTTGTTTGATCACCAACAGGTTGGAAGTATGGCTTGTACGTCTCAAGATATGAATGCGTGGTGAAAAATCCATCAACAAAGGGCTCAAAGGACCACTTGTGATAATAACAAACAGCAAGTACGTGGGGGCACGGAAACTTCAGCAACTGTCAGGTATGACAACTACATTGACGTTGTTGTAAACGAACGGTAAAGTTGCGGCGACCGCCCCGGTCTACTCTAGGTACCTGGACTTGATATATTCCTTGCTCAATGTTAAATGGACTCACTGTTGCTGTCATGGCTACCTCCTTAAAGTTTTCAATTTTTTGATCAATATGTTGAGATAAGGTTAAGCCGTCTTCTATGCGTTTAATAGCTCGACCACGCCTTGTAACAAAATAACTGTTCAAACGGGCGAACGTTGCTTGCACAATGCCAGTGACTAGAAGAGATCTTGTGCCTTTCATTACCCCGTTGAAACACTCAGACATGTTTGTGGTCATGCATCCATATCGTAAACCACCGTCATGATGTAGAGACCATTTCTCGAGGCCAATTTCTTGGAGAAACACACGACATTCACGGTTTTTTTCACCAATTTGGTCAAACCCGACGGAAAAAGGACGTTGCTCACGGATGTATGCAGTCACACCCACTAGGAATTTGAGTTGCGAATCTTTATAACGAGTTTGAACATTAGACTTAAGATGACGGATGCAAAACCTATGATATGCATTTGGTGGACTCCATCTTGAATCCTTCATTGCCCTACTTATCCCTGCGTGTCTATCAGAAATTACACACAAGCCGACTCTATCTGTCACATGTTCGCGAATGCAACTCATAAACCATGGCCAACTTTTTGTATTCTCCGCTTCCACAAGAGCAAATGCAATAGGGAAAAGTTGTTCATTTGCATCAACAGCCATAGCAATTAGTAGGACGTGCTTGTACTTTCCGTATAAGTGGGTTCCATCAATTGAGATCACAGGACAACAATGCTTGAAACCAGCAATAGAAGGTCCAAATGCCCAAAAGACGCGTTGAAACATCCTCACTGACCGATCACTTGTTTCTGTTGTGACCCAAACAACCACTGTACCCGAGTTTGATTGTTATAGGGCTTCCATATATTGCGGTAAATCAACGTACGACTGCTTCCAATCTCCATAGATATCAGCAATTGCTTTTTGTTTGCCCTCCCACACTTTCTTGTAACTTGGAATCACTTTGTATTTCATGTTTATAACTTCTATAATGGTTCGCGGTTTGATTCTCAAGACTTGGCGAACAAGGTTATGAATCTCATTGCTGATGAATCTGGAAGTTGCATTACGGCTATCGAGTTCTCGGGAATGAGAGACACAAGCAGGGATATGAGGCCCATTATGCCAGTGCACAGACCACAAATCTAGCGCTTGATCAACCCGATGAGCAGAAACTAGCCATGTGCATCCGGTTTCGCTTTTTCTAGCACAATAGACGGTGTAATAATGTGCATCTACTCTACTTGTCTTGTAAGGGTATCCACTTCTTAGGGAATAACTTCCAAGTTGCGTTTTCAAATCGCTCAATGAGTTGAAACATTGACCTATATAAAATCCATCAACGTCGTGCATTTGAATGGAAGCATAAGGATCCTCCCATGAATTCATCTGTGATGATACTGGTTCGACGACGTTGTTCCGGTTTGGGTTGATGGCTTGAGCTCTTATTATTCAGTCCGCTTCTGCTACGACTTGGTCATAATCTGGTGCTGCAGGGCCATCTTCAACGTGACGATCTTCTTCAGTTTCAAGAAATCTCATCATCAGTCTCAACACCATTCTGATCAACATGTATATCATCGTCATCAACTTCATTTCCATCTCCATGGCTTGAGGACGCATGTGATGTCGATGGTGTCATGGTGGGATGAGTTGTATGCATGGGAATATTTTCATACCCGGCCATCACAGTTTGCGCGTACTCATTATCCGTCAGCAATCTCGTGTATATTTCCATGTTTTGACATAGGGGGTAGTTATTGTTGTCATCCATCTATTTTACATTACGTTAAATTATTTTACTTAATCTAAATAAAATATTGTCTACTCAATATTCATAGTTACTATATAAAATTTATATAGTAATCTTAATAATGATTAACAATTATACTAACGATTAACAATTTTTTAGAGATAAACTATTATACTAATGACAAAATCATATTAATACTAATCTATTTAGGCATTTCTTAATAAATATATCTAGACTAACATTTTTTACCTATTCTAAAAAATTATTTTACTTAAATTATTTTACTTAATCTAAATAAAAGATTGTCTACTCAATATTCATAGTAAATCTATAAAATTTATATAGTAATCTTAATAATGATTAACAATTATACTAATGATTAACAATTTTTTAGTGATAAACTATTATAGTAATGACAAAATCATATTAATACTAATCTATTTAGACATTTCTTAATAAATATATGTAGACTAACATTTTTTTACCTATTCTACAAAAATATTTTACTTAAATTATTATACTTTATCTAAATAAAATATTTCCTACTCAATATTCATAATAAATCTATAAAATTTATATAGTATTCTTAATAAAATGTTTCATATTCAATATATTTCGTTTAACTAGTGATTAACAATTTTTTAGTGATAAACTATTATACTAATAACAAAGTCATATTAATACTAATCTATTTAGACATTTCTAAAAAAATATATTTAGACTAACATTTTTTACCTATTCTAAAAAAATATTTTACTTAAATCTATTTACACATTTCATATTGACATTTTAAAAAAAAATATAATAACGTTTTTTTTCCAATTCTTTAACTTATTTATTTAGACTAATTTGTTTATACAATTTCTATTTAATACTAATCTTAGCTAAGTTAAAGATATTTTCTTAACTAAATATATTGCAAGCCTAAACTAATTTAACTAAACTAATAACATTTATTAACCCTAAACTTACTTTTTTATACTAACAAAATCTTTCATATTATTAAATTTTTAACATTATGTTTTTATATTACACAAAATTACATGACTAAATACAATGATCTAATCTGAGTATATACTAACAAAATATGTAAACTTAAACTAAGTTAACTAAACTACTAACATGTCTTAACCTAAACTAACAATTTTATACTAACAAAATATGTAAACTTAAATAATTTGTTTAATATTCTGTTTTTTTTATATTATACAAATTTAAATAACTAATTATAATCATCTAATTACTTTCATCAAAAAAAAATAATCATCTAATTACTAACAAAACCCTAACCCTAAATATGCTAATACAAAATTAACAAATATAAACTAACAATTTTATACTAACAAAATATGTAAACTTAAATAATTTGTTTAATATTCTGTTTTTTTTATATTATACAAATTTAAATAACTAATTATAATAATCTAATTACTAACAAAACCCTAACCCTAAATATGCTAATACAAAATTAACAAATATTAAGAAAGAAACACTTACTTGGAGAAAGGTTGCGGTATAGAGGTATAAGGGTGATCCGGCGGTTTCACTGGTGGTCCGTCTGCGTGTAGAGGTGGTCCGGCGGCAGTCCAACGGTGGTCCAGTGATCGGATAGTCTCCTACGAGGTAATTTCTACTATCTTATCGGGAGAAAAAATAAGAAAGAAAGGAGATAGAAGAAGGTAATTGTGAAAAATATGAAGGAGAAGTGATGATTTATAGGAGAAGGAAGCAGTTTACAAACCTTCGTCTTCAATGCCTCGTCTTCAATGCCGCGTCTTCAATGCCTCGTCTTCAATGCGTTCAACGCTCCACAACAATAATCCTGCTGCCACTAACGCTGCTGCGTTTGCTTTAGGGCAGAGCAGAGAAACGCGGTCAGCCACCGCGGTTTTGACCAGTAAAGACGCGGTGGCCCACCGCTTTTAATACCACGCTTTTTTAAAAAAAAAATTAATAAGAGAACCGCGGTGACTTACCGCGGTTCTCTATTTTATTTTTTTTATTGGACTCACCGCGTTTCTTTCCTTTAAATTTTTTTTTTTAAAATTTTGCCTGACGTGGTTAGTCACCGCGTTTCTTTACAGAAGAAACGCGGTGACTCACCGCATTTTATATCCTAACCTGACTCCGTCGTGTATTCTCGGAATAAAGTTTCATCCGAACCTAGTTTCGGAAAAACTTTCATTGTGTCGTTTATAATGGCGAAGAATTCCTTTATCTTCAATGCAAATATTGCATGTAAGACAAGGTTCAGATGGGCAAGGATCACTAAGCTCCAAAACTTTCACCCCCTGTTGTTGCAAATAATTTCTCTTTGTCATGCTCTACGAATAACTCAAGGACCTTTTCAACATCCCAACGGAAGTGAATGAGAAGGGTTCTAGCATGGTGTTTTCTCACATATAACGTTTCTACTATTCTCCACAAATCTTCTGTTTGCAAAAATTAAAAGAAAATCAACCATCGATGTCAAAGTTATGAATTGGTTAATTTGCCTGAACATGCAATAACTACACTGGAGTAAGGAGATAATAATCTTTACCTGTGCAACTACAAGCGACTCTCTTGTAATCACTTGGAGAGGTGAAACAATACAAATATTAATCATGGTGCACCAATCTTACAGCTCAAGCACTAAAATATTTTTGAATACGAAGGACCCAACAGTTAAAAGGTAAAACTATTTCATCCAGAAAAATGCTTGTTTGTTGAATAATGACATATGAACTTACAAAAATCATACATCTCCAAAGGCTATTCTGGTTATCTTGTTGGTTTTCATGAAACTAAACTACTAAAGGCTCACTATATATCATTAAGGGCCATGTGATAGCACCTTTCACACAAAAAACAAAAAGCAATTGTGTCGATGGTATGACAGATTTTTTTTTATAAAGATCGCCACTTTATGAGACGAGCCTTATCTAAAGAATTATATGAACAAATGTGTTTTCGGAACATATAACATCAATATAAACAATTGGACACTGCAGCAATAAAATTCAAGATGTGAGAACATTGCAACAATCTATATTACTCTATTCTAACAAAAGACTCCAATACAAATCTCTCAATTATCATTACCAACTACAAATACCTATAACCGGCTCAAAAAGCGAGGAGACAGAAGAAAAAGAGAAACTAAACAGAAAACAGAAGAAAGGATGAACTATGGTTGTAGTCCGGGCGTCGGGGCGTCGGGGCGTCGACTGAAGTCTTGGTGTCGGGATTAGGGATAAGGCTGAACTCCGAAGAACTCTGAAGAACTGAAGTTTGGGCGAGGGTTGGAACTTTGGGCGTCGACTGAAGTCTAGGCGAGGCCGAGGTGGAGGCGGGGCTAAGGTTGTGAACTCTGAATAACTGAAGTCTTCGGCGTCGGGAGGGTACAGCAAGAAGAATTGAAGTTTGAAGAAGGTTTTTCTCGAAATTTTGCGGTAATTGGAGGGGAAATCTTTCCGTCTAATTTGGGGTAATTGGTTGATCCAAATATACGGATATGAAAAATCTGGGATTTAGTGTAAGGGAATATATATCGGATGTGTAACTAAATATCTTGGATTTTAATGTCCGGAATATTGACACATACATTTGGAATTATTAGACGACCAAATATTCCGGGCTAGTCATTCATATCCGGGATCTTTTCTGTTTTTCACCTGAAAAAATAGTTGTATAATTTTCAGTGTTTTGATCATATTTATGCCGGAAATTTTAAATCCGGAATATTGTCTCATGGAATAACAAGTATTTTGTGTAGTAGTGAAGTCTTCAAGAACATCATTGACGTCGACTTGTAGGAGAATAAGGGCTGAAGTTTCGAATTTGATTCCATCAACTACATTGAACCAAGTTTGCTCAGTTTTTCCCTTTTTGCTTCTCAATTCGGTTTCAATATTGGTTGTGCATTCTTTACAGCATTCAGGAACACGAGTTTGTCACTTCTAATATCTTCACCTAATTTTTCTACTTAACCTCCTTTTCCATATATCCGACTCTTAGTTCTCGAGTATCGAAGAGGGATAGGAGGTTACTTGAGTAGAGGAACCTAGATAATTAGTTTCAACAACCTAGAGAAGTTGATACTGACGACACTTAGGAATTCCTTGGAGGTGACATCGATGATCCCATTTGAAAGATCAAGGCAATACATCTGGAGTCAAGGGTTCATACCCTTGGATCAGATCAAGTGGGATCACGAGTTAGTCAATCGTTTAGGATAACTGTTGTTCGTTCTTGCAGATTTTCCTTCTCACACAGATTTCTTCATTTGATCTTTATTTTTATTTTTTAGTTGAACATTGTTGTTTTTCAAATTCAATTTTCAAAAAAAGTGCCCTTTTTGCATTATTTCAAAATTTTTTTTGGTCTCTTAAACTAATCTTGGGTCGTAAACCTAAACCGCCGGTTTAGGTTTAGCTTTAGAACAAACCAAACCCAAACCATGGGTCTCCAAAACGGAAAACCTCCGGTTTACCGATTTAGCATAGGCTTGTCGGAAAAAAAAATAGCATAGGTTTGTTGCTGAAAATTAGCATAGGTGTGTTGAAAAAAATTTGCTAAGCCATATTTTTGCAAATCTTTAGGGGAGTGTATTCAATCGAGACTTTTAAAGATTTTGAAGGATTCTTAATAATCATAGGATTTGCAAATTCGGTGGAAAATTTTAATTCTATAAAGAGTCAACACAAATTCTGTGGAAATCTTATGTGTTGGGGGAAGATTTCTATGGATTTTAGGTAGGTATAAAAGTAATGAAAAATCTTACAAAATCAATGAAATAATAGATTCTTTTAAAATCCACAAACTTTTAAATACTATAGAAATTTTATGGAAAATTTTAAATCCTAATTGAATACCTAAAGATTTATATGGACTTTTAAAAATCTATATTCAATACCCATAAACTTTTAAACTCCAAAAAATTCCTATAGAATCTTAATTGAATACACCCCCTTAGTTTGGTCCCTTTTAAATTAAAAAAAGTAAAAAAAAAAAAACCAAACCGGTGTTTTTACCGGAGGTCGGTTTAACCGGAGGTTGAACCGACGGTTTAATCGGCAGTTTAACCTAGAGTTAAACCGGCGGTTTAACCAACGATTTAGTTTTTTTTCTAAACCTATAAACCACCGGAAACCTAAACTGCTGGTTTGAAAATCGCATGTTTGACGTCTAACCGGACCCAACACTACCTTAAACTCTAGTTTCCCTTTTTTATTTGATCTTTTTCCCTGTATTTCATCCAAAAATACCAAAAGATTTGTTTCTTTTTTACAACTCTCCTTCTATAATTTATTTTCCTACATCTAGATTGTTATTTCTAATTATCCAATCTCCTTCTTTACAATATTATTTTCCTTATATTGTTTCTTTGGATACTTTTGGTAAGAAAATTTTCTTTTCTTTTCTTTTTAAAACCATTTAGCCTTTTGCATATTATTTCCCTTCCTTTCACCCCACTTACCGCATATATTTGTTTTCCTTTACGAGTTTTACCCGTCGAAATTGAGTTTGGAAAATTTTCTTTATTAGCAACTCCGCAAGTTTTTCTTTAAAATTCTTCCGTTTTGGATTCCTTCTTTTTATTTGAGGCAACAATTCCATATATTGACGTCTTTACACTTTGAATTCACTTCGTGGTGAGGGTGGTTGGTCATTTATGCGAATTGATACTTTTGTCTTGTTCCATTACTTGCTACTATGAATTCTCTTCGGCACGTTTTAAAAACTCTATAAAAAGGTAAATGCTGGCTTTGGTAGTATTCTATTTTGAAGTGCCTTCCTTCCCTCCCAACGTGTTGGTGAGGGTTGCTATTTTGGTTCTTTGAATTTAGTGCGGTAAAGAGGAAACTTTTTGAAATGTCACCGTATTGAACGTGCAAAAGTTTGAGAATTGAAGGATTTTTTTATCAGAATACCCTTTATAAAACAGAGTTTAAAATCATAAAATGCAAGTATTTCACATCAATTTTAAAAGGTCAAAGACCCCGCGTTCAAAAAATAGTATGCTTTTGCTACACAAAGTGCTTGAAAATTTCCAAAAATATTTCTTGCTTTGAGTCGTTCCAAAAGGTTTGTTGCATGTGTCTGTCATATTTTTGTGTTGCACATCCCCGATATTGCTTTAAGAGGGGGTGTCGCATCTTTTCATTTAGTATTTGTTGTTTTGAGCAATTGAAAGTTGAAACAAAAGCAGTTTTGTCAAATTTCTGACGTATTCTACTTTTTTGGTTAAGCTTCTTCTTACAAATATCCTTTTGCCAACTCTTTCTGCC